>CM050407.1:35324265-35777895 GCA_027580255.1 Therioaphis trifolii | reverse complement strand
CTTCTGCTCGTGAGCATTGGACAAACCAGGATGTGCATAGATAGGGCGTAGGTAAATATCATATTATATGCCTAAATGCACTATCGTGGCGGTACCACCCGACCCCGCCGTCCATATATGCTGAATGCTCCGTGGCTACGTCTATTTAAATATTAATAATTAATAATAATATATAAAATCCGCATGTTTATGGAACTGATACACACATTAAAATAACTGGAAATTGGAAGTTAGTAACGTTCTATTCAACCATGTAAAGGTACGTTATACACCTTGTGTTTACAATCTACCAATATTTTGTATAGAACAGCTGTCAGCTACTGATTATATTATAATAAACTTAATCTATTTAATTATCTTTATCAGCTGTGATATTACATAATATTTTCATTTCTTATCTTTGAATACAAAAATTTTTATACATTTTCAACTACAAAATAATTTGCAAATATTCGTGATTTTGACAAATTTTGTCGATTTTTGAACTTCAACTGCTTATAAAAAAAAATTGTGCCTATGTATTTGAATAATTTTTGAATCACTCTTAGATCAACTTATTCAAAACCTTCTATTAAATTTTCAAGTGATTTTGTAGGGCCAAAAAATTGTTATCGACTTTTATAAAAAAAAATCTAAGAAAAATCGAATTATTCTAATGCCTATAAATAGCTAAAAAATAAACGAAATATTTTGAAAATACAACTATGTAAAGAAAATGCCTATTTAAACATTTTGTAAAAGTTTTAAGTTTCTACGAACTATACTTTTTGAATAAGAACAAATATCAAAAATCAATGATGCCTAAATTGTTATTTTACGCGATTATGTGAAAAAATTGTAATTTCAAACACTCATAAAAATTTTTGATTTTATTCCAGTGCAAATTTTTTTACAGATAATTGAAGGAAAACGTATGTCAAACTTTGTACCGAATTTACAATTCTTAGTTTTGAATACTTAAAATTTTATGAATTTTCAACTGCAAAATAACTTCAAATTTTCGCAATTTTTACATATTTCGTATAAATTGGAACTTTGAGCACTTATAAAAAAAAATTGTGACTTACGATTTTGGATTTTTTTTTATCAGTTATGGAACAACTTATAAGAAACCTTGTATTAAATTTTCAAGATTTTCTGGCAAAAAAAAAAAATTTTATCGTTATTTTAAAAAAAAATACTTAAAAAAATTGAAAATTTCAATTGTCTATAATTAGCTCATTAAAAGTATAAAATACTTTGAAAATTTAACGGTGTATAGAGAACGCTAATCTAAACATTTGGTGAAAATTTCAAGTATTTACATCGATTAGTTTTTGAGTTATAGCAAAATAAAAAATTTGATTTTGTCGAAAACTGGTTTTGCGTAAAATATACCGTTTTTCCCTCATTTTTTAAGGGTTTTTCCCGGCGCGTCAAAAAAATATTGAAAATTTTTAACTTTTGACCCCCCAAAGTACCAACTAGATTCAATTTCCTTTCAGAAAAGTTGCTATATAAGGCAATCGAAGCATTTTTACTGCCCCAAATCGTGTCGACAGACACAAAAAAAAAAAAAAAAAAAAAAAAAAAAAAAAACACACATCATTGTAAAATCAATACATTCTTCACTCCGTTCAGAATCTAAAATATAAATACTTCCTTCATACAATTTGATGTATTTATACATAATGATTATTTTATTCCGTGCAAAACGTATTAAACATTTATATTTTGGAAAATACAGATTATGTATGTGTACATTATGCATAAACAACGACATTGTTATAACTGTTTTATTGAATATTAAATTGTGTTAGAATTATGTATAGTTTAAACAATTCAACTCTTAACGTTTGATTTAATGGGAAATCGAAAGAAAATCACAAACGTCAAATCTATACAGTGATAATAATTACTTGTTTATAAAAAGTAAAGACAATTTTTAATGGTCATATATGGTTTATAAATAGAATTTGTCTTATGCTAACGACATGTTATCGATACTTTACAAATTACCATCATCGTAGATTAACTGTGCAATATATATAAAAAAAATGTATAGGTTTCAACTGACAATAACAACGGATATTGGGCGTTCTTTTCATAAACAGTTTTCAGTTTTTGTTTCAGTACCGTGGGGAAAAAGGGATCGGATGAATTAATTTAAAAAAAGCTCACTCATCAAACTGATAAAAAAAAACACCAAGTTCATCACTACTACCGTAAATTAAACGTAATTAATAAGCGTAATAAAAACCCGAAGCTTTATTCTGACACAGGGCGGCGGCCCTGATTTGTGAGTCAAATTAACCGATTCCAAATGTACGCGTAGTTACTGATTAGCAAGTTCAAATTTGAATAAATAATAATTGAATAGTTTGACAAAGTCTTGATCGACTTAAACTCTTTTATTGGTTTATTTGGCATCTTCAAATGTATGAAGAAATATTGACGAGAGATCAGTGTTATTTACGATACTAAGAGAAAAAGGATTTTCAATTCCTAGAAATGTCGAGATTTTAATGTTACGACTTACGAGTACTTTCAAACATCCGGTGTTCAGGCTCCCGAACGGAAACGAATACTGCGAAACCAAACGGACCGGAAAGGATAACGTTTTTTACTTGTGGTCCTAGTTCTCAATATAATATGTACATAAATAAAATATATTTTTTTTACAACTTACTAAAACTAGATACGTGACACTTTTGGTTTTCACAAGAACAATGTTTGTGTTCAATAGCTGTGGACTAAAAAAATTAGGAACGCGTGGGTTGCAAGTCGTAAAATAATAAGCACGCCTAACGAATATTTAAATAAAACGACGTTTCTACGTCGAAACTATAACGCCAGTTTACCGATTTAAACATTGCAATAAATTAATAACAAAATAACAAACTTCAATAACTTTAACACTAATGGTAGGTACTCGTGTAATTGTATACTACTTTTAGGGAAATTAATTACTTTATTTCACAAGAATCCATTAAAGTATATAGAAACGGCGATGTGTTATGTCAATATTTGATTTTTGTCCGTTCTGTTACCTATTCATTATAAACTTGACATTGCGAATGGGATTTATTTGTTCGTCAACATAAATACGTAATTATGAGTCACACGCCTTGAAAACAATTTCTAATAATAATAGGTTCTCTTTAACATTTAATATCACTAAATTATATCAAGCTATAAAGTTGCAAAATGTGTTAACACAGTTAGGTGATCTTTTTTGTAAATATTGTTAAAAGTTAAAATACACTTTATAGAATTATCTTAATTTTAATAGAATTAATCGAATATTACGTTTAGAAGTTTGTAATAACATCAGAAAATTTCTGTGTGTGCTTTGTCTTTGAATTACTTATTTGTGTATGCATTATTATTAAATTAAACTTGTATAGTAAAGTAATATGGGTTTTAATAATTTTATTCATTTTTGGAATCACTTGAAAGTAAATGCTAAAAAAATGCGATAGAACATATTAAACAAATTAAGTGTTGAATATCGAATTTATGCATAAAATATTGAATTATCATGAGCAGAAAATCAATTTTTAAAGATTATTTTTTTAATTCAACCTTATATCACGTGTGCACACCATGCATTTTAAATTCAGAGCTACTACCCTTAATTAATAATTCAGCTTAATTTTAATTCAGAAAATACCTTTGTTTAGAAATGAGAGTTGACTTCATAAAATGACTATACTTAAACACAACTAATGGTCCGTTTCAAATGTTTAAACAAGTAAACAGTGTTTAAATGGAGGACATTTCTAAATCGAGTTTGAACACATCTAGGATCTTTAAAAGCGATTAGAAATAAAATAGCTATAATGATAATTAGTTTGAATAAGTAGTTGAGATAAGTTACAAAATATACGGTAAACATTTTTCATTTCTATTACCTATGAAATATAGTATCAAATTAAATTAAAAACGTTTTACTATTAACTTAAAAAGTATTTTTTTTTTTTACAAGCCATCAAACAGGCTATTAAAATCAATGAATTAATTTCTGACATAAAATAGTTTAGTTAATGTAGATTGTTTTTTGAAAAACTAGAACTAATTTGAATTAAAATGTAATTTAAATTATAACGCTGGTACGTACACATATAAGACAAGTTCAATGTTTTAGCAAATTTTGAATCTTGTTTGAAACATTCTAGATGTGTTACTCTGACATTAAAAAGTTAATACGGGTTTTCGAAAATAGTTCCAGGATTTACTGACAAAAAATTAATAACCAATCCATAATCGTTTGTAAACAAAAATTCTGAAATAATAATTTAAATTCTGATTCGAGGAAATTAATTGTATATTTTGGGTGACACGGTTACGTAACGCCACCATCATCCATATCTCGGAAAAGTCTACTTAGCAAATTGAAAATTGCCAGGATTTTTTCATACATCATCTTACTAGACCGACGCAGTAAAATTTACTCACAACATATATATTATACGTAGACCAGTACAGCGTTTGAAACTGCAGCAGCTGCTGTAATATTTTATTATTATCTGATTCTCTATTGCGCATGTACGTGTAATAACGTTAAAAACGAGAATGATTTGATTTGTGTGTTTCACGTGGGGAAAACGAAAAGAATTGAATCAAACGAAATAGATTTTTAAGGAAAACACTGCCGTGGGCATAGGAAAATCACGAGAAAGTGGTGAAAAGGGTCGCGCGGAAAGATGTTATAGCATTTTCCCTCGCCAAGAAGCTACATAAAAACAAAAATAAAATCATAATGGCCCTCGAGGAGTGTTCGCATACACTCGAAGCGGTCGCGATGACTGCAGCCCTATAACACGACTTGTGTGTGCGTGTGTGTGTGTAATATACTGCGCGCGTCGCGAAATAACATGTACCTACGGCGATTTTTCGCCGACGAAGCCGTGAAGTCCGTTCGGGATGTACATATCCTGTTACGACGTTTACAGCAGTCGCGCACGTGTGTCGAAACCGTAAATCCGTAAATGCTGAACAACGCCGGCGCGCGGCGAAGAGCTACTAAAAGAGACGAGGACAGTTGTACGGACAACACCGCGGCAAATATTATGTAGGTGCGTCGAGTTCGCGTATATGCGCGTGTTATAGTCCAAAATCCGAATACATCAATCACGTTTTGTCTCCCGGCGGCGGCGAGGTGGATTAATGAAAACTTTACTCCCCGGGACACAAGCAGTGAATCCTCCGACGTCATCGCGTCGTCGCCGGTGTACTCTCGAGCCGCCGCCCGCGTTGCACGCGATACGTATATATACACCATGTACTTTATCCATCGCCCACGTTTTGCCATCTAATATTTATACTAATAATCCCAGAAGTGGATTATTGGACGGTGTACACTGTCGACCTAGTCCGAGTACACCGCCGATTCCGCTCTCTCTCTCTATCTATCTCTCTCTCTTTCTCTTTCTATCTTTCTCTCTCTCTATCTCTTTCTCTCTGTAAGTAGTATAATGGACCAAAGTAACACGATTTACGCATTGTTCGTTCCGAAATCACGGTAGTGTAGTTAAAACAATTTTGAAAAAAGTTCTTCGGAATCGGTAAAATTGCACAGAATATTTCGTACAAGTTTATTTTTATATGTTTTATTTGTTTCGGGTATCTACTTTAAATTTTCTTTTGGGGTGCTAGAAATGTTTAATTATTGCCGATTATATTATTTTCACGAGCTACAGTCGTTGTTTATTGTTTTTTTTTATAATCGGACGAAAAAAAAACGAAAAATTTACTTAAATATTCTTCGAAAATTTTTTTTTATAATATTTTCAAAACAATTCGATAAATATTCACCGATTTATTGTTTTTATCACATCAAATTAATATTTTTACACAAAAGATCTATGCGATTGTAACTGAGTGCATGAAAAATGTAGTGCCAAATTATTATTTGATAGCATTTAAATTTTGTAAACTAAGCAATCAAACGCCTGGTCTCTCTCCCTCAACCAAATAATTAGTGATTATAACTAAAACGTTATGTGCTTGAACAATTGATATATTATGGTGTTTAAAACCCATAAACAGCAGTTTATTCTAGAAAATGAAGTAAACTAGGTATAAACTGAAGATTTTAGATTTAAAATTAACATCAATATGTACTATTGATTTCATAATTAGACAAATTGATAGTGCAAAGTAGCGTTTTTCGACATTTGTTTTGATATATTTTCTATTACTTTACGTATTCCTTTTTAATTTTCTTGCTTATTAACCAAAACAATTACTGTGCTGATCTACGATATATTATATTGTTGATAACGTCCACCATTTATTTTTTTTCGCATGCTTCCCGACATCATTTTAAATGACCCAAATGGTATTATGTAAAGAGATTTTTCGTGACTGATCGCCGATATTATTCTCAACGCTTATGCTGTGACACTAGTCCTTCCTACACTAGTGACGTTTGGAAAACTGAATTTAAACATTTTTGAATCCAAGCTTCTGAATATTGTACAACGTAATAATTATTTAACCATAATAAGTTATTAGTGTACTTCGAATTCAAAACTTATCACGGGGAGTTAGTTGTTTTATAAAGCGTCAAATCGGACATATTTTTAATATTCAAACTTTTGGTGATATTTTTCCTCCATTGATACTAAGTATGGTAAGCTCTTCTAAATGGTTCAATTCAATTATGCTGCCACGACATACTTATATTATCATCACGAAATCGTAGTATCCACAACGCTCAATATTCTTATCGGTATCATGCATTTTGCACAAGTCCTCACTAATGAATAATTAGGCAATTAATAAAGGCAAAAAATGGCATTTTCTATTGGCTGAGTTTTGAATCCATTACGAATGTTCGTCAACTTTAACATCGCAGAAAATTCGATGGAATTTGAGGATAGAACACAGTCTATCATTTTTTCCAAATTTGTAATATGATTCTTTTATTATGTATTTATGTTCATAAGTACGATTCATAATAATTAATGAGTTGTTGGTATTAAAAAAATATATTCATATTCATTCATATATAAAAAAAAAAAAATGTTTATGTTTCTTTGTTAAAGTGCTGTTTATTTTAAAAACAATCTGGCAGTTGGCTAAAAAATAGGTTGTGTTCTAACCTACACAAGGTATTTAAAACTTTTTGAAAGCCAATAATTTTTTACGCCACTTGTGATTAAGTCATATAAAAAAAATTAGGGTTCCTAATTATTCACTGCCTACAGACATTATGAGTCTTAATCCGGGCCTGATAATAACACAACAATATTTACATCTGCAATGACTACGTTAAACATTGTGAAGCTTATAATTACAAAATACCATAAATGGCTAGTAGGTATAATACGCAACAAAATAAATAAATGAATTCATTATTTACGCAATTAAAATAGACGCAAAGTTTGTATGGAAGTTAAAAACGATTACGGGATGTAAGGATTTTAATGGAGTTTAATCGTATCAAATATCGTTTGGTATATTACGATTTTAATTTAAAATAAACATTATATGATATAGTAATAACTTAATCCAAAAAGCATTTAACCGACAATACTTAAATGTATAGTTTGAGTATAGTGTCTCGGTTTATTGCTTATATTACTATCTAAACGATAAGTTTTAAATTAATACAGTTACGTATATTTTACTTAATGAAACTTAGATTGTAATTTTTATGAAAGTATAGCAAAGTGATTGAAAGAATAATCAAAGTAAAAAATGTTTTTATTTATTTATTTTGTTTATTATCCTCATTAAATTTACTGACTTTGTTGTTTGTGGAAAGTGAACTTTATGAATGAGGTAATACGGTGTATTATCAAAATGAAGTTATATAGAACATAATTTGAAATTCTTGGTAAAGTGAAGAATCTATTGGTTTCACAATAATATTTATTCCTATTTTTTCTAGAGACCTTTTGTTGAATAGTAAATTTTTTCCAAAAGTAACGTCCAGCACAAATGTAATATAGGTAGTAATTTAAGGGGTAATTTTTAGCTATTCACAATCGTTTATCATAGTGTAAGGAAAAAATGGCGACAGATTGAATAAAAATCGTAAAATGTGTCATAAACGTGATTTTCATTTAATCGATTTTAGTTATTTAGTCAATATCCCAAGAGCAATGTTGCTAAAAATTTTAAATTTCAACTACACATCTACAGAAATATCGTTGGTTAATCGTTGATCAAGATTTTTATAAAAATTTATTTTCAATTTTGACAAATCGACAATTCGACTATTTTGATATTCCATGAAGAAAAAATGTTTACCGGATTCAGGTTTTCAAGTTTTATAATGATTTGACTAAAAAAAAAAGTCCAATGATTAGAAAAACGGTGATAAAATGTATAAACTGTGTTATACTAAAACATTGAACAGATTCGTTTTACTAAAAAAACGATTATTTGTTTCTTTGAAAATGTAATACACTCAACACCATTATCCTGTTATAAAATACGCAGAATATTATAAAAGCATTGTTTTACTAAAAAGTCCTTTGATCATAACTACAGAAATCTTAATTTAACATTTGATTGATTAACCGTTTCACATAAAATATGATATACCGTATGTTAATCTTTTCTTATAGCATAAGTCATATTTATTGATTTAAGAGATTTTTAATGTTATTGAAAAAATATTTATAACATTAACATATAAACCTAAATAAATACATAACATACATTTTGTCCTTTTTTTATTTTAGAATATTATTGAACAGGTGTATAGTTATTCAATGTTTAAAATTACATTGGATTTCGTAATTAGGTCTAAACTGTAAATGATCATGTATGTAATCTAATTTGTCTAACACGAATAATCGATAATTTATTCTAGTATTTCTATTATGATATATACAATTTAAGCTTTATAATGTCTGTTGTCCATTAGTTTGTCAGAAATTTTTTAACGAAATTATGCAATGATAAATTACTTACCGTGAATACATATTACGGTAGTTAGTATTTAATATGTATAATAATGTATAAAGTCAGAGTGATTTTATCCACTGATACTTTCTCAATTTAAATATCCTTCAAGAATATTTTGTATATGGATGAAAATTTGCAGCAATATAATAGTGATAATATCTGTAACGATTCACTCTATTAAATATAAATTATGATATTTAACGACATTATAAAATTATGTGATGCATAATATAGTCTAGGGTTAATAAATACCGAAATGGAAATTTAAATGAACGCTTGAAAAAAAAATAAATTAATGCCACCAATATATAATAACTTCGATTTTATACCATCATATATATATATATATATATATATATATATATATATATATATATATAATACAGTAGTACATGATTTTACTATAGGTGCATGAATAGATGATTTATATTTATTTATTTATATTAACTCCCAGAAATTATAATCCTCATCCACATAGCAAATTTGCCGTAACAATGTATGATTATGTAAATGTATAGACTATTCAAATTATTTTATTACAATATTACATTATTACTATACACTCACACACACACACACACACACACACACACACACACACACACACACACACACACACACACACACACACACACACACACACACACACACACACACATAAATATACATTTTATTATATTTTTGTTAAATAATTTGCGTTTTAACTTTTTCGTTTTTTTTATGAATGCATAGTAATCTTTAGGACATCATGATTTATGAGACGGTACTGGTTTACTCTTAGTACAAACGTTATTTACAAGTTGCATTGTATTCATGTCATTTTATAAGGTAATTATTGTTATTTGATGTTATTTTTAAATGTTCAATTCTTTTTTGCTGTATAAATAAAAACTTGAATAATCAACTGAATTACCGTGATATTTGTAATTCAAAATATTTTAGCATTTGAGTATTTTCGTTTAAGTTTAATCATATAATAAAACAAAAAATTAAATTGAAGTATAAACAATATGTGTATAAGTAAACTTTTTTTTCCAGATATTGTAAAATTTAGACAGCGATTTCATGCAATTTATTATTTCAATCGTAATCATTTAGTCGTAACCTATCGCATAGGGTAGGATGTGATTTAAAAATAATCTCACTTATAAAGAGACAAAAAGCTTTCTCTATATGGTATCACTGGAAATATAATAAATAAAACAATTTATTGTAATCGGCTTATTGAGTATATTATTCACATTTTTATCTATTAACGACCCCATTTTACTTGATTGATATAAGTTCTATTATAATACCAACCTGATTATTGAATTGGAAAAATAATATAAAAATTGTATAAAGTTACATTTTAATTTCATTATTTTTGGAATCTATACTTTTATTGAATTTATTATACTGCAAAGCTATATATTATTTAGCATTAAAACAATTATTTGAGTAATATCACTAAGCGATGAGTGATAAACATATTAATTTGTGTTATTTTATTACCCATACAGGTAAACTGTGTAGTACTTGTTTTATTCAGATCAATAGAACAATATTCAGATATTTAATTAAATATCATACAAGTGTGACGTTTTGCTAAAAATTATCAGTTTACGTCATAGTTAATTGGAATGATTTATTTTTTATAGAATAAACTTTTAATAATTATTATTCATTTTAACAACATATTATTATTTTTTTCATAATGATACTTTTAGATTCTGAGTAAACCGAAGAATTTATTAGTTCAATGATCATGTTTATAATTATTATTATTTTTTAGCTTCTTTATCGGTTAGTTTATTTCATTCAATGTATTGTTAAGCTCTCTGTAGATCAGTGTTTCTTAATCATAGGGTCACAATTTCGGGTTACACATTATTATGGATGGGACCTAAAAAACTAAAACGTTGATATAACATTTAAATTTTAGGACTACTTGTATGAAAAAAGTTTATAAAAAGTAAATGAAACATAATTTAGAAATAATTGTTCTTATCTAACAAGAATAAGCTCATAATTTTGGATGTTGGTCTTCTAAAATTATAAATATAATTTATCGGTTGGCACTTATGGAATTGATTAACCACATTTTTTTAGATACTAATTATCATAATTGTGAAATTCATATTCTAAAAATGTACAACTATTCGTTAGTAAGGCAAAAAGAATTGTCTATTTATATATTTTTTTTTTATACAGTGTCATAAATATCATAACTTTTCATTAATAAAAGTGATATGAAAAAATTAAGATATTGAAGAGTATTAGTATCTTTTGGTTATCGCAGCTGAAAAAATTAAGGGTTTGGAGATGGGTGGGTAGCCTCCTCATTAAACATGATTTTCAAAAAAGTCGCATGAAAAATTTGGTAAATATTTTGGGTCACCAACAAACAAAGGTGGATGACCGTTGATCTATATGGTACTTTTATGAAAACATTTTTTTTATCCTCAAAAGTTTTTCCAAGCGTAAAGATATATGACTGAATAGTTGGGTAAAATTTTGATACTTAAATCTAAAAATAAAATCGATTTGTTTAATTTAGTTGTGTTGTAACTTAAAGAAGCTTTGTGTTAAAAATTTTAAATATTCACAGAACGTCAACATTAATCTTTTCTTTATATAAAACCTGATATTATTGAAAATCAAATTTAAATTTAGATACGATAATTTAAATTTATGACCATTTTCTATTATTTTGTATGTTTGGTATATTTTTAGCTATACGTACAATATTAGTTGGCAATTAACTTAAAGGTAATTGTTCATTATAATCTCTGTTTCATAAAAAAATTGTATTTAGTTAAAGCATCGAAATTTAACTGTTATTTGTAAATATTTATAATATATGTATATAATGTGAATTTAGAGTTATATTTTACAATATAATTTTATTTTATTTAATAATGAATAGTAGGATATTTATTATTTTTAATTAGTTAAACAAGTCCGGAGTAAAAATTAACATAGGATTCTAAAAAGCATTGTGTAGGCCTAACTTCATTTCTTGTGAAAATTTCAAAAAGCGTTGAAAATGTTGAGGTTAAATATAAAACTTTGAAAATATCACTTTTGAAACATTATTATCAATAACGTTTTTAATTATTTATACTGAAATCTAACAATTTCATATTACTTAACTGTAACTCAATGCCTTATTTACGATCACGGAAAAATTTCAAAAATCGTTAGGTTCAACTGTTACGAAAAATGATCAAGTAGGTAGTAGACTTAAATAATATATTTGTGGTTTCCTCGTTTTTTACGTTTATCAAAATACAATATAAATTGATGAAACTGAAAAAATACTGAGATAAAAGCATTTCACTGTGAAACAATCAATGAGTGAATTTACAACGAAAGCACTCGTATATAGACATCGTTATAAAATTAGTAATAGGAAAAGTATTTGAAAAGATATTTGTATGTGCTTTACTTTTAGTGTACGTACGTGTGAAAATTAAAATCATATATATTAAAGTATGAAATGTATTTATAAAATTATAATTTAAACTTTTAAAAAAATGTGTTTATTCAATTTCAGATTTATGATATACTGATTTCATGTCTTCCGATTCAAACAATATACGATAATAATTATAATTATAATTATATTGAAATTGTATTTAATAATATACAAATATACATAATTAATTATAAACTATAAGCAAATATATTTTATCAAACTCTCACGAGACACAATCACTCCCACGAGACAAAGTCGAATTTTTGTATTTGATTTTAATGAATAAAAAATAACAATAACATAGCGTACGTTTACAAAGTAAATGTAAATAAACAATTATAGAATTCTGTTAAAATTAATTTAGTTACATATTTTTAATAAATATTTTAATGTTTTTTTTGTTTATTCTAGGGAATAAAAAATAGTATTTTGATTCATATTGATTTTTTAGGCATCCGTATAATGAAGAAATATGAAAAAAGTGAGAATATCAGCTGAAATTATTATAATTTTTTCATACATATAAACTAAAAAAAAAAAAATTAAATTCACATAACATGTTGTATTTATATTTCATTTATAATGGTTTAAACAATTTTATTGTTTTATTAAAATACATAAACTAATATAAGATAAATTTTTTTGTTATAAAAATATATTTTATACTTGTACATTGTACCATGTGTTAAAACAAAAATTAAGTGTCTAACGTTGTAAAGTTTTAATTTTATTGCACTGGAGATGGCCAAAGAAAACCATTGTTTCGAAATGTTGCTCTGTAGGATAAAAGTAGAAATAAATGAATTCTTAATTCATTGAACATATTAACTAAAATCAAAATAATATGTATTTATGGCAATTATTATTTCATTGAAATTTTAACTCATGCATGTTGGACATGGACATTTCATTTAATGTATTACGAAAAATTATTAATTTTTGAACAGCATCGATTTTACTTCGAGTTTATTTCTGGGATTTTTCCTGTTTATTTATGCAGGGTTTTTCCACCCAAGATTTTTATCATGTGATATTTCAATTTCGGTTTAATTAATGTCAAAATATTATAACGTTTTCAAGTTTACCATAATATATTGCCATATATCTAATCGTTCATATTAATATTCCTTTGGGATTATTATATTTGGCCATGTATGGTGTTGTTCTTGAACATCTACATATGTATGTTTAGTTTAATTTATGTGAAATTTGAGCAAACAACTTTCAAATATTATTGTCCCTAAACTGTAGTCATTTTATCTGATGTATTGGTTAATTCAACTGGAATAAAATGGTTCAATTACTTCTTCATTTTTCCAAAGTTATATAACAGATACCTTTCGGAAAAATCGATAAATGGTCGTTAATAAATGTATTTTTACTTTTACAGGCGGAAATTATGTTATCAGATCCAAATATTTCGACGTTTAAAAGATATTAAAAGACAGAAAATATATACTTTTGCACACACATCAGCAGTGTTTAATTATTGTCAAAGTTTATAGAAATAAGTACGTACCTAAATTGAGCTTTTTCGTGTGTTTGTTTAGAAAAATGGACCATGCGTTTTACTGATAACATCTTATTGATGTTTCTGTACTAATAATTTTTCTCTGAGAAAAATAAAGAAATCATCAAAATTTTATGATGGTTAAACTTGAAATATTCACACGTTAAATTTGTAGGAATTTCACTATTTATTTTTTAGTAAATACTCATTCAACTCATATATTAGATACTTGTAAATTAAACATATGTATTTCATTATTATTATCCGAGTCTGTAAGACATTTACGTTGATTGTTAGGTTTTTATTGAATTGACCACATGATTTTAATTGATCGTGTCATTAGTAATTCCATTAAATAAAAAATGTTGCTTTAGTTCAAGACTAAAATGTCCTCATTGAAATATTACAGTAGCGTTATGATAACGCATTCAACATATTAGCCAATTGAATTTTTATATGTTTTTTTGGTAATTTCACATTGTAAATTATTTGTTTATTGAGCTTATTAAGGTTTTTAAATGTAACACTCATTGGATAATTATGAAAGAAAACTTGTGTTAATTATTCTATAGGTGTAGATTCCAATTCATAACCACAAGCAGATATTATTATTATTTTTTTTTTTATATTTTAATTAATTATTAAAATGACGTGTTGGAGTTCTGTTCACACACATTACAATATATAATACAAATTTAAATGATATTTCAAAATTAAATGTGTTTATAATGAATAATAAGTAGTTTTTAAAAAAACATTTTTATTTTATATTCAAAAAACGTATTCGAATAAATGGTTGCAGAAAAGGTGTTTAAAAAACATATTCGAATACTTTACAAAAAATGTATTAATAATATATTCAAATTCTTGATAATTTCCGATACTTGAAAGCCAATGTGATTTTGTTAAAAACAAGTATAAAATAGTTATATATTATTATAGTAGTTTGTCATAAATGAAAATGATTTAAGAATTGAATGATGTTAAAATTAATATCCGAATAAATTGATAATAAGTGGTTTTTATTTTATACAATAAATAGGTCTCATTTAGTGCTTTAATTCAACTTAAAAATGCATATATTGATGTAATTTTAGGGAATAATTTGTGAAATGGATCTACAGTAATATGCTATAGTTATGAAATACATTATACATAATTCAATTAGTGTATTTTCGAAAATATAAATAGTATTCTATTTATTTTATATTTTGTCATAGTGGTGTATTATGAATGTTGAACTCTTGGGTAAATCTACATTAATTAATAATTTTGATATATTGATAATTGGTCGTTTGAAATGGTTAATGAAAAAGTTTATTCTCAATTAAAACTAAAGAGCTTTTGGCTAATTATAGATACAGTTTTCTGTTTTCTAAAAACTAAAAAGAATCCACAATGGATACAAATTCGTGTTTTGGTTGTTTAATTTATAATGCTGTGTCCTCTAAAAGTTAGAAATTTATGAGAATCTGCTTTGGAGAAGATTATACATAAAACATTTAAAGACCATCAATATTGACAAATGACAATTGTACTAATTAATACAATATGGAACAAGGTGTAGAAAACACAAGTTATTTTTAATTTGATAATTATATTTCTATTTTATATTATTATTAATATGATAATTTTTTGAACAATAATTAATTTAAAATCCAAAATATTACACAAAGTTTTCGTATAAAAATAAAATCTTTTCTGAATTACTAGCTACGAAGTCAACTCAACAACACTGATTCCAACAAATACCTATTGTTATGAAGACTATTATTGTCAGCAATTCGGTACATGGTTAAGTGTACAACACTGCAGTTTGGAGGATAATTTATTGCACACACTATGTTTTAGAAGTGTGTACTGACGGAAACAAATACGACCAGTTGAAACTGCTAAGTGTAAATATCTGAGAAATCAGAAGATTACAGTTGCCGAGCGTTGTATAATATCAAAACTTTGAACTGCTGAACTTTTCCATGGTCAATAAATATCCGCCTTTGCAAGTTTCCTTGTTAATTTGTCGTCATATAAATAGTTTCTAATCTACTGCGATTTAATTGTAATTAACGTTCAGCCGAATGATTGCAAATATTTGTAAGCTTATGTAAATAAAAATAAATATGTCTCATGCAAAATCAAACATATTTTATAATTCAACTTTAAGAAACGATTAATAATGGTTATTTTATTTTTATGCTAGTTACAGTGATATTTTTGAGATTTGAATACCGAGAATCTTTCTGAATTTATCTCGGAAATTATGTTTTCTGACAATAAACGGTAATTACTGTTATGATTTCATTGGTTTTTTTATGTTTCATTTGTTTTTACTTTGTAATGAATCGTATAGAAATTGTAGAATTCGCTTATTTTTTGGGTCCGTATATGATTTGTTGAATCTTTACTCGGAAACGATAAAAAAACATAAATGTTGAATTTAGCATTATCTATTTGTTTATTTCAATATATTTTTATTCTAAGCTGTGAATCATCAAAAAAAAAAAAAAAAAAAAAATGCATTCATTTTTCTCATTTCATTAAATAGTTTAAAAAATTCATGATTCTGAATTAATTATAATATACGTAATTCTAATGGTGTTTATTATTTGTTTTTGAATGTACTTTGATTTAAAATTCTGTTATTATATTTTGACTTAGATTACTGCTGTATACGTAATTTACAGTCATAGTAGATATGTTTACTTCTTATATTAAGTGGATTATTATTAAGTGTTTTAATGTACCGCCAATTTATTATTAAACATTTTACACAACGTTTGGAGAATAATCATAATAATAATGATGTACCTATACTAAACAAAATGCATTCAAGATCGATTTTTATTGATATTGAGTTCAATATGAGTTTAATTCAAATGTTTATTGATTTTTAAAATATATATTAGTACATAGATATTATTAAAACATCACTAACATAAAATTTTAAATCAAATGTTAGGCGCAAATAAATAATTCTTCGTTTATTTAAATATCATCAATTAATCAAATACCTTAAGTTGAATTATTGAATACTAACCTATACGGTACCGTTCAATAGTTCAGTTTCAAGTAAAGAATATTAAAAACAATTTTTCAAGTGCTTATTGTTAGATTGTTAACTTGTGTGTTTAATAAAGTGCCATGACTTCGATAAGTTACAAAAATTAATATTCATAAAACATACCCCATTGTTAAATAAAAAATTAAATAAACAATAAAACAAATGCATTTATGAAAATATAATACTAAAATAAATTCAGTTTGAGTTATTCATCAAAATAAAAACTACTCAACAAACACATGTGAAAATTATAACAAAAAAAAAAAAAAAAAAAAAATACATTGAGTCGGTAATTAAAAACTAATGAATTTCAGTTTGTTTTGAACAAATAAACTTTTTTAATACGAAAAAATCATTCAATTTCAAAATTAAATAATTCATGCTTGACGATCGAACATTTCAAGCAAATATCTGTTTCTTTGAATCATTTAAAAAAAAAAAAAATCCTTAAATCAAGTGTATCTACATTTATTTCGTTTCTTAAGACGGCGTGGGTATATAGATACGTGTTCGTAGGCGATTTGAAAATAAAAGCCACAGCGTACGTAACGGAAATTCGTTTGAACTTTAACGGTAGAAAAGTATAAAACATCTCGTAAAAATAGTAAATATAAATTTTAGATTTTTCAAAGTATAAAGCGTTTGAAAAACCATACTGTCAACATTGAATACTATCTCCGATCTAACAACACACACACACACCAATACTGGTCGTCCGTTCATATGACGTGCGTTTATGGATCAATGATAACGATATCACGGAAGGCGAAACGATCGCGGAGACGTCATGTACTTCCTGTCGGAAACTACGGGCGACGGTCGACATCGTTGTGTCCGGGTCCGGGGAACGACGTTTTTGCCGTACAACAACGGCGCGCAGTGGGCGTCGACGCGGGCGGCCGCGATTTACGGTTTTTGAAGTTTCAATAACGACGGTCGTACAACAATAGATAGCAATCAGGATTACGTATATACACATAATTTTTATTTTTATTTTATTTTATTTTATTTTCCCCGTTCGAAACGAAGGTCCGAATCCAATTTCGTGTCGGCGATTTGCCAGGACCGCGCACGTTTCTACGGCGGTCGACGTCGACGTGCCGGCCCCGGTGAAAACGACGGCGGCGCGCGTCTACCTGCGAACTCGGTCGACGGGCATGCGCGTGTGTGGGGGCAAAACTTTTTCTAACCGTTTTTAATATCTAGAGCCCCGAACGTCTATCTGTTGTCGAATAAAACTTTTCGATCGTCGTCATCGGTACATTATTGTTATCGTTGTCGCCAGTACCGTAGCAAACAAATATTGCACCCGGGGCGAAACTTCAAAATGCGCCCTTATGAATTGTTAAATATCATAAAACTCAAATTTGAACGATTTTTTACAAACTGGTGTATTATAATTTAAAAGTATTTGAAAATGTGAAAGTCTGTAAGTCTTATTCGCCCGTTTCAGCTACTGTTACTTGTGTCACTTGCCAGTAAAAACTTACCGGAGGCCTCGACAAAGCCGACGACAAAACACAAATAGAAATGTAATAAACAAATTTTTTTTTATTTCTTAGTTGGCGACGATCGACTACTACCGTATTGATCTACGTTTACATTTGGAATAATTTTAATGCGAAAACAAATGGAATCTGTTTTCGTAATACACAACATCTTCAGTTTGATCTCAACTTATCACATATCTACGTACATATTTGCATGTGTACATTATAATTTATAACATATATAAATAAATATTAAAGTACATATTTATTCATATGAGTATACAACAGAATCACACTTTTACACTGCGAAACCGTATTACATATTATATAAATATATTATAATCATAAATATCATATAGATATTAAATGTATTAGCGCAGGGGTCGCCAACCAGTCGATCGTTTTAGGACTATTGGTCGATCGTAGTAAATGTTAATTTTACCAATATCAGTCGATCACGTTATGTTGTATACTAATCTAACAGATTATGGTCATCAAAACAGTTTTTTGTTGCTATTTGTCAATTAGTCACATACTACACATTGTATATTCTTAATATAACACGATAATATAACGTAACCTAACGAACATCTTCTTTATCTTGAATATAATATGTAAAGACCCGAATAATGTTCCTGAAATTCAAAGAAATACAAGTCGATCCATAGAGATTTCAAATGCGGATTGTAGCTCAATTTTATTGTTGGAAAAATGTTGTTGACTCCTGTATTAGCGTTTAATATGGACGTATAAAATTATAATATAAATACTTCTACACTAGATATATACATATACATATCGTATATATATATATATATATATATATATAGATAGATAGATAGATAGAGAGAGAGAGAGAGAGAGAGAGAGAGAGAGAGAGAGAGAGAGAGAGAGAGAGAGAGAGATTGTACCTACCAACTAGTACTATTGGTTTTTTTTAAAACAATTATCATCTGATATTATTTTCGACAGTAGTCATTCTTCAATGAGCATAAATAACGTTGAGGTTTTTTCACGTTATATGTATATTACTTTAAATATGAAATTCAAATTTTTCATTTTTGCGCCCTCCCGAAATTTCGCCCGGGGCGTAGGCAACGTCCCCCCCTCCTTGCTACGGCCCTGGTTGTCGCGATTACTCCGGACGGTCGGCAGCAGGCGGCCTACTCGGCTCCGGAGCCTACGAAGCGATCTGTTCCTGGTGCGCCGTGGCATAACTGGCGCGCGGAAAATTTACATTTAGGGCGGTATAACGTAATTACCGGCGATAAAGAAACGAGACTGGCGTTTGCGTAAAACCGCGGCATAATATTTATATTGTATGTGTGTGTGTGAGTGTGTGTGTTTGTGTGTGTGTGTGTGTGTGTGTGTGTGTGTGTGTGTGTGTGTGTGTGTGTGTGTGTGTGTGTGTGTGTGTGTGTGTGTGTGTGTGTGTGTGTGTGTGTGTGTGTGTGTGTGTGTGTGTGTGTGTGTACATCATATTTGAACGCTCGCGTTATAAACGATTGCGCTGTCGTCGGTTTTCTGCGCGCAGTCCGATAACGGTTTGACGAACAACATTAACGGTTCCTGGAATTTCGTCTGACGAGTCTAAATATTTATCTTTGGGGCGCCAGGCCCGGCGGAGACAATAATATCCTCGTCGCCTGTAAGACACGCGCGACAGCGGTCCTCGCGCCGCAGCCTCCGCCTCCTACTGCATTATGCAAAACGCACCGAGCATGGATAAACGAAATGTGTAAGTCGCCCCGAGTGTACGCGTACACGTCTGGAATAGCGATTCGGTCGGCGCGGCGTGTGTACGCTCGGACGGACGTAAACGCAATTCGATCGACTGTCACTGTGAGAGATTTGTGAGGTGAGACTGTCGATCGAGCGCGAAAGTCCATTCGTTACACACACACACACACACACACACACACACACACACACACACACACACACACACACACACACACACACACACACACACACACACACACACACACACACACACACACACACACACACGCTCTAGTTCTTCACGTGAAAAAATCATTTTTCCTTGATAAAGATATTTTAAGTGTGATAACCGAATATAGCAGAGTTAATTAATAATCTTGTCGTGAGTATTTTAAACAATTAAAATGCGATTTATTTATTTTATTTAAAGAAATTTAAACGGTAAAATTTGTAATATTTTTTTTTAATAATTTTTAAACTACAATTGAAATACTTATGTGAAACTCATATACTAGCAAATTTGAAAACATTTCATTCAAATTTGAAATTATGTTTACAATCTATTTATATTATGAAAATTACCTCAATATACTTGAACTGAATCAATATGACAGGGTTTCTAACACTAGATATTCTATTTTAAAAGAAATGTAGTGTAAAAATATGTTAATTATAATAATTGCAATATTAAAATGTTAGTTCCATTATACAATTTACATAGAGTCATTTAATTTAAAATCATTAGTGTTTTAAAATGTAATTTGAAAAAAAATTAAATTGAAATTATAATTGGTTCCAAAAATCCATTTAATAATAGGTACATTTCAATTTATCGGTATAAAATAGGCTGAATTATATCGTAATATTATTATAACTCACAATATTATTATTGTTATAATTTTTGGTATATTTCAGTTCAACATACAATACTTATAGTATTATGCATATTTTATGAAAACAATTAATTATATTGATTTACTTGAGATATGAATAATATAATTATTGAGAGAAGTTGCTTTATTCATATAATTGGTAAGTATCGAGTGAATTTTCTACCTAGCAACCTCTAAACATAAGTTAGTTTAATTAATTTTATGTTTAAATAATTCATTTGATCTTTTTTACTTTAATTTTATATTATTATTCGTACTCAATTTAATTAGATAACATTTGTAATAAACTGCTAGAAGGTTCCAATAGATAAAGGACACTAGAATATAGTGTGACTTACAAAGTGGTTAAGTGGTTTACGATTACAGAAAATATACGAAATTCACTCTTAAAAACATTCTTTAGTGAACTAGGTGTAATATTTTACTTTACGAAAACAGCATATTACATTTAAGTTGGTACCCGCTATGTTTAAAAAAAATACATTTCTTTGTTTTTTCAGCACTTTGTTCATTCATATTTAATGGATTTTTTGAGTAATACTATTATTATTAAAATAAAAGCTGATAAATAACGAAAATATTACCGATACCTCTCATACGTTGGTCAATATGAACTGCTGCACATATGTGTGCGTTTATTTGTGTGCAATTATTATTTGCGCTATTACATCAACGTTTCATCGGAAAGTTTTAGGTAATAGTTTTGTATTGTTTCAAACTGAGATGTCAGCCGTGAACGAAATTTGACGTTTATTATATAGCACGCAGAAAACTGATATAAACATATTATATTGCTCACACCTCGGTGATTAAAGTTATAAATGTTATAACATTCAGTGGAGCATTCGGAATAGTTTCGCGTGACTCCCTAAGTAATAACTATGTGTATAGCAAATATTGAATATAGTTTTCATTCCGAACATCATACGAGTGTACACGATCAAAAGAATAAAAAGAAATAAAAACATATAGCTTGGAGTACCTAACCCATATTGTCTAGGGTTGAACATTGTCGCTGAACATAATTTTCCCGGACGTTCATAAGGAGCAAGTTCAACGTCAGCCTGAACAATTTAATATATACATTTTCCAATAAATGTGTGTTTAAATAACAATATGATTATATTATGAATATATTACACACACACACACACACACACACACACACACACACACACACACACACACACACACACACACACACACACACACACACACACACACACACTAGCGAAGTTTTTTTTTCATTGACGAGTGTTGAAAATATTACCGGAGTCCGTTTTCTTGGTATGTTAAAAACAACGATCACACAGAATTTGATTATATTATACACTATTATTATTGTTCGATAGTAACGGTTTAATTTTAAGACAGTGACGAATCGTTATTGGTTGTATAATCGCGTTTAATCCAATCGTTAAGTTTTATAAATATATAAAACGTTTACAATAAATTAATTGTTATTGCACAGCACTACATAAATCTATAAGCCAAAAATCCTTTGATTTACAAAAAAAGTTTTTAACTCTCGTCGTTAATTAATTTTAAGATAAATTTAACACTTCGGAACGTAATTATTTCTACACGATGATGAATTTCTTCTTGATTTTAGATAAACTACATTGTGTAATTCAGGTGTACACTTTAGTAAAATTAATTATATTATGTGTTTTAAATTTATTCCATGATATTTAGCAAAAAAAAAAAAAAATAATAATAATAATACAATTTAAAGTTACAAATATAATCACTATTATTAAATAATCAGTACATTTATTGTATACAATATGAGTTCTTACAGTTTATAAATGTATGTACCGAATTTCAATAAAATGATAAAAGTTTTTGTTTTTTGTAAAAATGTCTTTGTTCGGGTGTATGAAATGCAAAAAAATCTAAAACAAAAGCTCAGTGAGAATAGGAAGAAATGTTTGTGTGAATCATGTAATGTAATCTCCAAACAGACATTTCATTGTACTGGATGATATTATAGGCAGTAGCCCGTAGGTAAAATCACAACAGGACGATAGTTAACTGCCTTGGAATCTCCTCTAAAATCCCCGTAAATGCCACGAACGGAAGGATGTGTTCTACAAAATGGATGTCATTTTTAAGAATTTACAACTTTATATAACATCAAATAAAACAAACACAAGTACGATCTTATTTCGATTCGAAATGAAAGTATAATTTGAATATTTTGACGTTTCTGTATGAAAAATATTATTATTTTTTTTTTTTTAAATAAAAATGAACGTCATTGTTGGAAAAAACGTTTCTATACACCAAAAATTGTAAAATATCGAATATTTAACTGATGCTATACACGTTTACACAAATACCGTCCTGGGACTGATCGAAGTATTAAATGTTTTATTATGATATATTATATTATATAAGCAATAAAACGAACACTTGTACAAAAAGCTTTTGTTTTTCAGGTTTCTCTCAGTGGTAAAAATATTGTAGACAATTTACCTTACTCATACAATGCTAATTTTTTTTTTTTTATAATCAACGTATTAGCATTTACATTATTTATTAACTTGAAATGAAAACACTGTAAACGTGATTACTTGAATAAAGTAATAGAAAGTAAATATAATTGAAAAATATTACAACATAATAATAGTGAATCACATATTTTACTTGAGCGTAATTTTAATTCATTTTTGATATCTCTTGGTTTATGTGTTAAATGAACTTCTTGAAAATTATTTGAATATATTGCGATGAAAAAATACTCATAGACCTGTGTATTTTTAATGATTCATTTTCAAAAACACATATCACATTTTAAAACAAGGGAATATATCGTTTGTATTTTATTATTATATGGACATAGTCTGTGAGCCAAAAGAACCTATTCGCTAATCTAATATATTAAATATAATTGTTTCAATCAAGCGCGGTAAATTTTGTTCACTTTGTTTTAATGGTTTATGCCCAGTTCGCTGAGTGCTGACATCCAATTTGCTAACACCCAGTTTGCTGACAAAAAAAAAAAAGTATATTTCTAGTAAGAATGTTTCTGCAATTAAAGTTTCTTTCGTGAGACGTATCATGTTAATAAAATGTGGTCGACATGAAATAATGTACAAAAGCACATTTCTATTAATTCTATCATCATACTATAATAGCATGCGATACCGTCAATGATGTAAAAACATATCATGTGTATTTTATATGAGAACAAAAAGAAAAACAAATTTAAATATAATCTATTACATTAATTTATGAGCATGTTAAAATATGAATCGTTTCAAAGAAATAACTGCCAAATGTTTTGCCTATATTCGTATTTTTTCTCTACTACTTGTCCAATTCCTGACAACTGCTGTATCGTTGATATCCCTTTCCGAAAACTGCACATAAAGTAATTTAGCTCTTCTGATAAATGCATAGACGAAAATATTCGATTAAGTTTTTTTAATCAATTTCAGATATTTCGATTATTTTTTAACAATGTGTATGCATATTATATGTATAAAATAATCTGTTTCACCGCATAACTAAAAACGATTGAGTGTTGGCGAACTTAGTTAAATAATCTTTATTCTTTGTACATACAATTTGCATAATATCAATAATTATTTAAGTTTTAATCCTACTCTTAATGAAAAACGAACAATTTAATAAATCATTAAAGCGCTTTGACAAGGAAAAACTATGAAAGATGATTAAGCCTAAAACTTCTAGGCAAAACGTGTAAATCTAAAAGACCCAATCATGAAAAACACCACGACGTCATGCACAATGAGTTATATTTGTTTATTACGTATCGTGCAGATGTTTAAAAAATAATCGAAAACCAATATTTGGCATGAATATGTTAATAATATATCGTACTTCTAATGTGTTAAAATGAATTTTATTTCCTACACATATCGCTTTGTTATTTCGTTACGATGGCAACGTACATTTCTTGTTCATGACTAAACACGCCGTTTACAATGATGAACAAAACAACATCGAATTTGTTTATTGATAAAGCGTGTTATTTTCATTATTTTTTTTACCCATACACCGTATTGTGTACATAATGAACATGATAATTTACCTTTTTCATGCAATCGAGTAATTGTCGAATTATGTTTTAAACGATCGTTTTGTACTCTAAAAGCGTTTCAGAAATCGTTAAGCAATGTAATGAGTAGTATAGAATACAGGATTTGTAGTTATATTAATGTTAAACTTATGAACTAACTTAACCGGAAAATTACTCATAAACACGATTTCGAAGTATTACATTAAAAAAATCTAGCTCAAATGTACCGATATTTATTCATATTGACTATGTTTGAATTTAAATATATATATATTCGTATCCAAATATTATTCATATACAGTGTAGCGTAAGTAATATATTTTTGGAAACGTTGTCTACTGATTTATATCGGAGCGAGTTTGCAAAAAAGTCAATTGTGAAATTTTCATAGAAAATTAAAAGTGATATGGAAATAACCTTGTTAAATTATCGTTGGTTACTAATTTTGCATAAAAATGTCAATATTATATTTATTCTTAGAACTACAATTTTAGTAATGAAAATAAAAGATGACCATTATTTTTTTGTTCTTCTAAAAAGAAAAAAAAATTCGATTTAAATTAATCAGTGGGAATCATACATTACTATCGAGTCTGGATTGACGCGAAACTATTTACGAAATTATAATTTGTCGAATAAATTCAACGAATTAAAATACCTTCAAGTTTACACCCAAATAATAGTTATGAAATTATTTCAGTAGTAAATATTACTAACATCGAAATGAATATACTTTATTCACTATTATTATGGTACTTCTTATACTAATAGTAAAAATTATTTCACGTTTGGACATCTGAACTTTATTATCGTGGACTGAGATTTAACGAAGATCATCGTTGTATAGGTGCTACACAAAGTGTCATGATTCGACAATCGGAATAACTTTTGTTTTATTCAATATTTTTCATTTCGTTATTTTTTTATACTATATCTCTGTTCTATATCTATATTTTAATAATATTTTAATTTTGAACCTCAAAATTTAATATTTAATTTTGTAGCCTAACAAAAAATCAAATTTTGTAAATGGAATTATTAAAAAAAATCATGGCTTGAAACTCTTATAAAGGTTTTGTTAATTTTCTACTAATTTTTAAAGTTTCTAGAAATGTTATTAACAATGTAATTAAAATCAAAATTAAAAAACAAATTGATATTTTTTTATGTTTGCCTAAAAAAAATATATATATATGATCAAAGGCATTTAATTATTGTTTTTAGGCATTATAACGTATCGTGTATCACTCATAAACCGTTTTTTTAGAAAATCGCCACAGTCAAATCGCATAGGCCTTATTTTATATTGCGGTACTCGAAGATACCGAGGTCAAACCGTATACGACGCCAATAACCGAAATGTCTAATTCAATTTCACATGGTGTGATACGACGTTTCGTCGTTTCGGAGATCAAATAAACAATTTCGTCGGTCTCGAAAGCAAAAACAAAAAACGTTTTCACGATCGCCTTCGTCGTCACATTACGGTCCGGTCTGCAAACGACACACGCCTACAACTGCTACATCGATGACGGCCACAGTGACCGTGACGAAAATTCAATATTTCTTATTGATACCTATAATATATACGCGTCGGTATCGGACATTCCAACGACACATAAAAGCTGTGTGTGTGTGTGTGTGTGTGTGCGAGCTTGCACGCATTTGTGTCTGTATCTGTGAATTTGTGTGTGTTGGGTACGAGCGGAGAAGAGTCGTTCGCCGTTCTACTATTAATCACCGGTGACCGCGAGGTTCGACTTTTTTCCGTTCCGTCATCGCCGCTGCCGACGTCGAGCGAGTTCTCTCGTCTCGCGCGCGACAGACGGACTAAGTGTACGATTAGGCGTACAAATCAACCAGGTGAGTAGTGAGTGGGGTGGATGGGGGTGGTTACTCGCACGCATCGGCCCGTGTCCCTTTAATTTCCAGCCCTCATGGCGGTGGAAATCTGCCGGTCTGCACCGTCCCTGTAAATGAATCCGGAGCGGTACGATCTCGCGGCGTGACGAGACCCCGTAGGTCTCGATAGGTCGATATCGGTTTTATCGTCTTCTTTTTTTTTTTTTCTATTATTTTTTCCCTCTCCGACACGTGTAAAACCGAAAACGATTAGCGGCGGGTACCTTTTTGCCGCACGAGAAACGACGTCTTCGCGGCATATGCGCCTCGTCTGCTAGTAGCGAGCGCAAAAAGTGATTTTGTCAGCTCCCTCGCCGCTCGATCACGTCGTTCCGTTCGATTGATCTGATGGGAGCAGAACCGGAGAAAAAACCGTTTCCCGCGACCAACACTGTACATCACGTTTTTCCGTCGGACGCCCGTCTTTGCGTCTCTAGTTCTGACATTTTCGCCATTAATAATTATCACACGGGCTCTAGCTGACACGTTAGACTACAGCACGTCGCCAAATCGTAACCTGACAAATTCTCTTTATGCTTTTTCAATTTTATAATTAATTAGTTAATTAATTTGTTTATTTTTTTCATTTATCTTGGCGTCGACCATTATTATTTGGTTCAGGCTTCGGTTAATTTCGATGTGTTCATCGGCATGAACCGTCTGAGTTCTACGAGCTTTGGAATTTGGGATATTTAAAGGTGTTGAGGGTATGGATTAATTTGGGTACAAAGCTTTGCGCTTCTCTCCATCACCTGTTAAACACTCCTGTACTTCACAAATAGTTTTGCCTTCAATCAACAATCCGTAATCCGTTACGCGTTAAATAATATTATATTATATACCTAATACTATTTCGGTAAATTTGTAAAGACCATATTTAAGATGTACATCGTACTTAGACCAATATTAAAATAATCTTTGAGTCTACGTAACACCGTGAGTTGAACACGGCAACGGAAGAAAAGGTGGTCGAAAATACGCGCGTATATTATACTATATAACATGTACTACACGGTGTTTTAAAAGCGTTTAAGTTTAACAATGAATGAATAATAAATGCAAGTAATTATGAATGAAGACGGTTTTTAAATCAAGGATTTAAAATATTATCAGATACAATATTGTTCGAAAAACGAGATATTTCCAATAGATTTCAAATCCTATAGAATATAGTTTGTAAATAGCTAATTTTTTTCGAAACTATTGCCAAGTACGTATCAGGCTATTACTGATATTTGGTGAACACATTGAGTGTCTAGCACTATTATATTGGGGATCATGACTAAATATTAAAAATTGATTTAATGAAAATCTCACCAACAGTAAATTTTATCATGGTGTTTTATCAATAGTTTGGAATCCGTATCAAACTTGATTCGTGAATAAAATTGAACGCATTCGGAAATAATTGTAACGTAATTGTGTTTACATCATATAACTTGCATACAACTTTCGTGAAACTATTAAATAATTGTGGCACTGTCTCGTTTGAAAAAAAGAAAAACAATTTCAACTATGTGCTTGGATTGGTAAACTGTTAAATTGTTCAATTAAAATGTTCTGAATTACTGAGGGAGATATTTTTATGGTATCCCAATGTAATACTTGTGTGTCACAAGAGTTTTACTACCGTCAAAATAATAGTTTATTTATTCCGATCAATATTATTCTTGAAACACGCAAATCGATAAATTCTTCTTCTATAATTACTCAATCAGACTAAAACCATTGATATAACTGTAAATTGATTTTATATATATGTTGATGTTTATTGGAAAATGTAAAAAAATGTATACACTGTAATTGTGCATTGATTACGTATATTATAATATATAGTGTGTTCTATGGATTATGACTAATAGGACAAATAATGAGTCCATTAAATTTATAGTACCACACGCAATCTATTATAGTATTACGCTACTCTTTTTCATTACCTATTATGCTGCTAAATGCATTTTTATTTTTGAGTTTTAGTTTTTCCATTTATTGACTACTTGTATTAATTGCAAAGCTTGTACCATTGAGTGATATATTAAAATTATAAATTTTATTTTATTTTATAATAATGACATATTTTTTTAGCCCGCAGATTTTCACGGAGAATGAGCATTTGTGTATAATTATTCTGCTTGCAGTAAAAAAATAAGAAATTTTAAAGAAACTTTACCTTTTTAGGTTTCCTTGCTTGTTAAATCTCATTTCAATAATCTAAAGAAGTTTTGTATGATTGAAAAATAATATTTTATGAGATGTAAAAAAAAATATGTTGGTATCTCTGTCATTATTATTAAAATAAATAACTGATTTTTCAATCTAATGGAGATCCTCGTATTATTTACTCTTGGATCAAAATCTGTGGCATTTTTCTTTTCACAAAAAAAGGCATGTCTCCTATATAGATTATTTTATCCCTGACCAAAATACTCCGTTATAATAGTAAACACCATTGAATTCAAATCAGAAAAAAACATTGGATATTTTTAATTTACAATTAATTTTATGAAAATGTGTTTGTTAAAATAAAATAATAATAATAATAAATGCACGGAGCTCTCACAGTGATTTAACCATTGTGATAATACCATGGATAATGCGTATATTTGAACTTTTTCATGTAGAGGAAACCGGGGTCAAAAATATCATTTTGTTCTAAATTCCATTAAAAAAAAAAAAAAAAAGAAAAAAATGGTTTTATTTAGGTTTGGTTCTTAAAAATACCAAATCTATAGAGGACTAAGATACTTATCAAATTATATCAGTTTATTTTAACTATTCATGTATTGATAAAAAAAAAAAATTATATTAATAAACTATTGTAATTTACCCAAACTTTGGGTCAACTCACCTTGGGGTTAAATGTAAACACCAATTAATTTTATTTTCAAATAATCAAATTGGTTACGTCATTTTAATTTCAACAAAAGATAATTTATTATTTGCTTGTTCAATAGTAATATAATATAATAAATGTATAAAAACAAAAAATATAAAAATATAAAAATTCGAAGCTACAGATCGTTCAGACAATCAATGTTCTTTTAAACAAAGTTATATGCTGCTTTTTTCATTGTGCTCTCCGATGTAGTACCTCTATTTGACGTTTTTATACGATTACGGGCATCTTATAAATTATGCTGAGAAAGCAAATTGACAAATTAAATAAATCAGAAAATATGACAAAAATAAAAGTAATGTAGGTATGTATAACATTATGATCTATGATTATTAATAGTGTTACTATTGACCTGGTTTTTACTATTTGTTACAATTTTCTCTGATCGAAATTTTTTCTCCAAGAGCAAAAAATGTTTTAACACGCTTGTTATCTTCTTTACTACTGGTGTATAATACACTACTGAATTACCTAAAAGGAAACATTTTCCAACTATTTTAATATTTGTAAAATTGACAGAAAATATTAAAAGCTACAAAAAAAAAAAAAAACGTATTTGTTGATAGTAGTTTTTATTGTTTAGTTTTGATCCAAACGTGGTAAAGCTAAATTAATATCATTCACTTATGGCATACATAATTAGTTGAATATCGCTCGCACAACCGATTTGCAATATTTATCATATCAGAAAATATTTAGCTTATTAAAATTAATCCTAGTCTCCCCAACAATTTAATACACTTAACGGACATAATTTAAAAAAAAATTTTTCTCCTATTTTTATCCATGTGATTTTTTAAGTTTTGAAGTCTTTTTAAATGGTAATCAACTATTTTTCGATATTTTTAAATGTGAATTTAAATTATTTTTTCAATAATTTAATAAATATATACAATCCAAGGTTATAATAATAGATAGAATTGTCAAACGTATTCTGCCGAAAATTTACTGTTTTTCTGTGCCTCTCTAATGTTATAATGCTTATTTTTCTGAAACTGTTGATCCAATAATAAAGATTTAAGTATCTAAATTTCTAAAATATTATTCTCCTTTATATAATTATGTCATAACTAGTATTTACTATTGTGGATAGTTAGGAAATTTTAATGAAAAACGCTAGTAAAATGAGTGTTTTTCTCGTAACAATGTATATATATATATATATATTTTAAACTGTAAGTGCATAAAAAAAAAAAAACTTTATGAACTATCCGGGAATAAAGTTTATTGTGTGTATCTTCTATTATGAAGGTGTATTAAAATTAACACCTAGTAGATATTATTGTTTGTGTGTAACTATTACAGAATTTAAATTAAAAAAATGCCTTTGTTTGAAGTGTCATGGTGTAATGCAATGGTACAATTATTTAAACACTGCTCTTTAAAATTCTTTTGGTGTAAATGTAGTCATATTAAATTGACTTTGAAGTTTAAAGTAAAATCATTGTTGAAATCTCATTTGTTGAGCTCAGATTTGCAAGTAAATACGTGTTTTCTTTTTTGTAAAGCGATTAATTAATTTGTACTAATGGTGAATTTGTTTTGTATGATTCGTCGTATAATGAACCTTAATTTGTTTTGCATAATTCATCATATAATACCTATTTTCACACTTCCAATCAAATATGATGAAAGTTGAACTAATACACATTTGACAACACTAGTATATTTTATTCTGAAATGCTGTTATTATGACATTAGAATTCATTATACAAGTTTATAATAATACCTAATAACAACAAAAACTTTTTCTTCATAGTCCTCTGCGTGGAGAGGATTTTTCCCTGTGAAAAAACACTTCTACAACATTTTTTGGATACAAAGTGGACATGGGTCAAACGGGAAAATTAATTTTGTCTGTTTGTGAAACAATCGAGTTGGTGAAAAGTTAATTTTTTTTCGCATCAAACCTTCTTACTTTACTGTAGGTTCATATTAATGATTCCAGAAATGAAAAATATGCATGGCAATTAAAATATAATAAACTGATAAAGCTTTATTAATTACATTATTGGATACATTTTACTTTTGACAGTGTTTAACTCAAAGAAAATTATATTATGTAACGTTGGTACACGATTTACCAGGAAATCTGAATACATTTTAGTGCTAATAGCAAATACCGTCGTCTAATAAACTTTTCAACGAATGCCATTTCTACTTATTATAATTACAAATAATTAATATCGATGTCAATAATTTGATTATTTCAAATAATACTCTACCGTATTTAATTTTATTATAATTGTCATGATGAAATACGTTCTGCGATATTTGTCATGTGTCTCTTATTGTTTAGAATTTTACCTATCGTCTTACATTTCCCCTTAAATACTCTTAGGCGTCTGCTTTGACTTTAATTAATTCTCCACGTATTTATATATTCATGTTAACCAAGTGACTATAAGTTTAGTTTATAGCAAACAAGTTAAGTAGAAGTTCTTTGATGAATTTCTTCTTTACAAAGTATACACTCGATAGATGGAATAATTTATATTTCCTTTGAACTCATCAAGTCTCATTTGACTCTCACCCTGACGAATATAATTTGTTTTGTGTATTTGAACAAAATATTGTACACTCTCGTCACTCATACACCTCAACATTTAATTCAGTGTTATTTTTATTAACCGTATAATTGCAGTTAGTTGTTGTCATATTCAATTGTATTAGGTTAACAATATTCGTCATTATAATTACCAAGTACACTGGCGACGTTAATAAATCATAATATTAACATTCTAAAAATCTTAATTATTGCAAATGGTGTATTTATTTAATTAGTTAAATAAGCATAATATTACAATAAAAATAATTAAGGTTAAGAATTATATCACTCACCAAATAATTTAAAAGTTTATTAATTATAGTTGAATACATTATTTTACCTAAACAAAGAATATATATATATATATATATTTAAATTCCGAATTGTTATTTATTTATTTAATGTTTATCATGTGTCTTATTTAATTTTAAATTGCATTTTATTTCTTTTTTTTTTATTTTGTCTTATTATAAGTACCTACAATTAATTATTTAGGAAATAATTGTTGGCTAGTAAGTAATAACATATAGATTTTCCCGAATTTAAGATTAATAAAAACATAATTCTTGTATAACTAAAACATTTATTGGTATATTAAACATTAAAATTATTTAAATTTTGTAATCATATAAATTTTAAAATTATATAATCAATCATCATTAACCGTTTACTTTTCATTACTCGGTAGAACTAAAATCGTATCAGTAATCTATTAGGTACGTACGATTTTAAAATAAGTAAAAGGGTTTGAATGAAAAACAATAGCTATAAGGTGATTTTATGGCCAAAAGTTACTTAACTCATAAATCATTATAATGTACGTTTACGATGTCGTTAGGTAGGCAAAATGTCAAAATTGATAAGAAAAATTATTTTCTCCTGTATTTTAATCGCAATAGTATGATAATCTTTGATAAATTAACAATCAAACCTTGAGTTCGTAAAATCTTTTTGTAACTGTAATGAAATTACGCAACAAAATTTGATATATCATAACTAACATGTATATGTAATGATTATAATGTATGATGGAATAAGAAAATAACAAACCAATAAACACTCTGTATCAAAATTCGTGTAAAGTATTTTGATTCTCACACGGCAGATGGTTGGGTTATTTGATAATAAGTAAACTACAGCAATTATAATTAATTATAAGAAATCAATTTTCGAGATTTTGATGTTAGTAATCAACATTTTTTTTTCACTCTATAGACGTTGATGAGAACTAAAACGTCGAATACGAATCTCTAGTAAATACGTACATTGCATTCACACACGTATCATTCGAGGAGCGTGATTCCATAATAATCAATAACTATTTTTTCTCGCTCCGCTAGTCTTTTGTCGTACTCACACTGTTCACGAGTATTTTTAGGTGTAAACAAACGTACGAAATACCGTGGTTTGGATCGTAATCCAAATGAAGGGCCGTCGAATGTGGTTTATTTATGACAAAATCCTACCTTGTTAACTAATGATAAGAATCCCTAAATAATATAATATTCTCAAAGCGTTTTCGAAAGACTAATCTAAACACTACTGTTACGGGATCGCGTAGAATGATGGATCTCTTACCCGCGGCCCGTGGCCTGCTCGTACAAACGGGAGCAATCGATCAAACCACAAATTAAAGAGGTAAAGAATTAAATTCAAGAGATTTCGCTAATTTTTGTTTCTCAGCACAATGGCTCATATACAAACACAAACACACACACACACACACACACACACACACACACACACACACACAATTCTAGTCATTCACGTTTTATTCAAACTAGGTAAAAGGATTGACATGTGGCAGCCACAGAATACGTTATAGCGTTGTTTGGGCTAACCTATGAAAAATGATCGTCGACATTCCGACGACTTGGCGTCGCTACCTTCGACTGCGTTCTCGTACGTTATAGCGCGTCTGCACCGCCGTGTAAGTGTGGTGAGGGATGTGCGTCTGAGGGCTGTTAATTTTCACAGGATTGTCCGGTAATAGAAAGGTAGGATGAGGTGGGTCGGGGCGGTTTCGTATAAGCTATTCGGAATGCTATCCGTCTTTTACTCGATGGAGTAAAGGTAAAAGGCCACATCATCATACCACTCGGTATTATGCCCCAGTGCCGCCCGAAACCCGGATTTTCCAGGTGATATCCATGGCGCTGTGGTTTCGGTTTCCACGTCGGATCAGTGGTTTATTATAAATGATGTCGAATTGTTCTCGTAATGCACGCTCTCGAATATATCGATGTATATTCGATCGAAATTTCGTTTCATTGTCGTATTACACTGTAGAAAACGATGGAAAACCGTTTGGAGACTAGCGAAAAATAATGAAAATAATAATGATAAAATAAATTATAATTGACATCACAGTACTGTGAAAAAAGTTTTCTAAAAAGATTCCATATAAGTAATAATTTTGATACATTTTCTTGGCTTCTGTTATCAAACATAATAATAATCAAATAAAAATTAACGAAAAGCTAGATATTTTGTAACTATTCCAACGATTAGTTCCAACGGAGAACTGGTTATTTTATAACTCATTTTGAGCTAGTATCTTTAACAACAGTAACACTTTCGTTTTGGCAGATAATGCTTGTATAAATGTAATAGTTATTCGATAAAAATCAATTCATTCGTTATTTTTTATCGTGTTATATTCGATTTCGTGTTTCCCTCATAAAATGTATTTTCTTTTATACATTATCTGCAAGAAACACAAAACTAAATATTACTCACCCACTTATAACTTTATATGTTCTTGTCACATCAATCATATTATTTTCCAGTCAGCGTCATGAATAATTTACCCACCATTTTGGTAAATCTCTCATTTCGTTTTTACGTTGCCGATCACAAAACTGTTTTATGAAAAATAAATTTGTAAATTTGAATAATATTCGTTCCTTTCGTCTCATATCTTAATGATTTTATTACGTCAGGCTTGGTATGCATTATTTTAAAATTTTGAAAAATAAAAGTAACTACGAAAGAACTTAAACACGTTCAAATCAGATATCAACATTTATAAAGCTGCAACAGCCACGAGTATAAATGACGTACTCGAGTTTTCGGCTATGCCTCAAATACATTAAATTACTTTATAAATTCTAAGTTTCCGTTATTGTTATATAAGTTTTCTTCTTCTTAAAACCAATTAATTATTATGAAACGAAGTAATCAGTATGTCATTATGTCTACACGAGAAACATGTTGACTGAATAATTGTGTACAACTCGTTCAATTTGACTTCAATATATATTTATATACACACGTATAAGTTTTCTATTCATCTGTTTGTAATTGTGTAATTTCTGAATAACTTGATCGATTGAAGTCATACTCCTAGTATATATTATTTGTCGAAATGATGAGTTAGAACTACTTTTTTTTTTTTTTTAATCAATCTCTAAAGAGGAAATATAACTCAAAGGAAGGCAGATAGGTTTATTCGCTTTACATTTTAACGCACCTATTATGTTTGTTCATCGTATTACGTTGAATTTTGACCAATGAAACTGAATCCACCGTTTCTATACCGTTTATTTGCTTTTTTTTTATTTATTGTTCGGTTTGTGTAAAGATGCCAAATGAAAAAATACGCTTTAGCAGAGATATTCAAATTCTTTCATGCCATGACTCCTTTGTGACTTCACCATATTTTTATGGGTTTAATGACAAAAGACAATGGTTATTTGACGTATGTAAATTTATTTATTTATCACACGACGTATACAAAAAAATGTATAAATAAATAGGTAGGTAATGTGGGAAAATCGTTTAGTACTCTTTTTATATATAAATAAATAATATTTATATTTTTACATTATATATTGGTTATGTTTCATAGTTTATAGTTTTCAGTTCTTTATTGCAGCTCCCTTCTCAAACTTCCACGACGCCCCCGGGAGCCGCCACGCACAGTTCGAATACCTCTTTGTTGTGTCTGAGAACGTTCAACGAGCAATTATGAAAACGAGATACATGCGTGAATACGCTAAAAATCATGACTTCTGCTGATAACTGCAATAAATTCCTCGATGGTTGCAATCATTGACAATTATTGACATCATAACACTTGTTCTTTTCTCCCAAAAGTTCGTCGATCATTCGCGATATTGTTGACATGTTTTCTGACGAACCCAATTAAATTAAGGAACATAATATACTGCGCAGAATCTGAACAGCAAAAGACGTAAAAAAAAATATTTTCACCAGAAATGTTTAACGAAGCAATGGTTATGATCTAATACACGTGCACACTCGTCTCGATTTGAACCACCCCATACATTTGCGAATGCCTTAATTTAATCGACCGGTGCTCAACAATACAATACTAACGATTCGGTTACTTATTGACCGACCGGAAAGTACAGAACAACGTCTGCCAGGGCAGGTAGTATAATTATGAATTATAATGCAAATCACTATTTTTTTTTTTTTTTTTTTATTTCGTATTGCTTAGTCTTCATTACAACGGTAACACAAGAAATCGCGATAGAAACGGTAAAATTCATACGGAATTGTTGGAAAACATATTATCCCGAATAAACAAGTGATGTAACGTGAAACATAGCGATTAAACATATGTGTCCATTTCGCATTATAAACCCTCCTCTTGGGTTGACTATTTTTAAACAAATATACTGCAGAAATATGACCTCAGCCAGAAAAAAATGGTTCAGAAATTACACAATTTGTAATTATTACAAACATATGAATTGAAAAACTATATACATTTATTTTTTAAGATAATAATAATCTTATTTTTTTTTTCGATGTTTTTCCGCGGAGTGAAAAAAATATCAAATTTTTTTAAATATATTGATTACCTAGTGGCTAGTGTATTAGATTTGTCGACTCGAAGAAACAACCACTCGCCAAATGCACTTAAACGATATGCCTTTAATTGAAAAACAACAATAAGCGAATCAAAATTATACGAAATATTAGAACATACGTGCATGCAAATGTTATTAAGAGTGTAACGTTGATATTTCATTGGAATTATGCGTATATAATAGTTTAAATAATAGTAATAATAGTTTCGTGCAACGCATTTGTTTTCACTGATGTTTGTTGAAGTATCAAAAAGTTTGAAAATTTACAAAGTAAACAATGAGTGTTGCAATTTACACAAAATGCTGTCTGACGAAAAAATCGACGTTTTTACAAGACAACGTAACCACTGTGTTGGATAAAATACGTGACAAAGATAGGCACTGTAACAATAATATGAAATTACTTCTGTCGCCTGAGATTTACGTCAAATAAAAATATACCTCAAACGGTAACACAGATCAAACAATAATTAGCCCGTATACATTACAAATGTACGCGACTATGATCAAAGTTAAGAACACTATGAAAAAACGATTATGACGTTTGTCGTCAAGACAGCTCATTGAAAGACGTTAAAGATTATAGGACATAAAGAATGAAATGGTAATAAATTGTTAACAGATAGCCTCTGAGTCGATGAACGTGAATTCGTTCTTCTCAGGCACAACGAACAAAAGTTTCCCGACACACAAAAGTATTTTTTTATTTGCGAATGAAGAGTACAAATGATACAGTGGTGACACTTAATTTACATTTATTTAATAAATTCAAACTCGGTGAAAAATTGATAATTTAAAATATACCACTCACTAAAATACAAATGTGTCATGAAGATTGTTACTAAAGTATAAAAAAAAAAAAAAAAAAAAACATAAATTAAATAACCACTGTTAAATGAAAATGAAAACGGTTTTCGAATTCAACTTGGTTATTTTATTTTTTTGTGGTTTTTCACGATAAAAGGTGTAGATTATATGGAAACTGTACCGAAAGACTTAATTTTACATTTAAATACACGCAAATTGAATACGAAGTTGTAAAAGAGCAGATAAGACATTTCTTATCCAGTAGAAAGTGTTACCAAATCAAACTCTTAACCATGTAAAGCGCCTTTCCGAAGGTAATAATACTCTTTTATATGGCTTAACTGGCATCATCCACGTGTCTGTATTGGAAGAGAGATTACAACAACTTTTTGGATTTGCTTACAATAACACCGATCCCGTAGAATTTTTGTTGAATACTGATAAACAGTGGAATCTAATTTATCTTTACTGGGATTTTCTACGCCTTTCCACTGAACCACCCAGACCGGTCCATCGTACGTCTGTGTGAATTTGAATTAGTTAATGGTATAGCATAGGAAGACGACGTTAAGTCGGTGCTGACGTGACAGGCGTCGGATGAGAGAAGTTAATGGATTCTATTCAAAAGAGGAGACGACTAGGCGTCCTAATGCATCGTCTCATGTCGAATTCATTACTTTTCTTACCGACGACATGGGAGCTAGAGTATTCCGCTACCACAGCATAAAGCACCCAATTTTCAAACGTTAAGTTTTGTTAAGAAAAATCTTATAGGTGCTTTTATTCAAAAAAAGCGTAGGTCATATATTGCCAAATATGCACTTTTTTCAACTTTTATATGGTTATTCGTTACATTATGTCATAAATAATACCATTATTAGTAGAGCGCACTATTTTTGTTAGAAAAAACAAGTTTGATTCATTAAATCTATTTCAAGAAGTACAATGATTCATTCAGGTCAAATAAACTTACGACTTTTTTCTAAGTTTACAAACGTAAATTTAGCAACGTTTTTTAAATTTTCGAGTTTCATTATCGTTAATGATACTTAGTTATCGACTTAACAGATTGAAAAAAATTGCGAATTATTGAACTAATAGAAAATTAGGATGTAATGTGTAGACATGTTTTGTTTTTTCTTTCGACACATAATGATACCAAACACATAACCAAAATACAACTTTCTATGATGACGTGTTATTTTATATTTGTCTAAATGTAATTATAGTTAACAAATGAGGATTGAAATGCAATATTTTAGATTCTGAGTAAAGCGAAAGATCTTTTGGTTTTAAAATGATTTTTATCGACTATTTTTTTCTGTAGATACTTTTTGGGACAGTAAACTAAGGTCTCGTCCAGCATCTCCATAGATCAAAAACTGGATTTTACGGGTTAATTTTCTCTGTCCTCGATTTTAGTAATTTAGTCTTAACTCCAAAAGAGATTTTCACCATATGTCGATGATATGTTTTTACATACTCGTCAAAAGTTACAAAAACGTTGAGAATCTTTGACCTGATAATAGAAATTTTAAAATACCTTGTTTTTCAAAGTTTATTTCTGATTATACTTTTAATATTTAAAAATCGTAAGTCAAAATTATTTTTTACAAATGTTTTACCTACATTTATTTACCTATTTATTTATTACTTATTTATTATTGCTATTATTACTTATTTATTTATTTATCTGTTTATTTATCCTATTTTGTTTATTTATTTAATTAATTATGCCGAAGCCATATGCTAATATTTACAAATGTTATATCAAATTTTTATAAGATTTTTATGGAATTAACTGTTAAAGTTACTTACCTCAAATATTGCTTATTGTAATAATCTAACCACTATTGAGTAATGAAAATTTTTTATAACTTTAATTTTAAATCAGTAGTCATATGTTGTTTACTACTAATCAAATAAGAAAAATATAATAGTTTTACACGTTCAAATCAACACTATATTGCAGGATAAAATTGTATTACAAATTCGGTTTTGTATTGGACGTTTACCGACTACTTTTTACCCTTACAAATCAGTTGTAAAATTTAATGAAAACTTAAACTGTGGAAAAAAATGAAATGAACCAAAATGGTAAAAAACATAAATGGGGAATTATCTAAATATAAAATTTAAAATGTAATAATATTATTTAAATGTAGAGCCATGGAGTATATGATATCGTGGGTAAATATCGCGGATAAACTTACGAGGTGAAAAGTAAAATGTACGCGTCACGAAGGCAACCATAAAGTTTCATTAAAGAAAAGGCACCAGTGAAATTTGTGTGGTGCGAGTTTAAAAGAGGCGTATTGTGTACTAAACAGATTTAAAAGTTTTTGTGGCACTTCAAACGAGTTAATGATAATGAAATCGGCCACTATCACTATTCGCTATTTAAATACGCCGATGGCAGACGTCGTAATTGTGTTTTTCCTTCGCTGTTGCTCGGACGTACATAAAATACATTGCAGAAGTAAATAATTTTTTTTTTACGCGAAGTACAAAATGCCCAGTATTATGAAACATGATATTTGAACACATTGAATCGTCGAATATCGTTTGACAATATTTTGATAAATACAATTTAAATTAACTAAGTTTTGAGCTACTTTTGTTAGTTGAATATATCAGTAAGGTTATATTAGATTTTTGTAACTTTTTATCAAATTTAAAACGTTTTGTACGAGACAAACTTAAAAGTCAATTTAAGAGTTCTATTTTCAGTCCGAAATTTGTAAAAACATGTTTAACTTTTGCAAAGCATGTAACAATATTTATAATCTTAATTAATGGTGAAAAAGCATCGTTATTTTTGGAATTACGACTGAACAATTCAAATTGATACAGTAAAAGTGTCGTTTACGGTAAATTTTATCATATTTACTTTGTTTTTCGGCAGTTTTTCCTCACGCCTGGAAAAACAATTGAGAGAGATAAAAATGAACCCTCAAAGTATCATATATGTGTGATTTCCTATCTATACAGTTGCTGGGTAAAACTTTTGGACATAGCAAAGTTTTTCCAGAATAAAAAAAAAAAAAAATAAGAAAAAAATAATAAACACCATAGTAAAACCACTAGGTTCTTCGTTTCATTTAATATCTAAAAACCCACCAATAATTAAATTAAAACCTGTACAACATATATTTAACTGTACGAATCTTTGCCCGTAATTGTTTCATAAAAGAAATGATAAATATTTTCATAAGAATTCGTTACACTCATCGTCATTATTTTGGCTGAGGACTGAAATGATGAACTTCATTTATCACAATTTTATAAAATTTCATACATATACTCCTATACATAATTTGAGTATACAAAAAAAGAGCGCTGTGAATCCATGTGTTTTGATTCGTATAGTTGCAATACATGTTATTTGATAAAAATGTTTTATCCATGTCATTTTACAACTTTTCAATTTTCTTAAAGGTAACCACTATTTATACTATCTTATAATATAAAAAAAAAAAAAAAATAAATAAAAATTCAAGAGAATATTTTTTTAATGTATACTTAAAAAGTATTTTTTTTAAATAGTGGACAGTAAAAATAGGAGTTTCCATGAAAATGTGTCATCCTTACTTCACTGCTCTGAACTCATTAATTAATTTTTTGATAAATTATTAATTGATTAATTTGATTTAATATATACATGTATCATTGTTTAAGTATAAAAATGAATTTTTAAATAGCTAACAAATTATAGACGATTTATTATAGACGATTTTAACATAATATGTCAATTATAATATTATTACTTTGTGTTGAAACGTTATTTCAATATTATTCAAGTACGTAATCATATAATTTTGTATCAGGCATACAATTACATATGTGGAATTTAGATAGGGTTTTTGATAAGAGAAATTATTTTATAGTGTAGACTGAATAAGTAAATTACACTATAGGAGTGATAAAAAAAAACAACTTGAATAGTCCACAAAGATAAAAAAAAATCTAACCCGCATTCATTGAACAGAAACTTCACGAGATGGCATTTTACTCTAGAACGTATTTGCATAAAATAACAATATTCATAATGGATATGACCAAGGGGATCTATTTAATAGGCAATGTATTATAGCTTACAAGGTGCCATTGAGATTTTCGAATTAAATTATTTTTTCAATTCACCTGAAAGACCCTTACACACATTTCGCGTCACAACTCAACGAAAGTCTGTAGGTGACGGAGACAGGTGGATTGGCTTTTTCCAAACTATAATTTATAGATCCGTGATGTCCGCGACAAGTGTTCGCTTTTGAATGGTAGTATGTTTGCGCTTGTGTTTGTGTATATATTTGTGTCTGTTTCCATGTGTACACGCGTGAGTGAGTGTATGTATTGAAATGGAGGAGAAAAAAGGTAAAAAAAAAGAGAAAAAAAGAGAGATAGATAGAGAAAAAATGATATCGAGATAGTGAGGGTGTAAAATAAAATAAATAAAAATACGTACTGGACTAAGGAAACAACATGCCTCTTGGAAATGGACCAATCAATCAAGCCGAATGACTTATCTCACACGTGGTCACTGAAATCAATCTATACTACACTAGTCATATAATTCATATAGAATCAACACAGTAATGCGAAATAAGAGACATAGAATAATGTCACTCGTTCAAAAAATATAAACAAATATAAACTATTATGAATTTTCAAGAAAACATATCGATTGATTTTTTAGTTTCATTTTATACGTTAAACTAACGCTGAATAATTTTCGACGAATTTGAAATAAACTCCTCGCATTCGCATGACGTCATATTATAAGTCTAATATATTTTATAACTTAATCGATTTGCATACGAAATCATTTTTAACCAATAACATTTGCCTGGGAAACTTGCACGTGATTGAATAAAGGATCAATGAGAAGAAAGTGTGGTGGCGTTAAGTGCGTAACGCAAAACTAAAAACGGGACCTTCATTGGCCATCACTTCATTGATATTTTATAATATTTAATAACACTAAAATATTTTATGCTTAAGAAACTGAAATTCAGTCATATTTTGTGTTTATAGTGTGTGTGGAAGTGGGGGAAGGGAGTTATTCAGTGTGCATTTTCGAATATTTTTTTTTTTTTATAAAACTTCCATTGCGATCTGTCAAAAATAAAATAAAATTATTGATGTGTGTTTTATATCTGACTTTGAGTCAGTATATGTTTTCAAAGATTTTCGGGTAGTATTTCAATAGTATCAAAGACATTCCCTATGATATTTTTGTTTCCAAATTCGCCACACTGTTGGTTTGAGAATAAAAATATCTTATTATTATTATTATTATTCTTTTAAACTTGTTCTATAATAATAAATTATACAACTCTCAAATTATAATTTTGTCTATAAATTTAATTATATTAAGATTAGAAAAAAAAATCGGATAAGATAATGATGCAAGTGAAAGTTTTTCATTCATTCATTCGGTCTTAGGACGAAATAATGGCGTGGGTGTAAAGGAAGGACTTCAATGAGTCATTTTCACAATCGGTAAGTGATATATGAATATAGTATAATTTTGAATTTGAAACCAATGAAAATTCATTTTTTTTTTTTTTGGAAAACTATTTTCATGTGAAACTCCAATAATAATTGTATTTTTAACTTATATAGTTATCGAAAAAATAAAAACCCTTATAATAGATAATTGGTGCAATTTTCAAATTCCAAAGAAACAAAAAGGACGTACTTCGCACCACGGGATACTTTTCACTCCTTGGGTAAGATAATAGAGGTACGTGTATTGAATTTTAAAGGAGTGATAAATCATTTCTTTAAGTGAACAATTCAGAGTAAAGCTTCAGAGTAAAATGTACTGTTAATATATTTTATCATTTTAATATAATTGTTGGTTAATTTTTTATTACAACCGCAAAAAAAAAAATTCTGAATGAATAGAAACTTTTTTACCACAAGAATCAAAACATGCTTTATTTGTATTCAAATGTCCACATCTTGGATTGTCCAGTAATATTTTATACACATATTTTAAAGTTGAAAATTGATGTGAAAACAATGGATTCCGTAAAATTCGTGTACAAATTTCATTAATTGCTTTGGAAAAAATTCTGATTAACGATTTTTTTAGATTTTTTCGGCATTTTTAGTTTATATATAAGTAAGGTCATGTTAATGTTTCATAACTTTTTGTCAAATATCAAACATTTTATAAGTGACAAACTTTGAAAAACGAGGTATTTTAAAAACTTCTAGTTTTAGCCCGAAATTTGTTAATTTAATTGTGAAAACTTTCGTAAAGTATATGTAACATGTAAAAATACGATATTGGAACTTAATATAACTAATATGGATTTAGTGACGTTTATGGTAAATTTCATCGTATTTACTTGGTTTTTCCCCATGCCCGGAAAAAAAAATACTAGGAATAAAAACCAACCCTCATGAGATCATCTACATGTGATTTTCGATCTATAGAATTACTGAATGAAACTTTTGGATAAAGCAAAATGTTCCAAAAAGTGTCTCCAGAAAAAAAAAACTAAAATGAACATCATTGTAAAACCGATATATCCTTTGTTTCACTTAGAATCTAAAAAATACAACTCTAATAAGTGGTAATCTACCTTTTTATAGCTCGAGCACGAAATTTTGGAAATGAAGATACTTATCGAAAATGATATAATTTTCTGCAGTATTTATTTTAATTTCTAAATTACAAACGAATATTGAAGTGATTAAAATCTTCGCAATTTTTTGAAACCATCGTATATTTACAATCGTCCGCGCGGCAAGCATAATTATATTTGAGAATTTGACGTGATTGACACGCATGGATAAACGTGTATATTTTTAACCTGTAAACCATAATCATGATAACGTGTTTTGAATCTTTTAGTAAAATGCAATTTTTCGTTTGTTTAAATACATTGTCTCGATGGTTACCGAAAATTATACTGAAAACGGTGAAATATCTAAACATATTTTTACACTGAAACTTTGCTCGGAATCATTTAGCTAAAGAAATTATTTATCTTTAAAGTTCAACAAACTCGTCTCCATTATTTTATCCAAGAATCGAAGAATACCCGTGGTAGGACTACATCCTTTTATATTTTGATTCGGTAAAAATGTTCATTATCAAAAAACATATACGAGTTTATTGTTTTCATTCAGACGGACTGATAAATTATTTTTTCATGTGTTTGCATTTGGACCTTTAAACTTATTATTATTATTATTATTATATAAAATAGGAGTTTTTTCAGTTTCATCTTAAAGTTGAATTCTTGTGACGATTTTTATTAATATACCTACTCATTTCGCATATATTCTCTTTGACGTGTTTTGCTGAGGTAGATGAAATATTAAGACGATAAAATGAACACACAGTCACGATGTTTTCCATGGTAGTTTGTTTGAAGCATACTCCAACTTATACATATCGTTATTATGTTTTTAATATTAACTCAAGTATATGACTATATAACCTCCCTTTAGTGTACTAATTTGTTTATATAATTTGTGTGCGTTATGTTCATCGTGATATTTTTTTTGCTTCTTCCAAAATGTTTTTTATATATGCTCTTTTTTCATACTTAAAGATTCGACTTGCTTCTTTTCTGCTTTCATTATACTTTGTTTTGTTTTCTTCACTGGAACGGTCATTAAGGTACAAGTTTCTAAATTTTTTCCTTTGATTTAGGGCTTTCTCACACCTCTCGTTGAACCAAGGTTTTTTAGTGTTTTTTGGTTTTCCCAGGACTTCAGCTGATGTTTATTTTATTGTATTGCTAGGATACAAAAAGGCAACAAAAGTTTTTTTGGTCTTGGAAAAGTACTGTGTTCAAGAACATTATCAACGAACATGAAGATACAAAATCTGTACACGACCCTGATACCACCCATAGTACTGTATGCCGCGGAAACATGGCCACTTAGGAAAGCAGAAGAAACCAGAATAAAAGTATTTGAAAGGAGAATCATACGGAAAATTTACGGCCCATGCTTCGACACAAACATAGGTGAATGGCGTAAACGTCATAATAAAGAACTCGAAGAGCTGTTCCAGAGACCGAACATCGCGAATGAAATCAAGAAAAAGAGATTAACCTGGGCAGGACATGCATGGCGGAGAGTAGGATCCATAGTCAGAAAAACAATCGAAGAGACCCTCATGAAGACCACGCTTACGTTGGGAAGACTGTGTAAAAAGGGACGCGGAAAGTATTGAACCAGAGATACCATGGAGAGTAGTGGCAGAAAATAGAGATAGACAGAGAGATATTTGTTTGGCGGTATGGTCTCAATGACCGTAAACAAAAAAAAAAAAAAATATGACTATAGGCTAAATACCTCCTTTTAACATTAGCTACGCATTGATATTGGTATAATATTCAATTTTACATATGATATGAATTTAATAAATTCTCACGAGCCATGTTTCCGGAAAATACGCTCTAAAGACTGGGTTATCGTGTTACTTGAGTAGTCGAGTGATAGACTGTAATATAAATGCACAATACGTCATATTATTTGTGATTTTTGAGAATATACCTCATGTCTGTCACCTTGATATGCTGACATTTCTTGAAAGTCGAAAACTTGTGTTTTTTTTAAATTTTTATTATTAATAAAACCTGAAAGTTTTTATATAATACTATTCATATATTTTTATATACACCTACAGACTAATCTAGTATAATATTATATTATTAATATGATTTTAGTGCCAACATTTTAGAAATAAAATACATCATTACTTCATTATTTTACCTTTATAATTACTAAAATATGCCGTATCAAATATACGAATATAAACAATTTGTATACATATATTATTTAATATTTATGAACTTTTACCGTCACTACTTACTACGTTAAGGCGTGTGCATAATAACTGCGTATGCGTACGTAAATAGTGCATTATATTCCTTGCAAAAAATAATACAATATTAATTAAATACGCTTTTTATCTCCCGTACAAATGCTTAATATTATTCATGGTAATTAAGTCATCGAATGCATAGTAAGAAACGTGATTTAGGCTTATCGATTAAATTTTCAATGCAAATATAATAGTTTAGCTTATTAAGTATATTATTTTTTTGGGTAAAGTGAGAAATCCGTTAGTACTTGAGACTAGTATTTTACATTTTTTTTTTTTTTTTTTTTTTTTTTTTTAGCTTGTCAATCAATATTCCCTGTAAGGTATTTTCGGGAAAAGAAAGAGTCTATCAAAGTTTCATGTTATAACCCCTCAATGGATTGGAAATTTGACACAGAATATACTTAAACAGGTCAATTTTGACAGTTTCTAGATAATGATGAACTAACCGCCGCGTTAACGATACACGTGGCAAGACGAAAATTCTAAAGTCTTTAATTTATAATTTTCCGAAGTATGACACTTAAATTCCGAGAAAAGCTCAAAACAATGATTCAGTTTTTAGATTCCGAGTCAAAAAAGAATCTATTACCTAATTATATGAAATTTATTTATTTTTTTGTGTATCTAATCACGTTGTTGAGCAGTAAAAGTTGTTCACAATTTCCATACAGCCTCTCAATCGAAAGCCCTTTTTGATCACATTTTTATATTACTATAAAAATATTATTTGGTATTTTAGAAAATTACAAATAGTTTTCCTGAGTGTAAGGGGAAACTATAATATAAATGGTAAAACATTTGATAAGTTTAATTTTAGTTGTTTTGTCATAAATTCAAAGAAATAAATGATAGAAACTCTAAGTCTTCACGAAATATCAATAAAAAAATTTTATAGGCATGAGATCATTTTCAAAAAATTTAATTACTCTTGACTAAAATAAATACATGTGTAACTTAAATATTATAAATCACAAATTTTATAAAAGATTTTAATCAGTAAAATCTAGTGTAAACTCCATACCTGATGAAAATTGTGTCATAAAAAAAATTCAATACTCATTTTATATTCATTTTGCAAGTTCCATTCAGATTGTCTTGATAAATTATTTTCTTATTTTTGCTTTAACTGTTTTGAGTTAAAATAATGACGGTTTGAATGGTTCTTTTACGCAAATTTTAAATTTCATGTTGATTTAATTTTATGAAATTTTGTAATTTTGAGTGTAAGATCTGATTATTTATATACAAGCTATTCAACAAATAGTCTCAGTAATATTTACATTTTTAATTTTCATAATATTAGTTAAAACTTGAGATATTTTTTTTCTATAAGTGCTTGAAGTGTTTTAATATGACAAAATTTATATTTTTTTATAAGTAATAAAGTTGTTTTAAATTATTTCAATATTATTACTACTTAAGGTTTGACAATTATACACATAGTTTTTTTATTTTTATTTGCATTTTATATTGTATGAAAAATAAATAAATAGGTCAGAAATAATATTATACAATATTGAGCTCAGCTCAAGATCATTTTCTGAAAACAATAATTTATTATTGGTTTCAAATTTAAAATAATAAAATAATAATGGTGTATAAATATCAACAATAGTAATAAAAATAATAAAAATAATAACATTTTCATGATACACCAGATGAGTCAATCGTAAAAGTGGTCAATCTAAAGAGCTTTACACCCACTAATATTATTTTGTTCGATAAGTGAAACGACGAAAGACGAAATTTCTTCAACATTATATCTTACCACTTTTTTTTTTTTTTTAATGGAAAACAGAATGAAGAATTATTTTTGTTGATGGTAAAATGAAATTCGTTATATCATCGTTTTTTTAGGTTCATTTTGATAATGTTTGCAGTTTATAGTTTAATACTCGTAAATTTTGTAGAATACACGGTTTAGAACATAATATTCTAAAATATTTAATAATATAAACTATTTTCACGTATACTTGATATTTTAAATAAATAAATAAATAAACAAATAAATAAATAAATATATATATATATATATATATTTTTTTTTTAATTTGAATTTGAACGGAACATAGTTCAGAATTATTTTACATGAATAATTTTTATTCATTTTTAATCATTATCAAAACTAGATAGATAACTAATTTCATAAAAATGCATATCATTTCATTCTGTTTCCATATTCAATAATTGAATTTCGGAGAAATAATCATATTATTTTATGAAAATTCATCTAATCTTGCAAGGCATATATATACTCATAGTTTTTCTTATTGAAATATTACCAATAATACAAAAATAAGAAATGAATAACTCAAAAGTTACAAACATAAAGTATCATTCTTTACAGACACGATATTAAAATTATTTTCAAAAGTAAAAGCAAATTGCCATTAATATTAATGTAGATTTTAACAATTCACCATCTCTACCGATCAATTATTATTATTTTTTTTTTTTTTGCTAAGATATGTCAAAAATATTATTCAAAAATATTATTAAAAATATTATCTAAATATTTCAAGTAAACCATTTGTCCGATAATCGTTAGAAGTTCGTACAATTTATTGTATTTTATTGTTGACTTCTAAACTTAAATATCATGTTTATAAAATACTTTCAGAAAAATTATGCTGTATAATAAATTACTATAAGAAACATGATGTATATTTTATTTTTATTCAAACTTTAAAGATAAATAAATGTATTATTTACAGAATTTAGATTCAAATCTTTGACATATTCATTTTTTTTCTTTCTTATCGCTACTGATTGCATATTTTGTTCGGCAGACACTTGTATTTAAATAGATTAATTTTCTAATGGATTCTGACAGTATGCAATTTACTGGCTTTACATGAAGTACCTGAAGGGTGAGATAACGGAGAAGTAAAATAGATAACTGATTCATAAAAATCGTTAATTACTAACTGGATGTCACTCTCTATAGACTATAGTCTATTGTTATACAGGAAACCAACAATAGCTCCCGGGATCCTCGCACTCGGATGACGATTATAACCCATTTAAACATGAAACGTTAGTGAAAATTTGTTACTGTCCAGAGACCAATTAGCAATGATTAGTCGTGATAAAACCCGAAGAAAATATCATGTGAATGAGTATTTTAAATTGTTATCACATTTATAAGTAATTTGCGTATATAATTTGGGATCACCCTAAGATTGTTAAATAAAAGAACCAAATATTCTATAATACTTACAGCTCTAGTAGAAATAGTTGTTATAGAAAAATCGTATAGAAAATATGTTGGATGATTTGTGCTTTAATGTCTAGACTTCTAGAGTATTCGCTTTATCACGATGATTAAATTTTTCTCTTTGATTTCCAAAACCGCCTTTTCAGGTAGTATAATTTGACAAGTATGAGTTGCAATAAGCATCTCTATAGAAAAGACATCGCTTTTTAAATTAAATTTTGATCTTTTATTATATAATATTGTATTATCAGCAGAAATATTATTATGCAAACAAGTAGGTAACGTTTGACATTTGATAACATCAAAGGTAGTTAAATGCTTATGGTCTGGTCGCAATATTTAAATAGGTATTCACATATGCATAGGATAAAACATAAACATATGTATAGGTAATAAAATGTAACCTACTTGTTAATTTATTTTATAATTTTATATCAATGTTAATGTTATCAATGATTAATTTGTCACTCAAAAAACTCGGCGTAACATTTTAATTTATTATTTTTTTAACGATTTAAATTAATCAATTTAAATCGAATAATTTTTTGTTTAAGAAATATTATATGCTAAGAGTTTAATTAACAGTTAATTATTTTGAATTGATTGAAAATTTAAATTTTTTAGGTATAAAAAAAAATTGAATGACGTAAAATTTCAATTCAAAGAAAATGAAATCCTGGGGATGGGGAAAAATTATTTCGCCTCTTGACACAAATACTATAAATTTGGTCCTGAATGATACAGAAAAAATATGAAGATCGGGATTTTTTTTCACGTGCAGTTAAGTTAAAATTTCCATTCCTGAATATTTTACCAAACGATTTATCGTTTATTTAATATTATACACCGACAAAATATCGGTAACTACTTATATCTTATTTTAGGTACTAAGAATGTCTGAGGTGCGTTGTATTTTGTCGTTGATTTTGTATTTTAATATTAGTATAAACAAAAATTATTTAAAATAATTATGATATCAACGATTTATTGAAGAATATATAAGAATATATCCGTTAGTTTGAAGCATTGTGTGAGTGTAATTACTGAAGTTACCTACACTAAATGTTTACATTACATTTCAAAATCAGCAATAACAAGATTATCACATTATTACGTTATTACGTACATGCACATATTACGATGTGTGCGTATTACAATTATACATAAATATTAAATTACACGTCTAGAAAATATGAGTGTCTTGTATTTTATTAGTTGACACAAACGCATTATTCAATTAAAATTAATAATTGTCATGTTTAAATGTATTATCTGCCGTGAAAAAAAAAACAATTATTTACTGAATCGTATCATTAAATCATTAATCTATTTTAAGAAGACATTCTGGAGAATTTAATCAATATTATTTTATATTTGCATTTCGTAAATAATTTTGGCTTGTATTCAGCACAGAAGCTTAAATCAACAGTCTTGAGGACAGTTCTGATAAATTACAACCATTTACACCATATACTAGTTCTGGATTCCATGTAAATACCACTTTTGACATCCGTTAGACGTGTTGGAAATGTACCAAATAGTTGTCAACTAATTAAATATTTACACACTGTTGTACATTTTTTCATTGAAAACACTTTTTCAGAACAACAGATCCTTGAATAAATGTCAAACTAATTTTCGTTTTTGTTTTTATAAGATCTCACTTACGTTGATGCATATAAAACCAATATGTTTGAATATTTCTTTAAATTTAGAAATAGTATGTGTTATTCAAATATGACATGTTTCCAATCATCGATGTTTAAAAAACATGTGTGATTTATACTAATTCGCTTTAAGAATACTTATATATTTTATCATGTATGTTGTATATAATTATAAGAAGAAAATATATTTTTATTTTATGACGTTGTGCGATATGTTTACGAAAATCCTATAAAATATGGGCAGATAATATGTAAAATACACAGTCACTAATTTTATTATAATTAGTTTTTTTAACATATATATGTATATGTATATTATATTGGCGAACAATCAATTATTAAAACTTTGTATTCATCAAAATTGTAAAATAATTTTAAAGAATACCGTGAAAAAACAATTAAAACCAAATTCACAACGCGGTGAATTCAGTTAAAATCGTTTTTAGAATACCATGATTAATCGCTTTTAAATTTATGAAAACAACAAAACCTCTGACACTGTACCTGTCCAAGTAACCTATCTAAAACTTAGTTCCTGTATAACTAAATACCGACCCGCATGAACAAAATGAAATTAATACCCAACATTTTAAATCATCCCTCAAATTATTTTCCTTTATTATAATTTGTTTTTTCTGCTAACAATTTAACTCTAAATTGTTATGATATGTTCACGGTTCTGTAATAAATTAATTAAATTCATTACCTAATAATAAATAACTTGAAATAAAGTATTACTGGCGTGAAAAAATATGGCGTATTGAATATTTAAACAATTGCATATACATACGAGTATAAATGTAGTTTTCTATTTTAAATAAAAAATCGCTATACACATAATTAATGTATTATATTCGTAATACAATTAACTATGTATAGAAAAAAATCGTTTCTTCATGAAACACGGCAACAATGAATAATATACAATAATAGGTACTCAAACATGTAAATAATTTCTCGATTCGTTAAAAAACAGATTTTTTTCTGCTTTTATCTCATGCAATCTATAAAAATTAAAACAGTACAAATCAATTGAAAAAAAAACCATAAAGCCCCGTATAAAAAATGTCTCTATAAATTGATATTATTTTCGATAAACTAAACGTATGTTTTGACGAAATCAAAAAATGTAATATAAAACACGGTATTAAAATAATAATTTGCACTGACGAATATTAGTTTTTAATAATATATATATTATATTATAATGATATACTAAGTTCATCAAAGTATCTTTTATATGTTTTGTTAATATACAAATAGCACCCGTATACTATGTTATGTTTTTGGGGAGGGAGTGGGTGTAAGTTCCTAAAGAGTTACGTTGTATGGTTAAAAGTATATTGCGTGTGAAACTTTTAAGTTGAGTCAGTTATAATAATTCACGAAATCTTGTCAAAATAAAAATGTCACGAATTACATTATGCAAACAAATCGCCTGATAAATTATGAGTCGTACGATAACCTTTTTAATTTAATGTTTGTATTTTTTTTATTTTTTTATTTATCCAAATCATTATACAGATATTTATCTATTCAAAGTTTTTTCACAATGATCAATACAGTCCAGTTGTGTTATTATAATAATGCTTTTTATTTGTCAACTCCAAACAATGGAAATATCTTACATTCTTTTCATTTTAAACATAACGATGTTTCACTGTAAAAGTGTTAATTTGAAATTGAACTTATTCATAAGTAACGAATAATACGGAATATTATTTTTTTCGAACAATCGTCCACGAACGCTCGGTACTTCTATGGATATAAATCTCTATGAAAACTAAAACGCTTTTACTTTGATACGTTCAAAATGTACTACTGTACGTTTTTATCGACGCGTCGGACGTCGAATCTCAAACCGAATTATTCGAAATGCGAATGATACAGTTCAATGAGACATTTGTTGCAGAATCGCAAAGTAAAGAGTTTAAATATGTTAACTGCATGCGAATAAATACAATCGATTTAACGCGGAACGTTTGTTTTTATAAATGTGAACCCGCCACCGGCACCTACTACGCATTATTATATCGAAACGTACAGATATAATTTAATACGACGGGAGATATGGCCGATGTGAGAAAAAAAAAGCCCCCGAACGATTTATGGACGAAAATTTCGCCCCTATATACCGCATACTGAGCGCTATATGCAATGTCTTATATTTATCGTCTATTATCTCCGGCGTGAAGTGTCCGAGTGTTTTTCACGGTTTATCGGGAAAACTTTGATTCTGTTTTCAATTTCGAGATAAAACCACGAGCCGTCCGACGCTCATGGCCATTATAGACCGTGTTGATTCGGAACGGTAGGCGCGCCGTGCATAATACGGCGTCAAAGTGGATAACATTTTCAGGTTGAAACACGGTGTATGAACATTATCTCGTAGTTTGTACCGAACGGGTAGTTTAGTTGTTTTTTTTTTCAGCTAGTCTTCAAAGTCTCATTTGCTCAGTTTGCCATTTGTCGTTAGCAGATCCTTCCATTCTTCCCCGGCTGATCCTCGAACGCGGAGTATAATGATAAATGATATTAAGTGTATAAAGGGTGGAGCGAAAAAAAAATATAAAAAAATAAAAATGATAAATAAATAAAAAATAAACGGTGGCCCGAATCTTATATATTGGGCTGAGTGTAACAAAAAAAGCCTGTCAACCTTTTTTTCGACAAAACTTTTGTGAGAGTGAAAAAATTACAAACTCCACGTTAACGAATCGACGAGTTGTTACAGATTTCCAGCGGTATAAAAATGTGTACGAACAACAAGAACAACTAATTCGCATCCTAACCGTCGATGACTGTGTGGTTAGGATTGAATTATTTGTCATATTAAAATTATGAGGATTTATTTGCCACACTAATTACACCGCCTGTACTGCTAACGCACGATTGTTTGATATAATTAAAATTATTTTGCAACAACACGTAGGTTTGCTTAATTTAATTTTGATTTTAATGAATAGAAATTCCGTTTTAAATGGTAAATTATAATTTACATATAATTTGACATATGTGCACACGGAAGAAAAAATGGAAAAAATGATATTTTTTATTTTTATTTTTAGATTTTGAATAAAGCTAAGGAATTGGTTTTATAATATTGTTTATTTTTTCTTCTCTTTCTTTCTGGAGATATTTTTTTGAACAATTAAACGTTGTTCAAAAGTTTTGTCCAACACCTTTATAGATCAAACATCGAATGTATATGGTATTTTGAAGATTCATTTTCTCTCTTCTCAATAATCGTCACAGGTGTAAGGAAAAATAACCGAAAATCGAGTAAAAACTGTGAAATTTGCCGTAAGCGAAACTTTCATTGAACTGATTTTAGTTATTTAGTCTTAACTCTAAAAGTAATGTTACTAGAAATTTTCATCATATATTAATAACATATTATTAAATACATTCTTGATGATAGTTTCAAACAATATCGAAAACTTTTGAATTAAAAATATAACTTTGAAAATACCTCGTCATCAAGTCTATTTCTAACAAAATTTTACATTTTTTATGTAAGATTTGAAAATGTAATGTGACCTTCCTCATATATTCACCTAAATATTATGAAAACCTCTTAAAAATTGCTACTCAGATTTTTTTTATAAGTGTATAACTAAATTAATCTATATTATTACTTGAATTAAAAAAAAAATTTCTTTCCATGTTTAAAAAAAAGAAATGTTTTATACTTTTTTATTGTTTGATACAAAAAACTTACTGACGATTTTACCAAAAACGATAAAATATGTAAATTGTATATATTATACTGAAGTTTTTCTCGAAATCGTTGTATCAAAGAAATGATTTATCGTTTCTTTAAAATTCAATAACACTACGCGATTGATGCCTGAAGAGAGAAAAATATATCATTGGTACAAAGTATGTCTAGCTTTTTATTTTTATTTAGTCATTCAATTTCAAGGTCACTGGTTTACAAAATAAACATAAGGTATACTAGTAAAAAGTTAATATGGTTCGTAAAAACGACAATAATAAAAATAGTAAATCTATGGTATCGTTCATGTACATGTCATTTTAGATATTAAGTGAAATTTATCGTTGGTCTAGCGCAAAAAATGTGGTGACATTTAATAAATTATTCAGTAGAGGCATTTGAAAGTTTACATTGTAACACATGAAATTATGGAAGTCCATTTTTCAATTAGATCCATTTAAGTTTTTTTACTTGTTTTTATCATAATTCCGGTATTAATTATTATTAAGTTATTTAACATGTTTACATGGAGAATTTCATTGAGTGTTTTATTGATTTTCACCAAAATTGTCACTTTCCACATTCACCATGGTTTTCATGAAACAAATATGAAGTTATGTAGTGTTAACTCCAATAATAATGTAACTATAACTCTGGCATTCTCACCAATTATTAAAAAGGTGTTGTCCCGGCTTTCATATAAACATTTTAAATATACAAAATTTTGAAAATGTTGGAAACATGTTGAATCTAAAAAAATATTTTTATATCTAATACACAAGTTAAATTTTATAATCGGAGGGTACTATATTTTTTTGACGAAAAAAATGTGCCCAAATATTTTTTATTTATGGTCAAAGTTTTTAATTGACTCATCATCTAATTATTTGATTTAAAATTGTACGTTTTCAAAAGTATTCAAGACCAAAATCAACAAATTTTGAACTAAGTTCTAACATTTAATTTGTTTATATTTCTGCCATATACAATTTGCAATCAATTCTTTTTAAACTTCAAAATGTTACACAATATATTTCGTATGGATAAAGCCAACTACATAAAAATTTAACTTAAAATGTTAATTAATAAACATATAGGTTTAGTGAGTTTTTTAAAAAACACTGTAAGTGTTCAATGCGACCAGACAACATGGATCATTTTCATGAATAATTCAGATAAATTTAAATATTCGTTTGTAATTCATAAAATAACTTTGCTGGACATTTGAAATTATCATCAATTATTTAACACGGGGTTTTGCATTCCGTGGAAAACTCAACTAATAATATTACAATTTTTCACTGACCTTTCGTCGGTTTTATTTTTCAAAAATAATGATTTATCATTCTTTTCGTAACGATCACAGTTCACCGACTCGTCATTTATGTCTTGCTCAGCTAAATACGCATGGATAAACAGAACACTAGGCCGTGTAGAGTACTTGATCATAGTTGTATAAAACAGTAGCCTGGCAGTCGAGTTTTTTCCATAGACGACACATATCAGTTTCTACACGCATTCAATCACATTTATTTAAATTAATATCCACAGTCGTAGTAACCCATATTATAGATACATTTCATTCATACGTGTTTTTCTAAGTTCACTCGTACGACTCGTATTTCAGTTCTCACGTGATCCGCAAACACTGCCTACTCGTATGCGACGGATTACTCAGATGAAAGTTTTTTGTGAGCGAAAAAAAATATAAAAAATAAAAATGATAAATAAAAAATAAACGGCGGCCCGAATCTTATATATTGGGCTGAGTGTAACAAAAAAAGCCTGTCAACCTTTTTTTCGACAAAACTTTTGTGAGAGTGAAAAAATTACAAACTCCACGTTAACGAATCGACGAGTTGTTACAGATTTCCAGCGGTATAAAAATGTGTACGAACAACAAGAACAACTAATTCGCATCCTAACCGTCGATGACTGTGTGGTTAGGATTGAATTATTTGTCATATTAAAATTATGAGGATTTATTTGCCACACTAATTACACCGCCTGTACTGCTAACGCACGATTGTTTGATATAATTAAAATTATTTTGCGACAACACGTAGGTTTGCTTAATTTAATTTTGATTTTAATGAATAGAAATTCCGTTTTAAATGATAAATTATAATTTACATATAATTTGACATATGTGCACGCGGAAGAAAAGATGGAAAAAATTACATTTTTCATTTTTATTTTTAGATTTTGAATAAAGCTAAGGAATTGGTTTTATAATATTGTTTATTTTTTCTTCTTTTTCTTTTTGGAGATATTTTTTTAAATTTTAAACGTTGTTCAAAAGTTTTGTCCAACACCTTTATAGATCAAAAATCGAATGTATATGGTATTTTGAAGATTCATTTTCTCTTTTCTCAACAGTCGTCTCAGGTGTAAGGAAAAATAACTGAAAATCGAGTAAAAACTGTGAAATTTGCCGTAAGCGAAACTTTCATTGGACTGATTATAGTTATTTAGTCTTAACTCTAAAAGTAATGTTACTAGAAATTTTCATCATGTATTAATAACATATTATTAAATACATTCTTGATGATAGTTTCAAACTATATCGAAAACTTTTGAGTTAAAAATATAACATTGAAAATACCTCGTCATCAAGTCTATTTCTAACAAAATTTTACATTTCTTATGTAAGATTTGAAAATGTAATGTGACCTCCCTCATATATTCACCTAAAGATTATGAAAACCTCTTAAAAATTGCTACTCAGATTTTTTTTATAAGTGTATAACTGAATTAATCTATATTATTACTTGAATTAAAAAAAAAAATTCTTTCCATGTTTAAAAAAAAGAAATGTTTTATACTTTTTTATTGTTTGATACAAAAAACTTACTGACGATTTTACCAAAAACGATAAAATATGTAAATTGTATATATTATACTGAAGTTTTTCTCGAAATCGTTGTATTATAGAAATGATTTATCGTTATATATCGTATAGCACTACGCGATTGATGCCTGAAGAGAGAAGAATATATCATTGGTACAAAGTATGTCTAGCTTTTTATTTTTATTTAATCATTCAATTTTAAGGTCACTGGTTTACAAACTAAACATAAGGTATACTAGTAAAAAGTTAATATGGTTCGTAAAAACGACAATAATAAAAAATAGTGAATCTATGGTATCGTTCATGTACATGTCATTTTAGATATTAAGTGAAATTTATCGTTGGTCTAGCGCAAAAAATGTGGTGACATTTAATAAATTATTCAGTAGAGGCATTTGAAAGTTTACATTGTAACACATGAAATTATGGAAGTCCATTTTTCAATTAGATCTATTGAAGTTTTTTACTTGTTTTTATCATAATTCTGGTTTTAATTATTATTAAGTTATTTAATATGTTTACATGGAGAATTTCATTGAGTGTTTTATTGATTTTCACCAAAATTGTCACTTTCTACATTCACCATGGTTTTCATGAAAAAAATATGAAGTTATGTAGTGTTAACTCCAATAATAATGTAACTATAACTTTGGCATTCTCACCAATTATTAAAAAGGTGTTGTCCCGGCTTTGACATAAACATTTTAAATATACAACATTTTGAAAATGTTGGAAACATGTTGAATCTAAAAAAATATTTTTATATCTAATACACAAGTTAAATTTTATAATCGGAGGGTACTATATTTTTTTGACGAAAAAAATGTGCCCAAATATTTTTTATTTATGGTCAAAGTTTTTAATTGACTCATCATCTAATTATTTGATTTAAAATTGTACGTTTTCAAAAGTATTCAAGACCAAAATCAACAAATTTTGAACTAAGTTCTAACATTTAATTTGTTTATATTTCTGCCATATACAATTTGCAATCAATTCTTTTTAAACTTCAAAATGTTACACAATATATTTCGTATGGATAAAGCCAACTACATAAAAATTTAACTTAAAATGTTAATTAATAAACATATAGGTTTAGTGAGTTTTTAAAAAAACACTGTAAGTGTTCAATGCGACCAGACAACATGGATCATTTTCATGAATAATTCAGATAAATTTAAATATTCGTTTGTAATTCATAAAATAACTTTGCTGGACATTTGAAATTATCATCAATTATTTAACACGGGGTTTTGCATTCCGTGGAAAACTCAACTAATAATATTACAATTTTTCACTGACCTTTCGTCGGTTTTATTTTTCAAAAATAATGATTTATCATTCTTTTCGTAACGATCACAGTTCACCGACTCGTCATTTATGTCTTGCTCAGCTAAATACGCATGGATAAACAGAACACTAGGCCGTGTAGAGTACTTGATCATAGTTGTATAAAACAGTAGCCTGGCAGTCGAGTTTTTTCCATAGACGACACATATCAGTTTCTACACGCATTCAATCACATTTATTTAAATTAATATCCACAGTCGTAGTAACCCATATTATAGATACATTTCATTCATACGTGTTTTTCTAAGTTCACTCGTACGACTCGTATTTCAGTTCTCACGTGATCCGCAAACACTGCCTACTCGTATGCGACGGATTACTCAGATGAAAGTTTTTTGTACAATAGGAATTATGTAACAAATGACTAAATGTAAATAAATACATCTTGAACGTTGTTGTAAATCTATTGGATTCGTGTTGACTTTTTGAACACAGGTCGTAACTTTCAACGGCTTGTAAAGTAGAATTCAGAAAACTTAATGCGTACATTAGCCTGACAATCCGATTCACAAGAACGGTTAATGTAGCAAGAATTAGCCAACCGACTTTTCTCCAACTGCACGAGACAGAGTATAAATGTCAAATAATAAAGTAAAAACAATTTTCGCGTATACATTTTTGCAAACTGATTATGAAATGGTTTATCCGAAGTACAATAGAGTGTAAGCTTTGTACCATGGCTCACGAATATTTCGTCTAAATAATGAAGCAACAAAACTTCATAAATTTTTTATAATTTTTTTTTTTATAGTTATTTGACGAATATAGTAACTACGTATAACAATTCATATTTTTATTCCGCTTATGTTTTCAGTAAGACTCTACATTTTTAGATTTCATAAACATGGTAGAATATGAAAAAAATATGTTGATTTTAATCATCGCGTAGTCGTAATTATGGTTATTACGAATAGAAATTCATTTAGGAAAATTATTAATCCAAATTTTTCATAAAATAATGTACCCCGAGATACTATTAATTCAGTAGGTTTGATTGAATGGAGTTCGATGTCATAAGACTTAAAATTTCCGGACTACGTATACTATGTTTAGTGACTGAAACATAACGATGATGTTACATAATAAATGTATTCATATACGCATTTACATTTTTACTCTGTTAGTTGTTATATCAATTATTTTATAATCATCAATTAAATATATTTTTACTATATTTTCATTGTCATATTCTTATAATTGAACGAGCTCACTCTGTAAACGTACTAAATTCCTTCTTACCAAATGTATTTCAATACAACGCAGTTGAAAATAATTCCATATACAGTTAAAAATAAATTTTGGTCACCTTTATACTTTGGTACTTATTTTTTTTGACAATGGTTAGTTTTATTGAATGAACGCTTTTACAGCAAAAACCTTCACGATGTATTGGTAACTAAACGACACTAAAATTACAATGCATTATTTCTAGCAGTAAATGTTTCTGAATAAAAAAAGGCTTTCCCTTAAAGCTGACGGGAACAAGCTACTTCAACTAACAACCGACATGAGTTTATTTATTTTCATTCGTATTATTAATTATTAGATTAAGTTAGCGGAATTGTATTTTCTACAAGAAAAAACTCTCAGGAACAAACTTAAACTTGGTGATTTTTTTCACAGCATGGAGTTTATGGACAGACAAATCCCAGTACGTTGTAACATATTATCTGAAATTCAACGTGTCATACATGACAAGCATAGAGCAATATATCTTGTATGACTGTTTGAATTGTTTTCTCACCATGACCATTTATACTTAAGTGTCTATTGTATGCCATAGTTTAAGTGAAAATATATTTTCTTTCATACCTAACCATATTTCTAAAGTGACCTCACGTAGTTATATGAACCAGAAGTAAGAAAAATCATGACGATTTAACACGGTGAAATATGTTTTAATATCTGATTTTAATCAATGATAAAAATGGTTAACACGTTTCATTATTACCCGTCAACGTTCATCCAAAAATATTTCCTGAAATTTGAAAATATGACAATTCTCATAAGGCATTACGTACGTTTTAAGGCAATAATTATTATGATATTTGTTTAAACTGTGATCAATTATTTATATTGTTATGAGTTTGAATATTTATTTTTACCAATTATATTGTTTAACACTTTCAAAAGTACTTGTGATCGAATCATTTGTCAACCATTATATTAAAATAACACTTTAAATCATTCCCCATTTTTCGAAATTAATATTAACACAAAATATCGTTGAAAATAATAATTACAACTTAATAAAATTGAGTTTGATGAAAGAGCATCGAATAATTACAAACTGTATAGGTACGACACGATAACATTTCATTGAACGCCTAAGACACTGACATATGACTTAATATCTTGTCTGCATTTGTCTTAATACGTAGATCTTCAACAGGTCAAATTAGATATGATTCAAATACAACACATAACCAACATTTTTATTATTATCAAAAAATAATTATGCGATTTAACTTTATTTAAGACTGACCACTCAATCAATTTTCATATTAATAACTGTGAATTTGATGATGCTCTTGGTATTTTAAATTTGCTGAAAGTCACAGTTTTCGGTGAATGCGTAAAATGCTTAAACGAAAATGTATTCAAACGAAACATTTTTCAAACCTAAATCATTTGAATATGGTGTTTTCAAATGTATTATTTTGTGACCTCAGTGATCCACGAGGGACTTGCGAGGCATCTGTGAACGTTTGACAAGGACCACATAAACCCATTTTCCGATCGTACGCTAAGTAAAGCGAACCAGCGAGCTCCAAAGTAAGATACATTCTCATTTCACTACGCTTTTAACCGATTGTGTTTCAACGGATTCCGCCGACAAAGGGTCGGTAAAGTGCCACCACTCTATGCGCTAATGCGATATTGAGTAGGTGAATGATGCGTCCCATTCTCATGGAAATGATAACTATAATCTGGCCAGAGGGAATCATACGATAAAAAAAAAAAAAGTGGTCCAGTATATTTATGATTGAAAATGGTATTTTTATAACAGCCAAACTGTCCTTTGGTTACAAAACAATGAGTTCTGACGTCAAGACCAGTCGGACGGCCAGATGGACGTTTAAAAACAGCGGATCCACGTGTAAATGATTAGTATGCGTCATAACGGTACAGATTTTATTATGACTATATAAATGTATTTGATTACTGCTCCCGACTTATAAAAAAAAAAAGGTTGTATGAAAAATAGAGGGTGATTGTGTTTATTTTATAGTTAAATATTCAAAGTCGTGTTGATTGAAAAAAAGTATTTGTAAAAACGAAAAAAGCATCAAAATTAAAAATGCATAATTCGATAAAGTCAATAATATCGTGACGTTTATCGTTGACGAATGCTTAAATGCTCTTAAAGTTAATTCATAATAATCATCAACTTGAGATTATTCTAATACGTGATTCTAAAAATGGATTAATCGCAGATTTGTCATAATCAAGTACTGTAATACCGTTATAACTTTCAATGTTCGTGAATGATGAATTTATTTCAAAACTGTTATTCGTCTATGATCTTCCACTCACGAATGACAATCAGATTATATGTTCATTGGTAATTTTAATAAATAAATGATACATTTTGGCATTGATTATTTTAAGTGGTGCAATTGTTGATTTGCCATGTGCATGATCAACTACTGCGACTAAACGTATATTATTTAATAATGTACGTTCGTATTGTACAAAATTGTCGATGACCACTGTTGATAACGTCACGTTAAACACAATTAGTTCGTGAACAATATAAAATAATTAATATCATGACAGACGTCCATCTATTTTCAATGCATTGGTGTGTGGTACAGTAATAGATAAGCTGCTTTAAATAATTACATTTGAGGTGAATGTATTGTTACCCGCTAAGTATCAATTTATATTATCATTCAATTGAATGTATTTCGTAATTGTTATGTGATTTAATCTAAATCAATGCACACTATAATACGGATATGAAGAGATTAAATATTTTAAACACTCTCCACTGATTGTAAATTATTATTACGATTATTTTACGAACAGAATCACAAAATATAACGGCATCAAAAATATAGTAGAATTTTTGATTGGTGTGTTGCTCTAGATCGATTGAAATGAATTACAATGAAATATTTCATTGTGTTTTAAATTCTGGATAAAGAAAAGGATCTATTGGTTTTAAAATAATCTTTCTTTTTAAATTTTTTTTTCTGACGACACTTTTTGAAACACTTAAATTTGTCCAAAAGCTTCATGCAGCAACTCCAAATATTTGATATCACATTAATATCATACGTTTAGTTTACGATTCATTTTCCTCTCCTTTCGACCGTTTTTTCAGGCATGAAGAAAAAAAGACAAAAGTCCGAGTAAAAAAATTTGCCATTAACGAAACTTTCACTAAATCGATTTCAGCCATTTAGTCAAAACGTCAAAAGTTATGTTGCTAAAAAATTGAAATTTTCACCATGTATCAATAAAATATTGTTACATACATGGTTACATAGTTTCAAAAAAAGCAGAACACTTTTGGGTTAAAAATAAAACGTTGAAATATATTCATTTTTAAATTTTCTTTTAATAAAATTTTTAAAATTGAAAATGTTTTATGACCTTATTCATACATATATTTAACGATACTGAAAAAATCTTGAAAATCGTTGTTGTTTTTTTTTTTATGCATTTAACTAAATTCTAACACGATTTTTACGGAATTGACTATTTTTTAATGTATGTCAAAATATATTTGCCCATTTAATTACTTTACAAACTTGGGATGTAGATTTGAAAAAATGTTTTAAATTTTTGACTGAAAAAAATATCTTCGGTCATCAGATATTTTTTATAAGATGTTGAGAAAAAAAACTTAGGTTAGAATCATTTGCTCATAGTCATTTTAGAAAAAAAAAAGTAATTTCTTTAAAATTCAATGTATTAATATCTAGAACGAGGAGTGAAGAATACCCATGGTTCGATATTTGTATATTTTTTTTCAATATTATTTAAACGGGATACAACAACATTCGCGGTTATTAGCCTTGTATACATTATATAATACGTAATGTTGTGTTGTGATTTCAATGTGATTATTTTTGTTTTAATATTAGAAGTATGGCCAGTAGTTTTGCTTTAACAGCAAATTATCGAGTCCATCTGTGAGGAATATTCGAAATTGTAATTCGCTCTAGTGATCTTCGGAGTTTTGATACGTCTTTGAAATGATAATTCTTTTGGCTGGATTAATCAGTCGTTAACCTAATTGAATCGCAAATTCATTTGTCTAGACTATTTAAGTTTTTTTTTCCATTAGAGACAAGTCTAATATATTTCTAGTTTTATTTGTTAAGAAAATTAAAAAATGATGATTCAAGTTTTGCGCATGAAACTATAATGTGTTTTGCTGCTACAATTTAACCTAATGACACAGCGTATTCCCTGTATGGAACCCCACCGATGGAACTAAAGACATTGGCTTGTTCTTTTTTTGGCGGTGTCATTGGTGGCATAATATTTATATGATATTAAATATATCAGCAGTATAAGTCGGAAACTTGAAAATTGGAATGGAATGCGCGAATATGTAAGATGTTCATACACCTACTTATTTATATTATAAATATAAATCATATATTTATATTTATATTTATGTATTATGTTCATATATTTGAATATTAAGTGGTCTACTACCCCAAAAGAGTTATAAAAAATGATTCAAATCGTAAATAAAATGAAAAAAAAAACACTAAATGTCAACATTTCCTTAACATGGTAATGAGGTTGAACAACTTGACGGATGTCTTACTTATTCATTATGTACGTTTTTTGTTAAATTTGTATAAAAAACAATAAATTATTTTTTCTTTTGAAAAGGCAGCATATTTTTCATACAAATTATGCAAAAAAAAAAAAATAAATAAATACATGTTTAAAATATTATAAAATCCGTAGAATTCAGTTGAAAATAGATAAATATCCAGTGTAATTTATTTTTAATATTCAAATTAATTCAATTTAACTTGAAAAGCTATTCTTTTTATATATTACTTGTTGTTATTAGTCCTGCATCAATTAATGACAAATGTTATGTACAGAAAAAAAAATCAACACATCTACTTTTTTTTTTTTAATTTATAAAACTTTAATTTTAACAGTGTACAATATAGTAAAAAAAAAAATATAATTTCAGAGTTCAAACACATTCATGTTGTAAAGTGATGTGTGCGATAAAATATCAAATAAAATCTATATAGTTTCTGTGCGTCCACCCATAATGGCCATTTATAATATATACTACAATATGTGATACTTACTACTAGAGTAGGTTGGTTTTATAAATTAAACCTTTCTGTAGTGTGTAATACAATATAATTCTCATAGAATAAATGTGAACATAGCTGTTGGAAATTAAAGTTGAATTTGTTTAATGCCTTTAATTATATTCAAGAGAATAACTTTTTTCCTAATACGTTTATAATATTTTAATTCCATTTTTTCGTCTTTATATTTACATTATCATTACTATATTAATTATTCTTAAATAAAAATTATTTGACTACAAAAGTACTTAATCAAATAAAAAGGGTTAACCGCATTTTTAATTAGCTACCGACACGATTATGCTTATTCAAAAATAAAATCAAAAAAATTGGTGGCAAAATTCGTGTTTCAAACTTAATAATAATAATAATAATAATAATTAAACATAAATGTAATGCACATAAATATCTGACTACACGAAACCATGTAAAGATACCTTATTATATGTTACTGTACGCGTGTAAACGTACATTGTGTTTTAAGACATAACCATAGACATAATTTCCTGGTTTGTTAAGTACCATAAATACTCCAGATACAAAATTAGCACCCCCGTTATTTTTTCTGATTAGAAAATCTGGCACGCATTTATACTACTGCTATAGATTACTTGAACTTTAAAACGTAACTGAAAATAATTGTTTATCCTCACTTGTTAAATTAATACAAATAATATATTGATTTTCCCGATGTCTTTCTAATCTAACCTGACCTCTCGTAAATGGAGTTTCGCATCTATTCGGTGTATTAAAACCAGAACCAGCAGTACAGTGGCTCAATAATCGTTTAGTGAATGAGTTGTAGGTAAACTTTACCGAATAAAATACATAAAAATTAATTGTAAAAAATATCGAGAAAACGTTAAAAAATAAATACATTTTTAGAGTTGAAATTGTAAAAAAATTAAATTTGAAATCGCTTTTAGATATATTAAATATTAATTTGTCATCACAGTTTCGACACCAGAGCTCATGAAAAATACATTCTGTTTCAATCCGATAAAATGTGAAAAATACGTGTGAAACGTGAATTTTTGATGGTGCTTATAGGCGCTTTCCGATATTGTCGGTTATTTTGCGGTGATGGACGTAACTTATGAATAATAGGTGATCAAAGATCGTATAATATATGTTACGATTTGAAGTTAAATCAAACAGCGTTTAAACCGTATGATACTTCTAAAATGCGTTCGAGTTTCTATTTTCATGACGATAAAAATTAGTTCTATAGGTATAAACTATATGATTACAATACAGAGTATTGAGCACCATAAAAAAAAAGTTTAATACGAAATAAAAATAATTACGTATAATAAATTAGGTTTAAGTGCTGAATTCAAATGATAAATATTTATATTAATTTCACTGATGACTCTTGCGTGTAACTCAAATAATATTAAATTTTAAATATAAAATTCATTGCGTTTGGTAGTATATATTTTGCTGTATTTAAAAAATGTTTTAAATAAAAATTAATAAGTAATAGTTTACGTGAAAAATAAAATGTTGAATGCGATTTAAGCATAAATTTATTCATATAATATGCACCTACGATGATATCATGTTTATTATTTCAACTATAATGAGTTATTTTGCTTGAAATAGTCTGGTTCGAAAAAGTTGTAATACGTGAATATATTAACGTATACCTACGTATATTTGATTTAAATATAAACAATGCTAGTTAACTGTAAGCTATAAACAATCGGGTCAAACACACAACCATACAATAATAATATGATGTAATTTATATTTGAAAAATTAATGAAAACGTTTTACAAAAATCAAACTTTTCAAAGGATAAAACCAAAAAAAAAAAAAAAAAAAACTATGCAAAACAATTCAATTACATTTCTATACATGTATTGTATTTTTATGATTAATACATTTGAAAAATTATTCGAGCCTTTCCATTTTTTTCTCCGTCAAAAATAATACAGTAGAGCATGTTAACGTGCTGTAACCAGTGTTGGGCGAAATTTTATCTAGATAATTATTCGAATAAAAAAGTATTCGAATGATTTTTTTACTATTATTCGAATATAAATGTATTCGAATAATTTCCAACTATGATTATTCGAATAAAAAATGACTCGACTAAATTTCAAAGAAAATTATACGAATAATTTTTGGTCATTTGGTTTGATTAAACATAGTTTTTTACCAACCCTATGTTTACCAAAATAAAATAAACGAAAATTAATCGATTTCTACATTTGAAATTTAGTCGAATAATCATGATTGAAAATTATTAAAATAAATTTTTATTCGAATATTGTAAAAAAAAAAAAAATATATTTGAATAATTTTTTATGTGAATAATAATGTTTTCAAATTATTTGAATAAATTTTTATTCGAATAATTGTAAAAAAAATCATTCGAATACAATTTTATCTAAATAATCATCTAGATAAAATTTCATTCGAATAACGCCCAACTCTGGCTATAACCTTCTTGTGTTCGAGGTCATTTTATGTCTATGATAATAGTTTGAGATTTTTTTTTCTACAAATCTTGTAAAAGCATCAATATTACTTAGATTATATTAATATTATTAATCATTGGCATATGAATATAATGAAAATTGTAGAAACTCCGTTTTTTTTCTCTGAAAACAAGACTTTTTTTACACATTCTGGTCGAAAATGTTTTCTATAAAAGACGTTCGAAATTCAGTTAGAATTTCGGAATTTCAAATATCAAATGATCGTTAAATTAAATTCCGGGAAAAACTACTTCAACGTTTCAACCGGTAGAGACGTATAGTTGTTCGTTAATGTTCTATTATTAATTTAGCTGACTATTTTATGAAATCGAAATATTCAACATACGAATTTAGTAAAATAATCTACGGAAAACATTTTGCAGTGCGATGCTCATGTCAATAATAGAAACTTTCAAACTCATGAATATGCAAGTGGAACAACGGGCAACGCCGAGTAGGCCTGTACGTCGATTAATATTATCGTGTTAATATGCTCGGTGTAATAAACCGAATCATAATGTTTAATCTAAAAAGTGTACGACGAATATTTCGAGTTCAAGAAATAAAATCAATGGTTAAGTTGTATTTTACCGTGGTTTTTCCGGTTAATTAATGCAACCGCTTTCGCCGTGATCGATTCCGTTCTACTTTTCGTGTTAATATCATAAATGACCACCACGTTAGTAAACAACCCGCAACAGTGAATATACCGTGGTTTTCGATCTGAATTTTTTTTTTCACACGTCGTTGTCCACTCGAGTAACGTATTAGAAACAATACCGACGCTACGGTCTCGAGTTTTTAAAGACGGACATCGGTCGTCATTCGCGTAGTCGAATTGTTTTTACCGTGATTTCATTTATACGTTAGTGTACGGGAGTGCTTTGCAACATATTTTTTTATACCATTATACAATAGTAGCATAAGTGCCGTAAGCGTACTTCACGTATGTTTAATAATTTAATCGTTGTTTGTCTTCGGCTGATTACATTATACGAAGTATTTAAGAAGTCCTCGAGTTGGCATTACAATACGGCGGGTAAAATGTACGAACGGTACATTTTATTTTTACTGTGACAGCTCTCGTGATAACTATATGCACACAGCTAGTCGCCTAATATCACGTAGATTACACGTGTAAATGATTTTATTATAATTACATTTTATAATAGTACGATTGGCGGTACAGTGTTAATATTACATCTGTTTGATTTATAAAAAAAAATTGTTTTTTTTTCCACCCCAATAAAATGTGAATTATCGTGAACGCTACGAAACACAATACTCGGTCGGGTCGAGTGAAAATAATGTTAACGATTGCAAAACATCATTGAGCGGACAAATTGACAGCGCCAACGTTTTTATACGTTTTATTTATTACGCCGCGGTGATTAGTGTGACCGCTCAAAGGCCTACGATGATGATAATTCGAAAAACGTCATAACCCACGAAATATAAAAACGAATGCGAATTACGTTTGTCGCGACCGGGAGCGAACATAAAATACACATACTCTGAAGTAGATTATGAAATCGCGTTCCTTCTCGAATCGCGTAAATTATATTTTTCAATTTAAATTATCCGACTCCAATGTAGTGTCACGTAAAACGCCGCGAAAACCGAGTTGTACCCGTTCGGATAAAATACATTTTTATCCCTAGGTAAATCACGAAAACGATCTCGTTTCGTTTTCAAGTTTTCACTCTTCTGGTTTTCCGCGCACTAATGCATTTTTATAAATGACACGAACGACGGCGGGGGGACACAGACTGAAATACGCGGTAACGATATATTATTAACCACGCCGTGTTCCCGCGTCCGACGCGTTTTTTTTTTTCTATTAAATGTAGTCCACCGGTTTACCGATGTACTGTCAAGGTACGTACAGACCAAGCAACATTTTGTTGGCAACGTGTTGCCAACACTGTTGTCAACAGGGTCTAGGACTTTTCGGCGCTGTCGATTCGGCGCTGCCGTTTCGACGATAGATATTTTCGGCGCTGCCGTTTCGGCGCTGCCGTTTCGGCGACGCCGATTCGGCGATAAAGAAAAAATAAATGAATGCATGCATTTATTTAGATAAAACAAATTTTAAAACAGTAAAATGAATAAGTAAATTATTATATATTCCCTTATAGATGTGGGATGTCATTTTTATCATATTTATCGACAATAAATATGATAAAAATGACATTCCCGCATTTATAAGGGGAATATCTAATAATTTAGCGTTAAAATAAAATTTTAACTAAAATTGTACATTTTTCACTGTGACATACTAATTTTTATACCATTATTTATCATTTATCAATCTACATTATTTAATTATTATTTAAAAAAATGTAATTAAAATTTGATTTTAACTAAATAAATGCATTCATTTATTTTTTTCTTTATCGCCGAAAATATCTATCACCAAAACGGCATCGCCGAACCGGTGGCGCCGAAAAGTCCCATTCCCTTGTCAACACGTATCTCAGCAACCGGTTAAAAGTTGACGGATACTCGTCAATGTTGGGCGGCATGACATCAAAGAAATTTGTTGCGTGTTGCTAGTATCCGAGTTTTCCAATCGAAATGAAAAACATCGCTCAGTACGGACGATTTTGTCAACAATTACTGACATTTTATATTGATTTGTACACACGTTCACATATCGTTTAGTTAGCGGCACGGTAGTTTGTATTTTTTTTCGAGATCTTAGGAGCTACCAAACGGAGAATTTCTTCAAAATCAGATTTAGTAAGTCTAACGAAATTGCGGAATGAACTGCCGTCGTTTAAAAGTAATTCAGACATTAAGTTGTCACCGTAGCTTATTTCATTTTTTTTACATTTTCTCTGCCACCGTCTTCTTTTTCTTACTTTACCATGAGTAGCTATAATGATGAATGCAGCACTAGCACCGGCAGCAGCAGTTGTCAGATCCATTTGGTATTTGTTTAGAATAAAGTATTTATTTTTTGAATATTTTTATATTTTAACTTCCACTTTCACTTTAAACTACAACTACAACAGACGGATGTGGACTGTTGACGCGCAACTATTATTATTTGGTTTGAACGCACCAAACTGTTGACAATGTGTACCTAGATACATGTATCTGAATCCGACAAATTTGTTGCCAACATTCGGCAACGTGTTGCCAACAAAATGTTACAAAATGTAACCTTTACATTCGGAATGTCGTCGGCGACACGGACGACTCGTGGTGAAAATGTTTCGTCAACGTCGTCGCTCGTGGATCTGGAAACGCGATCACGCGAGCCGAACGCCGGAAATACAACGTTTTATCTTCATCGAATGACGTAACCGCGCGCGCGGCACCGCCGGGTGTTGAACAATAACGACCGATTTCGTGAGAACAATCGTGTGTAGGGGGGAGAGCCGGGAGGGATCGCAATAACGCGCGGCCGAGGTGAGATGACTGATGAGATTGTGGACGCCGTGCTGGATGCGACGCTGATGGTGGACCGAAGATCCAGGTTTTGCGACCGCAACATTATGAAGGTACACGCGGCGGACCGTGCGGTACGTGCACGCTCTGAATACGAACACTGACCAATCGTAACGAGGGAAATAAGTACGATAATTCGGTCAAACAGATGTATTATTCCGAAGATAGAAAAAAAAAAACGAAAAAAGACAGTAATAATTGTTGAAGAATTTTTTTTTTTTTTTTAATTTCACTAACTTCCAGTGTAAAATTATGACGAATTATATGATATTTTAATGGAGTATCATTATTTTTTATTTTTATACTATACTTTCAAGAATATTTCAAAGACATTTGATAAATAAATTTATATACGTCGGTTATACGACTAAATGTTGGGTTGATGTGCATTTAACAATAACTCATAACATGCCTGGAAATGAAGAACATTTTTCAGAACTTTCAGTGAAATAAAAATAAAGGTCAGTGGCAGATCTAAAAAACAGTTTTCGTAGAACACATTTGTTCAATGACAACATTACACGTAAGAGATACTAAAAACTTGACATTTATATTGTTTCGTTTTTTTTTTTTTATGAAGAAACGCCGTAGCGACCGTAGCCTTTTGGTGTTACGAGTATTTCGTATAAGGCGAAATCGGTATGATTAATTTTTCATTTATTTTTATTTCACATTATAGACATACTAGTTTGGTTTATCATCAATGTAATTATTAGTCTTTGAGTGTCGGATTATATATTTAAATACATTTATATTTGGTTTGAAATTTTTTAAGTTTTGTGGTGTGGTAATTAAATACAATCATTTATGTAAAATGATATTTATGATAAAATATTATAGCAAAATACATTTTTTTCGCCAATCATTAAAGTGATTTTGATAATTTCACCATAATAATTCAAAAATGTTATATTGCTCGGGTATTTTTATAGGTACGATATTTATGACGTTAAAATCCATCTCCGATTTTCACATTTTCCATAATACTAAGCTAGTAAGAAATTTATACACTGCACTTCGCTCAGAATAGTTGTTCAAATTCATGGGTGTATTATTGCTCTCAAATTTAAAATAATAATCGAAACCACTATCGTATGTCAAGCGGATTGGCTGTTAAAATGGTTTATCTGAAGAGATGTATGTATATACAACTAAATAAATACAATACATCTTGTTCAAAGAGAGGAGCTCGAGTAACTTTTTTTATTGTAGTTTGTAAACACTACTTTTTAAAAGGGTTTGTATTTATTTGAAACAGGCGATTTTCGACACTTTTCTAAATACTTAAAAAATATTTTCAAAAAACCATTGAAAAATATCTTGTTATACGATCATACGAAAAATCTTACTAAATGCAATTTTTAATAATTATAACGCTCGATAGAAATATTTATCGGAACATGTTAAGTGTACACAATAATTATCAATTTTCGAAAAAATGCGATGGTTATTACGATAATCGAAAATGTTTTGTTTTCAATACTTTCTACCTACAACAAACAATTGATAATTTCTTATTCTCTACTAATACGACCTATGGGTCTAGTGAATACATCACGCCGTGTAGATTAATTGATTCATGAATACCACAAAACAAACCGTCGTTGAAAAAATAAATACGATATAATGGCAAAAAATAATAATCATCGCAGTGTTGCAAAATATATTCGAACCGAACATTATCATGGCCTGCAGTGGTCGATTTAAATATTTCAGGCCCCGGGGCATGTAATATTTTACGCCCTCTTTTTTTTTTCGTTTATTTTACTGGCGCTCTGAGACTAAATTAATTTATACGGCGACACGAAAATGACCCGTAAGCATGTAATTATTATAAGAATTTAATGCGTTATACGGCGACATGGCCGTATCATAAATACACGTACCGAGTACGTTCCCTGCAAATATTACGACATTTCGGTAATAACATATTTCGGAGTACCTATGCCTGCTCTATAACCACACTTATTATGAGCGACGGTCGATGTGAACAGACTAATTAATGTCACATATTATGTTATTTCAAGGAGGGTCGAATGACCCATGACCCCCTCGAACATACCGTTGTGGGTATTTATTTTAAAAATTAAAAAAAGAAAAAATCGGCGATACTAGAAAATCTTGATGGTGACTTAACACCGTCGAGACACCGCTATAAATATTGGCCGCCCTAGGCAATTGCCCAAGATACTTTGCCATTAGTCCACTCTCGATTTCAAAATAGCACGATTCAGATAACGACGCGATGCGATTCAATTATCAATAATTTTATAATGAGTCAATTTTTTTAGTGGTGTATTAAGGGCATTTAAACAAAAAAATTGTTTTACCGATACATAAAATTGTTTTTTTATATATCATAACGGCTCGGAATACAATATTATCAAAATCACTATAACGTCTTATAATTGATACGATTTGTATTTAAAGATACGCTCGGTGTCCGTGGATCATGCACTGATATCAATGCTAACAGGGCTAATATGATTGAATACGTTCCGTGTCGTAAAATTTTCGAGACACTTCGTCGTTAAGTAATAACCATCGGGTTACAAACACGTTTCTAAGTGTAAGAGTTTGTTTGTCATTTGAAGGCAATAATTTCCTGAATCGTGGCAAATGATAAATATCATACAATATTTAAAGAGCCGTATAGGTAATACTATAATGAATACTCAATACTATAATGAATTGCATCAAAAATGCAAAACGTTTCGCAAGCGTATGTATAAATATATAATAGCTAATACTGTAATATGTGTGTTTGTGTGTGTGTGTGATTTTACACATTTTTTTGCAATAATTGAGTTAAACATTCTAAATTCTAATAACACAAAAGTCAATAATCTAATGTAGTGTAATGCCTAAATCATGTTTGGCTCATACACACTCAACATGACCGTAGTAACATAACAACATCGATTGCAATTTTATCAAACCAATAAACAACTACTCGGGAATAATTCAAATGATGTTTAATTTGTTTAATACTTTAAAAATAAGGTGTGGGTATTTTTTTTGTTTTTATTATTTTTTTATTTTAAGATACTCAATTTGCATTACAAATTAATAAAAGATATAATTTACAATGTAGTACAATTATTAATTTACCTCTTTGAGCAATGCTTGTGATGGGGTAAACGAGTGATTATACAAAAAAAAAAATAAAAAATTGTTTTGACATTCTACAAAACAATATAGTGACATTTCAAAACTTAAATGTTTACACTATGAACGTGGCTCTAGTGTCACCTAAACGTTTAATTTCAAAATGTAAACTGTTACGTTTCATACACGTCGGTCGACTAAGGGCTGAAACAGACGATACCGTTTTTCGCCGGCCGGTTAGTTCTCGTCGGAACTCGCCGGCCGGCGCATTTACCAGGCTTGGTGGGTACCGGCGACCGGCCGGCGAAAAAACCACCGGTTCCCAGCAAATTACATATAAAATGATTGGAGTGAACACACGACCGGCCGTTTCGCCGGCCGGCGGCCCGAAATTTGTTACATTTCTTACATTATTTTGATGCCCGATTCGAAGATTTTAAAACTTAAACTTATTTCTTGTCCTATCTCCCTATTGCCCCCCTCCCGAAAACTCATTCTAAATATGGGGCCATGCCCCTATACACATTTTAAAAACCATAATATTGTATTTAACAGCGAAGATTGAGTTTATGTAAACAATAAAATGATGATACTTGTTCTCATAAAATAAATATCATTCACTGTACCTTCTGTGTATATTTATTTCTCATTGGTGTTTATTTTTAATGTAATTCAAGGTAGAAAGAATGTTCAAGATAGAACATTTCAGAAATGTATCATTGCGGTAAGTTGTAATATTCACATATATATGTGTATCAAAACTTTTGAAAAATACTGTAAACATTGTATTTACTCTACCAGGTGATTAAAATACGAAACTCGCCGGCCGGCGAGTCCTCGTGTGTTCACATTTATTTTTCACCGGCCGGCGCGCGCCGGCCGGCGAAAACCGGTCGTCTGTTTCAGCCCTAAATAACCCTAACTGCACATATTATTACGACAACGATTCGAAAGTGCATTTGATTAAAAAAGTCGGACGAACCGTACCCAGTGCAGTGGGTGTACTCAGGAGAGGTGGTTTCATAGTGCTCCCTCCAAATGTTATTATTATTTTTTTTTTTTTGACACGTTACGACGTTTCGAATTCGAAACAAAGCCGAGTCAAAACAATATGTGTATTCCGATTCTAACCCTTATGCCCTGGTCCCTTGAAATCGTATTGCATCCCTCGCGCGTCTCGCCCCGCGACCCGGACACGCGCGGCGTGCGTCTTACCTGCGGAAGTCTCTGCTCCAGCACGCGTAGATCACGGGGTTCATGCCGCTGTTGATCCAGCCGAGCCAGGCGACGACGGACGAGAGCAGCTGGTCCTTGAACACGCAGCTCTCGTCGCAGAACCCGGACAGCAGGTTGACGACGAAGAACGGCAGCCAGCACACGATGAACACGCCCATGACGATGCCCAGCGTCTTGGCGGCCTTTTTCTCGCGCGACAGTTTGCTGAGCTTCCGGCTGAGCGAGAAGTTCTTCTGCAGCTGATGCGCGCGCGTGTAGCCGCCGCCGCCGCCGCCGCCCCGGTGAATTCGCAGCGTGAGCTCCATGCGCCCGCCGCCGCCACCGCCGCCGCCCCCGGCCCCGGCGCCGGTCCTGCCGTTGCAGCCGCCCGCGTTGGAGCCCGAGCCCGAGTTGGAGCCCGAGCCCATCAGGCCGGCCAGGCCGCCGCCGCAGCCGGACGCGGTGGACGACAGCACCTTGGTGCCCAGCCGCTGGCACCGGGTCTGCGTGACCGCGGCCGTGTAGATCTTGTAGTACGTGAACACCATGACCAGCAGCGGCACGTAGAACGATATGGTGGACGAGAAGATCAGGTACCCGGTGCTGTTGGTGAACGGGCACGTGTGCCGCGGCACCGGCTCCGCGCGCACCAGCCGCCACCACACGATGGCCGGGAAGCTGATGACGCCGCTGCACACCCACACGGCCGCGATCAGCCGGTACGCGCGGCGCCGGCTCATCTTGGTCGGGTACGTGAACGGGTCGGTGATGGCCCAGTACCGGTCCAGCGAGATGACGCACAGGTTCAGTATGGACGCGGTGCTGAACAGCACGTCCAGCGACCGCCACACGTCGCACGCGTTTATGCCGAACGTCCAGTAGTGGTCGAGCACCTCGTGCACCGCGCTCACCGGCATCACCACCAGGCCGACCAGGAAGTCGGCGAACGCCAGCGACGTGATGAAGTAGTTGGTGGCCGTGTGCAGGTACCGCTCGCGCACCACCGCGATGATCACCAGACAGTTGCCGAACACGGTCACCATGCAGAACAGCACGAGCACCACGGACAGCGGGAACCGGTCGCCCAGCGTGGCGCGCCAGTCGCTATCCGCCGGGTCGTCGTCCGTGCCGTTGTCCGCCGCCGCCGCCGTCCAGTTCATGGCCTCTCCGCGTTCCCGGCCCCCTCTCCTCTACGCTTCAACCGGACGGCCTGAAACAAAAAGCAACACCGCGTGGCTTTTCAAACCTTTGTCTCGCTAATGCGACAAGAGCCTAACGAGACGTGTCTCGTCCGCGAACGATTTGATCCGAATCTCAGGCTCGTACACAAGAAAATACTCGGGGGTGTAAGGTTATTCATTTTCATAATTTCCATACCAAATTACAGTGAAACCTCCCTTAACGGACACCTCCAATTAGCGGACGGTTTTATGAGGACTAGAACATATTCTCCTCTTTTATTTTCCCCTCTGAATAGTGGACACCTCTGAATAACGGACAATATTTCGGCTATCGAGAGTGTCCGGTATTCAGAGGTTTCACTGTATATACCGCTCGGACCAACAAATGTTTCCGTTGTAAAGAGTTTTCCGTCATAGAGAGGTAGAAAAAGAAGAAATTGACCGACCGGCGGCTATTGAGGTTTTCCGTTATAAGGAGGATTCCGTCTAGTAGAGGGTCCGTTATAGAGATGTTTCACTATGTATGTGACTTTCTCATTGAAAAACTCACCTGGAACTTTAGGGGTGTTTACCCCTAAAACCACCTAGTGTACGCACCTAGTTTCACTGCATATCAATACAGATTGGGGGAGTCATGGTATAGGTAACAATCCATCTGAATTACACATTTATACAGTGTATACGAAAAACGAACCGTTCAAACTGAACGGATATTGCGGGACACGGAGACGCGTGGATGAGAATCGTCTGAATCACGTGATAAAGCAGAGTTCCTGAGAAATCAATCGATCGCGTCTGTCGCCAGCCCGCCCGGAGCCGACCCGAAAGCGGCAGCCATCGGACGACGCACCGTGGCGACGATCCCGAGGGACCTCACATCGCCGTCGACCCCGGCCTGACAGAAGACTGAGGAAGCGCCGAATCGTTCTGGAAATCCACGCACGACCTACACCACATGACCGGCCACGAACCGACGAGACGTGCCGTGTGCTATTGTTTTTACCCGTCGTCGACGAGGGATTCCCGACCGACTGGGTGTCGGCAACGTCGTCAAAAAACGATTTTTTCGCCTCTTTTTCCCGACCGCCAGGTGAACATGACACAGCAGTCCTCTCCGCGGCCACCGAATCCGGTTCGTTCATTTTTATTTTCATTCTCTCGGATTTCCACGAGAGCCCTCCACCTCCCCGCCGGAGCTCGCCGTGCTCGCGGCTGACCCACGGTGTGCACACGGTCGTGAAATTCAAATCGACGAGACGACGCGACCCGGTCGCGTAAAAGTTTCTGCGCCGTCGCGACGTAAACTTTTAACGTCGCATTTTTATTATTCATTAGGTGGATGCACGTTGCGCCGGGTACTTTTATCGACGTCGTTCTGATATTTCATTGTTCACCGGACACGAAATTAGCGATCGCAGAGAGGAGAAAATAAATAAAAATTGCCAGGTCGCGCAATGATTGACTCTCGGCGCGTTTTTGTCAATAATATATTATTTGCTTTTTTTTCGCTCCTTGTTTTTGATTCGTATGATCGAACCGATTTTAATATTTATACATCACGGGCCGTCGTTCGTGTTTGCTGCGAATCGGACTGGAATTCATGACGCCGTTCTCAATATGATTATTGATTTTTAAAAATAAATTTCACACACACACACACACACACACACACACACACACACACACACACACACACACACACACACACACGTGGCGTTTATGCCGTAATGATAATTTCGTGTTGTTTCGGTATTTCGGACGACGTTCGTTATCGCGATCAAATAAACAATTTATTAATGAAAACCACGAAGAAATTTGATGAATCGACTAAACGTGTAGAATTATTAAGTTTGAAGAAATATGCAAATTAATTTGCATAATATGTAGATTATTTAACATTTATTATAATTAATTATGGACTATTTTCGAGGAAATTTAATAAACAGGTTTTTATCTGTCTTTGGTCGATCTTTGAATATTTTACTTTGATAATAAAAAAACTAAAAACGTATTTTATTTTTAAATTCAATTATTAATTTGACACGACACTAAATTGTAATTAACAATTTATATATTTATATATACATATTATATATTAGAGTGATTCCAGTTTAACGCATAAGACAAAAATATATTTTGTTAATTTTGATACACTCTACAAGTACTAGTGTTTAAATTAATAACGTTTGGTTAATACGTATTATATTTAAAATAGTTTTCAAGAGAAGATTCAAATTTTAAATTAATAAGGGAAGTTTGAGTTTAAAATTATTATTTATAAGTTTTCATAACGATATAATATTATTCGTGTAAAATTGATTGTATGCATGACGACCCGCATTATTGATAAGTACACCTACTTTAGCTAAACAGCTGTTAAGGGTGAATCAAAAGTTTTAGTGGCTAAAAGTTTAGCTTTATGTCAAAAAAAAAAAAAAAATAAGTAAATAAATAAAGAGTGATAAAAAGAAAAGTTATACTGTTACTGCACTAACAGTATCATATTCCTTCAACTGTCACTCATGTGCTTTAATGACACAGTAATCTGAATCTTAAATCAGATACAGTAAGGATAACAAAATGTTCCGTTTAGTCTGTTGAATAAAATCTCGCGAGAAACTATAAATCATGTGTATGAATCTTAAAAAAAAAAAAAAAATGCATGAGCGTATCTTGACAATATGAGCTGAGAAGAGAGGGTGAATGTACTTAAATGTTATTCTGAAAATTGTATTTCCGACGGGTCATAGATATTATACGGCAAGAACAATGATGGCCGAGAAACGCGTATCACGGTGATTATATACGGTCATTTACGAAGGGAACGTTTCCGGCCGGAACTGACACGGCACGAAACGGACGCGAGAAAAGTCACTAAATCCGACGTACAATGATAACCGGTATTGTCAAAACATGTAATCTTGATTACGAATGATTGAGATAAAAATTGTATTTGATAGGATAAGCCTGCACTGGTTGGAAAATTCTGTATGAAACTACTAGTACCCAAGTTAGATTACAATCAACGACTTTAAACGAAAAGATTTTTTTAAATTTGGGCCCGAAATTAAAACGGCGGAGATTTAAATGGATTTTTTTAAAAGCAAAACGATTCCTAATTATTTATACCTACGCGTTTATTTTTAATTGATATTGACATTCTTTTAAATAATTTTCACAGCGCCTACGTATTTTTTAAATAAATTATCATAAAATCTACCCATATAACGGATAAAGCCATCTAAATCATAAGCAAATAAATTAATTGAATGATTTCATTATATTTTAATGAATAATAAAATAATGGCGAGTTAATATTTCCATGCATTTTGTAACCAAATAATTCAAAATAAAGTATATGTGAGAGTTCACTGAAAACAAATATGAACTTTTACATATTTCTCTTCAATTTCCAAACTCAAAGCATAAATTACAATATTAATTTGCTCGAAAGAATATTTAAATTTAAAAACTTATCAAGCATATTATAATACCTGTGACTCAGAAATTCTTGATAATCCATCGAGCATAATACAATAGTTTTATTTTATATGATTCTCTAATGTTCATAACAATAATAATAATTATTGAATTTCGAATAATTTTTTTTTAAATAGTTTGATAGTTTTCTTTTTAATATCGACTCCTCCAAAGAAAAGGGAAGTAACTCGAATTTTATCATTTTTCACTTTTTGTTGAAATGTGATAAAGGAATATGTTCTGTACCTCCCGCGAAAACGGCAGTAACTTTACTACTCCAAAGAGGTTAGAAATCATAATATTAAAATATGTTTATAATCTCTCGTGATAAAGTTTCCGGCGAAGAAAGACGTATCTTAAATTACTATTATTTTTAAATCAACATTCCCCGAGATAAAGGAAATAACTCATTTTTGTATTTTGAAATACAACAATAATTTATTGTTTATTTTAATTATTGTATTTATAGTGTTTAATGATAGCATGCATAATGACATACATACATAAACTCAATAAACTTGACTGTTTAGTGTCAGACGTCAGTAATAATATTACAATATACAATTAATAATATTAATAATATTATTATAATAGTGTTTTTTATTATCAATCATGGCCCACAAAAAAGTAAGTTATTCGATTGTATAATATTATACTTATTAATATTATTAAAAATATTAATATTATTTTATTACTAAGTGATTGGTTATTTTATTTTTAATCATATTTTTTTATAACTATTTGCCTAAGAAAGGTGTACAAAGCAATTTTTTGTATTTCTTTAACTAAGCATGGTTAATATTATGCCTTTATGATCAGTTTTTCTATTTTTTTTGTTTTTTTTTTACTATTATAATCAGTTATTCACTGATAATGTGAATTAGAACATAATAACAATACATTTTTCTACTTTTATAGTTTGGTTTATTATAATATTCTTGTTGCTAAATTAAAATAAAAAAGTTTTATTTGAAAATATTTTATTTTTATTACTTATCTATATTTACCCAAGATTAAGGAAGTAACTCGAGTTACTTCTTTGTAATAAATGATTTTTTCCAAGAAAAAAGAATTAACTCGAGTTACTTCTCCGAATAACTTTTTTCCCCGTGAAAAAAGAAGTAACTTAAGTTTATTTTTCATCATACATTGTACTGTGGAAGTTAAAAAACAAAAAATTATGGTGATAACTGATAATATTATATTCAATCAAACAACCAAAGTTCATATAAAAATTTGATATGAAACAGTTAAAACCCGATAGTAATTTAAGTTAAACCTTATAATATAGCTCTGCTGAAAAATGATAAAATTCGAGTTACTTCCTTTTTCATTGGGGGAGTCGATATGTTCGTAGCACAATTTTATAGATTGTTTTTTTAAATATTGTTTACTTTACATTTGATTCAATTTAATCGTTCAGTTTAATTGACATTTTAATAACTCCGTATGAATGGTAACTAATTTACTATTAAATAGTTTACTAAAAATTATATTTACTCAATTTACTTTTTTAATCAAATAATAACGTGTACAATTTTTATTGTTGGGTAAAAACATAAAAATATTTTCAATTAAAAATTAAAGTGGAAGTACATTTACAAATAAATACTTGGTAGTGTAATTTATATTTTGAAAAATAACCAATTATTGTAAAACACTAAAAAGAAGAATTCAAGTTTTTCTTTGGACCAAACATAGTTAGATTCTTGATAATGAAAGTTTCGTGGAATTTTCCACAACAATTGTGCTTTTCTTCCATTTTAAGTTGTGAATGAAGGATTAAGGACAAGTCTATGTAGTATATATATATAAAATAACCGAATTACATTAAGTTGACAAGCAAATAGTTTATTAGCTTTAATTATATAAAAATATGTCTGTCGTAAAATTAGTACTTATAAATAACTTATTATGATACAAAATTAAGGACAGTATGAGGAAGTCACATATATGTATAAAATACGTACAGGTTCAGTCTTAAATCAAATATCCAATAATGCGTTTGGTATAATGGATTATTTATAAAACATAGTAGTCTTAAATTAATTGTTTGTTAAGTCTTATGTTTTTATAGAAACAATAATAACATATCGTAAAGAATAATGTGCTTGATTTGTTTTATGGCTCATAGAATTTATATTTATCAAAGATTCGTTCAATTATTAAGAGGCCACAATAAAAGAAAAATTGAACTGTTCTATTTCTCATTGATTGTAACGCGAACAATCGTCGTTCAGACTATAATTTATTTTCGTTAGAAAAATGTTAAATTTATATAATATGTATTGTCAAAAAATTATTAACGTAAAAACGTAAAAATTCTACGCGCATTGATGAAACAATTGGTTTCAAAAATTTATATTTATATTTATTTTTTCACAGGATCGTACAAAACTCTTTCAACGAGTTTCACGATTTGCATATTGTAAATTTTATAAATTAAATACACATTGAAAGAAGGAGGCATATTTTTTCAAATTCCTTCGTAGTTTCAAGAAAATCTCGAATAACAATGAAATACCGTCATAAGAAAAGAAAGAAATACTCGCTCATAAAAAAATTTACCGTTATTGGTGTACCAAACTCCACTCATCGTAACTTTTCAAACGGGGTAGTTGTAATATTCAAATTTAAATTTAAAATAAATTATTTGCTGACATGATTCTTTGAGATACAGTAATACGAATGATCGATTTAGGGTTGTACCAAATCGATCATATTTATATATATTGCATTAAATGTGTGAATATTTTATTGTTTCTTTTTCAAACAAGATTTATACAAGATACAAAAATCTGTCTGACTAAATGGAGATCATATCCTCTTACTATAAAATATACAATTCACGGAGTTCTTTTTTTTTCTCAAACTAGGAGTTTTCAGCGGCATCATAATTTTGATATTTAGTGAATTTAAATAGCTGGTGAAATTCATAGCTCGTATAATTATATTTATTTATTTATGTACTATTCGCTAAGCATTTATACTCGATCAAAAAGTGTGGTAAACTAATACCAGATAAAATATGTGTTCATTTTGGTAATTCAACACAAGAATTACGGTTCAAAATACTCTTATTTATGGAGAAACCGTAACTGAATGAAAAAAACATAATATTTATCAATGCAAATACTAATGTTATCAATATTATATATATATATTCTTTTTAAAGGCAATTTTTCAATATTTATGTAAAAAAATTAAGTTAAAAATAAATACTTAAATACAACAAATAATTAAAAGTTAATAAGAAGGAAAGTTAATTTAATAAAGGTTAAGTTTAAGATTTCAAATGCCTATATACTTTTTTTAAAAGTAATGAAATTAAGAAGCGTTCCGAAGGTCTGAAAGAAAAATTACTTTCATTACTTTTACCAAACTTTTTGTTTTCAGTAATTAAATTATATAAACAATATTATTTATTTTATTTCATTAATATATGATATATTGAATTACTTAATGAGGATACGAGAAAAGTCTTTGTAACCAAATAGTTTTTACTTTTAATATATTTTGTATCGATGAATGAAAAAAGCACACAAGATTTGTTTGAAAAATGTTTGAAAAAATACATCGGTATTAGATACTGTTTTGATTAAAGTCATATTTTTGCCACTATCGATTGAAATGAAAAATAATGTAATAACAATGGCACATTTTGCGATTATTTTAATTTGTGGGATTGAAACGTAAACTATTTTATGCTCGTGTAATAAAACAAAAAAAATAAATAAAATAAAATACGTTTGTGTAATATAAGTTTTAATTTTTCAAATTTAGGAAACCAGAAAATTGTATTTGATGATCGTGTCAGATATCGGTTATCCACAGTATATAATAAAGTAATTGAATTTACAACGTAACATGTTTTTATTCTTATAATTGTGAGCAATCCATTATACGAACTTTTTTCTTGTGTTAATGGAAAATTCATACAGCTTAAAAAAACCACGGGGGGTATGACAGCCTCACCAACGGCATGCGAGAGGTCCGTAATCTGTATTGGACCTTGAGTGTGACGACTGGAACTAGGAGGCGTCGGGTAAGTGATTTATATTTTATTCAAACACCTAAACCTATGGCCTACTTCACGACATTGTGCCCGGAAAAGTTTGACCTATGTTGGGTCAGTGCGAGTCCACCCGCATAAGTATCAAGTCTCTACCCCGGATCACAAGGGCACCGCCCTCCAATCGAATCCCTTGTACAGAGGTGTTTTTCTTTCCGAGAGGTCTGAGTGGTGAAGCAAGCACCTTTCCTGAGCTTCAAAACTATACGTTTATTACATACCATAAAACGCTTTTGAGTCCACCAAGTTTAAACATAATCGTTTTAAATCAGACTACGACAGAGAAATTTTGATAGCACGTATAAACGTATGCCTACAACTGTACAGAGTAATATACCGTAGAAAAAATGATCTGATAAAGTAAATTTTTCCCAATTTATATATATATATATATAATATTAGATAGGTATATATAGGTATATAAGCACATAAAATATTTATTTACGCAACAATTTTACTATTATACATGTGATAACGTGTAAAACGAAAAAACACTTTTTGAATAATAACTTATTTGTGTATGCTAAGAAGTAACAAACTTGAGTCTAATAGCGTGATATACGTTCCTAACCTTAAAATTGTTTTTTCTAAGAGTGTATTTTAACATATAAAATAAAAGCATACTTAGAATATACTTTCTGAAAAAAGTTATCAAACTATAGATTTCAACGAAACCAGATAACCAACTATTGCTGAATTGTATATAAGTTAACTGAAGAAAAATCACTTTGTGGAAACATTTAATATGTATGTATTATATAAAGTATGCACGCATTCTTTACATAATTTATTGTACTATGAGGTATAGTTTTTGTATACATTTTATTTAAAATAAGTACTACATTTTAAATATTTATCAGTTCATCATTGATGGGTTACGGGAGAGAAATTAATAATTTAATTTACATTTATTTTGATAAAGCCTGTAATTTAAGGTATTAAGACTGGATAAGATGCTTTTCATATATTATACCCATTATATCGTTTCTAGCGTTATAAACGTAATGTGTAACCACATAAATCATTTTGGTTTACAAAAGCAAGTTTTAATTTTAATACGTGCTTATAGTACAATTATTATTTTATGATATGATTACAATATTTTTATTCAAATACAAAGATAAACAATTATTTTGTATTATAAAGGATAATGGAATTATTTGTTCAAGGGTTAATATCTTTAAACCCACTTCCAATAAATCGTAATTCAGGTATAACTTCCTTAGATTTGTTGTACAATACGCAATCGTCTAACACATTTTTTAGTTTCAATTTTAAATATTCTACGTATTTTTATTTTAAACATGAATAATTTTACTACAAATAAGTAATTAAGAGTATACGCATCAGATTTTTTCGGTATAATAGTTTCATTATTTTATTTTTTAAATATAATTTGCTTGAAAAATAAAAAGTATAAGTATTAGTGGGAAAATTAACTCGTAATCATGTAACTTGTGTGTATTTTCTGCTTTATTTAAAGTTAATATCTGACAAGCTATAAAAAAAAAAAATTTGGTAAAACAAATGTATACTTTATTTCTATTATTATAATTATAAATATTTATATAAATATTGCATTTAACAAGTAATTAAGCATTTAAAATAGAATTGATATTAAGCTATGAATATAATATATTTATTCATAAATTATATTATTGAATATCGAAAGTTTCGATAAAAAAGTTGACTCTTAGAAATAGTTCACCACCATTCTACACGTTTATTCAATAAATAAACAATGCTAATTTTTATTTGTATAAACCATTTTCAAGATTTTACCAATATTTAGTGTTGAATTGTTTATTACTTTTTAACATTTTTCTATATACTGAGTTTATTGCAAGAAATAAATAACAACGTACTTCAGTTAAATTTTTTTATCAAAACATATTGTGTTATAAACAAATAAATTACTGTTATCATACCTAGTGATTTTATTTATTTTTTTGTATATTCATATAAAAATGAAACGATTTTAACCAGGCATAAAAACAAATTAATTACACAATCCATTAAGTATAATATTAAGTATAATAATATGTCAGCTTCTTACTATGAAACCTAACCAAGATTTTGATAATCTTGAATCTAACAAAAAAGAAACCTATTAAATTCGACCATTATCTCCCATCCATTTAACGGTTTTTTTTTTTTTTTTTGAGTGCATTAAATTTGCATCGCAATTCTAACTAAGTAACGATCGTCCGTATAGAATACCTTTTTTAGTTATATTTCAAGTGTAATTTGTTTAATTTGTAAATAAATCTTATATCATTGAATGTTATTTTGAAATTACCTAAACTCGAAAACATCTAGATTGATTAAATTACGTTCAGCCCAGTAAAATAGATTACGATCACTGGATAAGCTTGTTTTATACCAAAAGTTTGGAGAGTAACAAAACTAAAATAAATCTATTTATTTGCCTAATTAGTACGTTAATTTCTATTATTTATATATTTATTTGAATATTTATGGATTTAATTTAATTTGTACATGATGAAACTTTGTTGATATTTATTAAATCTGTTTCATCAAATCTTTTCATTCTTCTCTCGGCATGTCTCAACTAACTACACGATATTTAGTTAAATCAAAACGTGTCTATCAATGTCATTCAAGTTGCTGGACAGTATAAAAAAAAATCATGTAAAACCGTAATTAAAAGATAGAATATTGCTACGGTACTTGATATTTTTCAGTCCGTTAAGTTATATGGTGCACATTGTTAACGGAGATTTGAAAATTCTGTTACACTGAAGTACTATCTCGACTCGCGTAAAACCTTCTGTCGTTTGTGAATAAATTTGAAATCATCTTTATCAAAATCTACGCGTAAGGTGTTTAAGTTTAAAACACGATACAAAATTAATCTATGTAAAGTAGATTTGATATCATCACTATTACAACGCGAACATAATTCGAGTCACAGCAAAAAAAAAAAAAAAACAATTTGACTGATCGTGCAGCCGAATCACAAAGTCATAATTTTTGCGAGAACGATTGCGAAAAATAAATCACCGTTTCAACATCGCCTAGAGCGTATTAAACGTTTTCGTCCAAACAATACATGTTTATTTAACGCGTGCGCATAATACGAGTAGTATGCAATTGAACGTTCTTCAAATGTTTATAATCTGCGAATCCAATCGTTCACCCGCACGTTCGGCACACGTCGTATACCTGTATATTTTTCTCATTACGACACTATTTTCGGCGTACAATACGTATTATGCCTGATGTCGCCGCGCACTCCGTCGGTCTCGCGCGCGGAAGAACCGTTTACACTCTGTGCCCGACGATAATAATACACGCGTACGATCATTTCATTTTGTCTGAGCCTCCGGGCAGCCGCTGTAGTCGACGACTCCTCGACAGTATAGCTCGAACGTATAACACACAGGTGTTTTCGTCGGTCTAGAAAACGATTTCGTCAAAGTTGACGAGAGACAGATAGATAGATAGATAGATAGAGAGAAAGAGAGAGAGAGAGAGAGAGAGAGAGAGAGAGAGAGAGAGAGAGAGAGAGAGAGAGAGAGAGAGAGAGAGAGAGAGAGAGAGAGAGAGAGAGAGAGAGAGAGAGAGAGAGAGAGAGAGCTTAGACGAAATGTCCATATATATGTTTATTCACCCGACCTAGAAGCTCACTGACGACCGGAAAAACGGGGGATGGGGTAAATGTCGGACCGGCGAGTTTGAATCAAAACGATTTACCTCAGATCGAACGAGTCACTCGTGAGTGTTTCAACGTGTTTGCGCGCAGATGACAGTTTATCGACTTACAGAACACTACCGGCGCTACTGTTATAACTGTCGGGTGACATTTTCGACGTGCGCCGGAATACTCGCGCGATCGTCACACACCGGGGAATTCGGCGTAAGACCGTCACGGAGACGACGGTCGGACGCGAGCCGATAGCATCGTCCTCCGCACACACAATAACGCGGGTAAAATCATCTTGAGCCCGCGTGACGTCACGCGTCTGAAAACAGATCACGGGTCACAAATATGTATCGCTACCAGTGGCGTAACAATGGAGTGGTATGGTGGACAAGTAGACAGTAGAGGAGCTCCGTCATAAGCCGTCCAAAATTTAAATTTAAAAATAAAAAAATAAACCGTAACGATTTCATCAAAAAATCAAAAATCCCGTGGGTTTATTTTCTCGTTTTGAATTCAACAACCATGGTACGGGGTTATGGTTTCAAATATCTAATCGTTCTATAGTATTTTACGTCATCAAAACGTTGAGACGGCCATATTTCAGCGCGTTTAGATGTTTAATTGATAAAATATTGAAAAACATTGAGCATGATATATATATATACACACACACGCAGTAGTGCTGAACTGATTTTTACGAAACTAAATCTAACATTTAGAATCCACCTCGCCCCTAGTATCTAACTTAAAAACTTAATATTAATCCAGAAAAGTTTAAACCAACGTGAAACCACCCGTGATGCATAGCTATTATAGATGCTGAAACCTACCACCCTCATTCGGGATGTGAAGTCGCTGCTTAAGTTGATATATTACTATTGGTTTGGCGCCACTGTATGCACGCATCGTTTGTAAGTCGTGAAGTCTTTTAACGTAAATCCGCCCACCCCCCTACCGGTATTATTCCGTCACGGGCACTGTGCCTCTTGGTCAAGTCACCGATCACATCACTACGGTCGGAAATCGGGCGTTTCCATGGTATACTTTTCGCGCCGACACGATTCCGCCGACCCGGTGCACGTTTTCCGACCAAAACGGTCTCACGGGTTGGTGACGGTCCGCCGTCGCGCGGCGACGTCCGTCTAGAAAGAGTAGGAGGAAGAGGAAGAGGGGGTTGGGAGTCTAACCTGCAGTGTTCGTCGACGCGGCCGTACTTGTCGTGGTCGTGATTGCAGTCGTGGTGGTGGTGGTGGTGGTGGTGGTGGTGATGGTGGTCGTCGCTCGAGGTGTGCAACAACGGACGGTGTGCGGAGACGTCGTCGTCGAGCGCCGCACTCGATCGGGCCCCGACTTCGCGACGTGAAAACAAGCGCCCGCGCTAGCGCGTTCGATGATCCTGCCTCCGCAGACGCCAACACCGCACGCACTGTCCCGGGGGAAGGGGGAGGGGACTCTGTGGCGGTAATGCGACGCGGACGGACGTCGCGTACGAGCTTGCGACGGGCTCAGTCGGAAAGAATGGAAAAAAAAAAAAAAAACTAGAGACAGAGAGAGAGACAGACAAAATAAAAACAAAAAAAGGAGCGAAAAAATAGCAAACAGACGAACCGCTCTAAACCCTCGGCGGGGTCCCGGAGACTGTGCGCTCGCCGAGGGGAACACACGGCCGCGAGCACACGCGCGCGACTACGACGACGTCGACCAAGTTCGTCCGCCGGAGCGGCCGCCGCGACCGCGCGCCACCGCGGCCGTCGCCGTCACTCGTACGGGGGGAGGGGGCCAGGGACGTCGTGCGAGAGGGTGTGCTGTGGCGCGGCGGTGCGGTGGTGCGTGGTCGGCACGACGACGATGCGGCCGGAGCGACGTTTTCGCGCGAGACGCCGCCGCCGTCGCCGCCCGAGTGTGGACGAACACGGGGAGCGATGGTCGCGTGGTGGCCGTCGCATCCCCTAGCGGGCCCTAGTGACGTCCGACCACGTGAAAAGCCTGCGGCCACCGGATCACGTCGTCGCCGTCGTCGTCGTACAGACGATGACGTCCAGACGAGACGATAAACGTTTTGACCGGCATTTTCGGCCGTGTTTACTTTCGGTCTCGGGTGTCCGGTTCACCCGGGGGACGAGCTAGGCGAGACACTCGCTTACACGCTCCCCTCCCCCCTCTGGTAAATTGCGTGGACTTTTATTTTGATAAATTTCACCAGGATGTTACTTAAAGGGACATCGTCAACTTTTTTAGGAATGAAACGGATTATTTACCGAATAATAAATATGATTATGATTTGTTTCTGTTTTATTTTATGTTCGTATTGAAATCGTTTGTATTATATTCTTATGTTAACGATTCTGAGTGAACCGAAGGATCTATTGGTCTTATAACAGTCTTTATTTTTTTTCCTGTTAACACTTTTTGGGGTGGTAATAATGATCCAAAAATTTCGTCCAGCAACTATATAGATTGAAAAATTGCATGCAGATTTTATTTTGAACATGTCGTTTTTCCGTACTCGTGATACGCACTTTACTAGACGTGAGGAAAAACTGCTGAAAAACCAAGTAAAAACGATAAAATCTTCCGTAAACGACACTTCCACTAAATCGATTTCAGATTTTTTAATTATGACTGAAAAAGTAATGTTGCTAGAAACATGGTATTTTGATCATACATAAATGTTATATTGCTACATACTTAACGAGAGTTTAAAAAAAAATTGTCAACTTTTGGGCTAAAAGTAGACCTTTTAAAATACCTTGTTTTACTAAAGTTTATCTCCAATCACATTTTTAATATTTGATGAAAAGTTTTGAAAATTTTACGACCTAAGTCATATATTTAAATAACGACATTGAAAAAATTTTTAAAATCGTGACTCGGGGTTTTTTTTCATATTCGTTTCGGTAAATTATTATACAATTTGTATGAAATAGTTTATTTTTATATTAATATTCAACTTTAAAATATGTATGAAAAATGATTGGGCTATCTTATTATCAAGAATCTTTCAATATAGATAAAACGATATGTTTTGAAACTTTTGGTTAAAAAAAAATGTTTCTTTTAATAAACAAGAAAACTTTGAACAGGTTCGACAAAAAAAAAAAAAAAAAAACTATCAGCAATGAGACTAAAAATGATGAAACATATAAATTTGTATACAGAAACTTTTCTCGGTATTATTTAGCTGAAGAAACGATCTTTCGTTTCTTAAAAATTCTACTCAGCCATCACCATTATTTTGTCCAAGGAATGATAAATATATCATCATGCAAAATACGTCCTTTTTATATTTATTTTTAGAAAATTATATTAATTATTGATGCATTAAAACTATTCGACTGTAAATAAGTCTGAAAATTATTCATCTTCGTTTTTGAAAATAATTTTTTCAAATACAAAACAACAAAAATATTTTTAATTATAAAAGGCAATCAAGTATGCCGATGGTCCGTGAAGCACACTGATGTGACACGGAGAGTTACGTTGTTAGTATGGTACAATCGGATGAACCCACTTTCAATATCGTCTATACTACACTGGGCTCAAACTCCGGCACCTTTTTTTCGCCAAATTCAGTGATAACATTATATGTTTCAATTGAAAACGGTGAGCGGCAGTATCTTTAAGTCAGTGATTACCAAAACCATTTAAAATAACTATTTACAAATATTATAAAACCTATAATAATTAATGAAAAAACTAAAATGATTTTTTCAATTCAAAATTAAAATTAATTTATTTTTTATTTTTAATAGATTATTATTTATCTATCGGCCATGTTTTTGCTAGTGGAAACAGCACAGTTTCAAAGTTACCCTTTACGAGCTATTACTGTGTTTAAAGTATTACGGAGTTTGTGTTGTGTGCTTTTGTCACACTCGGATTTAGTACACAAATGTGTAATACAAGTTTCCTGATGCGTGTGCAAGAGTATTTTATCTATTTACATACCTACTATGAGTTTATACCTCTTCTTGAGTTTATCAATACTACATTCTGAGTGAAGCAGGTTCTAAGTTTATATTATGAAAATGTTTTTTTTTTCAAATATTCGTTTCTAGGTAAAAGTTCAACATAGGAAATTTTCTTGATTAAAAATTATATTCAGAAGATACTTTAAAGTTGTAACGTTTTAGAATTTCCCATGAAATTAAAGAAAAATTATTTAAAAGTGACAAATCAACTAATTCAAAATGGAGAATACCAATATGGTTTTTTCTGAACCCAGATGATTATTGTATTGTCTTTAAAAAATGTTGTTTACAATGTATAGACCATGACGTTAATTGTATTAATTTAATGCAACTGATGATCGTTTGGAGCGTTTTTTTAATTCCATAATTTGTTTATCGTTGTTATTAGAATAAAGTTATCAAAAGAGTTTCAAAAAATACTTGAAATACCAAATCGCATTTTTGTGATTCTTGCTTGTTTTCTCTTACCCACGAGAAAAAAATTTCTCCCGTTTTAGGTGAAATAAAAGATAACCTTTTGTCGATTCTGTGACGGTATAACCAGCAAAAAAAAATCCATTCGTTACCGACCCACGCATATCAGGCCGTACGTGTCATTCGATTGCGATTCACCGCCGTTATGGATTGACTTTGAAATCGTAAAAATACCAAAAGCGTTTTCGTAGAAGAACGCGCGGAAACAGCAAAATCCGGTAAAAAAAAAAAAGTCTTGCGAATGACGCGGCGCGTGGTTGGCGTGTAATCGACACAAATACACCGCGTGAGGAAACCGACGAGTAGAATACGGCGCGCCGCACTGTCGCCCGATCGAAAATCCAATGTGACGTTACGTTAACGCACTCGACGATAACAAAGGCGCTAATAATGCGGTGCTCGACAGATAGTAGTGAGGTTGGCTTAGTCCATCCCTAAGTAAAAGCTAATCTTTTCTAATATTATATTCCAAGACGCCTGCAACGGGCAGCAATATTGCGAGTTTTATTTTGTCCGTGCCCAGGTCTAATACGTTTCGAGTGCACTACTCGAGCTGTTTTCACGTCGAGAGAGAGAGACCGAAAGCTCATATTGTTTCGTTCGACGATATGTGCACGGATTCTCTCACGGCGTTTTTCTCTGAGAAACCTAGGCTCGAAATCCCGGTACGATTTCATTCACTATTTCATGCCGCTGAAAAACGTGCGAGAAAAAGTCGGTTTGAGACACTGTTGCAGCGTATACTACACGCGCGAACGTGTCAACTTGGAAGAAGTTACACTACGACACACCGCGTGCACGTGTATATAATTGCTGTTATCGTCGATGACATGCACTTGTAGCGCGTACAACGTTTTCGAGTCCACCTTTCGTGGTCCCTGTAATGACACTGCAGACGTACATTTTCGAGTCTTAGGCATCACACGCCTGTAAGGTTGTTCTCTCAGTCTACGGACGCTCGTGGTATTTCATAAACAACCGGCAATTTTTATCAAGTTTACGGCTCGGTAACTATTGCATTATTTTTCGTGAATCTGACGGATATGCCGAGGGTAAAATACATGTATACAATATAAATATAACCTTATATTTTTGTTATATTTTGTCGGATCGAACGTGTCAAAAGAAATGTCAATTTTATTGGCAAAAAATATAATAAAAAAAAAAAAAACAAGACGGTCAAGTTGATGATATAACGTCAATGCAGAATTGAATAATAGACTCGGAACATTTTGTAGCTATAGTTCAAATATGCTATTTCATCATCACTTTAGACTTGACAACTTTTAACCTTTTATAAAATCGTTATTCCCCCTAGATACATATGAGGAAAAAAAATGTTTTCACATATTTTCATATATTACAATATCCGAGTAAATATTTAATAGTTTCATGATTTTTAGGTAAAACTTATTACTTATAAGTTCAAATTCATTGATAATTTTATATTATTTTTTAAAATTTAATTTGGTTTTTATTTTTATAATAATATCAAGGCGGTTAATTAATAATAAATTATACTTACTACACCAAAATTCATATTATTATTATTATTATTATTATTATTATTAACTATGCAAACAATAAAATCATTCTCTTCTTTTTAATGATCTTTATCGATGTAACTAGATTTACGATAAATATATTTATATAATACATAAGTTGTTACAGGATAATTTGACAAATGCTATAACTTATGCTGTATTCAATATGTTTATTTTTTTTTACTGCGCTATGGCTATAATTTATTTTTTTCAAAGTTTAATTTGAATCTCAAAATTTTTAATTCGTTTTTGTATTTTTTAGTTTTATATAAAAATCAAAATAGTAATTTTTTTAATCTGGTTAAAAATGTTAATGGAGTTTCACCCACTTATTTCTTCACTTATTTTACTTATTTTTATGTTCTATGAAAGTATCAGTTATATTGTCAATCGATAGGTTTTAATGTAATATTTCATGGAAATATAAATCGATATCACAAAAATCTTAATTATTGACCATATCATTTTATTAAATACACCTTTTCAAACATAATGAAAAATTATAATAAATAAATTACGTAAAATAAATAAGATAATTTACAATCATGATTTTTCTAAAAATTTGAATTTACAAAATGGTTTGGTATTCTTGTTTGTAGGCTTTTTTAACCTATAGAATAAAATTAAAAATTTAGAAATTTGGGTTTCGAAAAAAAAACTTTTAATACGTTTCTATTATAGCGCAGTACTATAGAATTAAACAAAAAAATCTGAACATATACTTCAGCACCATGGGTATTCTTCTTTTCTTGGACAGTATAATGGAGATAGATTTAAAGTACTTCAGATGAGCTACTTACATGATTAAAGAACGATAAATGTATTATTATTTTACTTTATATTTGAAATAAATGATAAACCATTTTTTCGGAAAACTCTTCCTTGCAAAACTCAAATAATAATTTATTTTACAATTAATATTTTAATTAAGTTTTTGAAAAAGGAAACGCCTTATAATAAATAATAGCTGAAATTTGCTTGTTTCAAGTTAAAAAGTATAATAATAATATGAAAAAACCTCTATGTCAATTCATGATATTTGTAAACATGCTGCTCCATTATTTCGACATTTCCAGTTTATATATAAAAAAGAAACGTATCCGATTTTTATGCAAATGATAATGTCGCTAATCCTACTAATAAAGAAACTACTACAAAAAATTTAGATCTTGTAACCAAAAATTACAAATTTTATTAATCTATGAAATAAATATGACGTTTTATGTGAAGTGAATAATTTGGTCCGTAATTCCATCTTTAAACGAATGTAAAAAATAATTTATTGCGTTTACCTTTATGAAACTTATGAAACTTTAACTCTAGATAAGAATATATGTGGCAAATTTTGAGGTCAAATAAAATTTTTACCACAACAAAAATAAATTTTATAATGCTTTTCATGAAAATAACGCTGATTTACGTGTAATTCAGAATTGTCTTCAAAAATTTGAACTTCAAACGCGTATAAAAAAAAAAAAAAAATCTTGACCAACGATTTTTGAAATTTTTTCAGTGATGTTAGTTAAGCATAAGAATAAGAATTATTAGATTTTTAAGTTTTAATTACAAACATTTAAAATATAATTAGATAAAAAATAAAAAAAAATAAATATTTTCAATAATTTAAAAGTTCCATATATTGCCCAAAAATTATAAAATGTTTTCGAAACTTCTTTCAAGTCGGTATTAGGGTAATGTTATATTTCCGTAAACTTGGAAAAACTATAGAGAATAGAGAAAATTGATCCGTCTTAAGTACTAATTAGATGAAATTTCTGGTCTACAGAGTCGTAGGACGAAACTTTTGAATAATTATTTCTATCCGGAAAAGTGATGACACACATAAAAAAAACAGAACAATATTCGTTTCACATAAAATATAAAATAATTAATAGACCAAAATTTATTGTTTTCGTTAAATCACCCTAGGACTTCCTGTATTTCAGTATCTTTGTCATTACTTTTATTTTTATCGTGCACATTGTACCGTTTTGTATGTTTCGTAGTTTAAACTAAATTATTTCTTCGGGTCTCTATAAATTGCGTCCCATTTCAAATTTTTTATGTAAATTGCGGCCCGGGTATTTTTATACATACGTAAATTGCGGCCCAGGTATATTTTATACATACGTAAATTGCGGTCTGGGTATATTTTATATATACGTAAATTGCGGCCCGGGTATATTTTTGTACATATGCCTATCTAACTATTTCTTATTAATATGTAAATTACGTCTAAGCCTTTTTTCCACAAAACCAATATTTTCCTTCCCATTTTTCAGACTTAGGACTATAACAGACTTAAAACTATCTATACAAATATTATTATCATTAAATTTCAAAAAAGACTTACACGTTTTAACTGTGCAACACCAACGTTGAATATCATTGTTTAGAAATTTATGAAAACGAAATTTGAAACCATCAACTATTTTCAGCGTTTTATTCCTTTCACTTTTCATAACGTCCATTTTTATTAGATTGAAAAAAAAATACTGTAAACTGTAGAGCAACCACAGATATATAAAACAACTAGATAGCCGACTCAACGAATAAAATTGAAGTCTAGAATCTATATGCGAACAGGGCAAAATATGATTGATTAATCCATGACATTTTATATTATTCCATGAAATATAATTTTTCTGTGATTGAAACCAAAGATATAATATAAAAATGTTGTTTTATATATCAGTTATCTTTTTATATGGATTGGGATTGAAACACAATTTTTCGATTATAATTTATAAACTATAAACTATAAAGTGCAATTCAAGTAATTCAACATCATGGTGGTTTCTTGTTCTGTGTCTGGTTGTGTCAATAGGAGACTGAAAGGAAGCAAAGGTCAATTTTTTCGTAAGTTCCCGGGACGCAATTTACGTATGTTTTAAAAATACTCGGGCCGCAATTTACGAATGTTTTAAAAGTACACGGGCCGCAATTTACGTATGTTTTAAAAGTACACGGGCCGCAATTTACGTATGTTTTAAAAGTACGCTGGCCGCAATTAACATAGTATATGACCATGACCGTACTTATAGGGACGCAATTTACCGACTCCGATTTCTTCATACTTGTATAATAGTATTATAAAATAATTTTGTGATATTGAAATCGTATAATTATATATTTATTTGTGCGTATACTTTAGAGTGAACTTTATACTAAGTTTGCCATTATAAATCAGCCACAGGCAAACAAACCAAATGGCGAATCGTAATATTGATTGTGTCATACTAGCTAAGTTATTCAGGGAATTGTAAGTAAAATAATTTGCTGAATATCGTAATGAAGTGAGTTAAGTTTCTATTCGAATTCACGATTCAATTAATATGTAATAAACTGACTGCAATTGGGGTTTACAGATTATAACGTTATTCATATTTTTTAATGTTGTTTATTGAACAAAACATTTTTTTTTCTTTTATGTGTTAGCTGACATTTTAAAATATTAACATCGGTACTTGCTCAGTATTACATACTATACTGATCAAAAATCATATAATTTACAAAATGTATTATGATAGAATCTGTTTTTTAATGACATAACGTTTTATTAGGGAGTAACTAGATTCTCTCAATTAACTTTCTATGTTTAAAAATTTAAAAAAAAAACAGTATTCAATTATAGCTAACGAGTACAAAGCTGTACCGTCTACATGTTATCTGTCCATTTAGTTATATCTTATCTCAATGTGAAACACTAATAATATACGTACACAGAGAAAAAACGAAATGCTACTAGAACTTCGTGAGTTATAGTAAATACCTAAATTTAGACTCAAAAAGTTATAACTGTAACTTGTTATTCTATGTTTTAGAAGCTTGAAAACGATTAGAATTACAAAAAGATTAATTTAAAATTTTTATCAAAATTATAATATTATATTGATTATATTATTTGTAAATTATTTTTGAAATGACAATTGAATAACATACACATTGACCGAATCTATCAATATGTCTATGACAGGTTTATTTTATCTTCATTCAGACTTAAATACCATTGTTACAATATTATTTTATTTTTGTGTTAAACATAAATAAACTTATACGGTTTTGCAATGTGTCTGAAACAAGATGATATTTTTTTTTGAAAATATACTGCCATTATTTCCATTCTTTTAGCATTAAATCACTTATTAGTATTATTATTATACATGTTATACTGAGTTAAATATTAAATATTTGAGTTTTAACAAATTGTTTTCCATTATTTATTCGATTTACTATTTTTTTTCGTGTTAAGTTAGTATTTGGCTTGTATTATTATATCCTGAGATTTAATTGTATTCATTAATGTGGTAAATGTTTTTAGCTTATTTGTAGAAGTTGTAATTTGCATATGCAAGTATACAATAATAATCAAATTTCCTTCAGTTGAGAATTTATCACATCATATAATTACAAACACGCTTGCATTGAAGTATTGAACTATATAGTTTATATAATACTTCGTTTATTTGAATTATGTTGGTTTGTTTTTGTAAATAAATTAACTGAGTTGTACTCAGCATTTATAACGGAATTCATTAATGTTAATAGATTGATGTTGTGCTACGATATGATCTTAAATGAATACTTATTTGAAGTTAGAAATATGCACGAGTTCACGAAAACACAGTTGAACGATTTGAATTTATTGAAGATAGAATAATGTAATTGGATGTTGTCACTGTATAACGCGTTCAAAGACAACGTATTAAAATCGAGTACACATATTCAATAAGGATTTTTGAATCGGTTTGTAAGTTTCTTTTTTTAAACTTTTTTTAGATCGAAATAGATGTCATGCTGTGAAAAAATTGGTTGTTTGCACTGGGAGGCGACCGATATTCAAAAGTTATATTTTATGTCCTATTCGTTTTTAATTTTAAGATATGAGTCATTACTAGGGAACGGATTTAAATGCTCTAAAAAACAAGAAAAATGCCTTAAAAAAATACGATTTAATGCCTTAAAAAAATGCTTTAACATCAAAAAATGCACTAAAAAAATGACCTAAAACACTTTAAAAATGGGTTTATATTCTATAAAAACAAAATTTTGAATTTAAAACTTATAAAAAAAACACATTATTATGAAAAATCGAATAAAAAATATTTAAATACAATACAACCTAAATTAATTAACTTTCAAGTATCTTCTGTCCATCTTCTTCTTACCCTAAAAAATAAAAAAATTAATAGGTATACCATTTAGATAGGTATATTCGTTATACTTTTACCTTTTGTTTCATAGCATTGTATTATCAGGTGCTGCTTAATATTGTCAAACAGAAATATTCGATGGTTATCGGCCAGTATTGTTTTGTATCTCGAGAAACTTCGTTCCACGTCAACTCATGTCATAGGTGCAAACTTCATATGATCCATATCATCAGCAGTTAGTTCTTCAGATATTGTATTATTTCGAGATGTTGCATTCAACAGTGCAATGCAAAATTACAATTTAAATAAATAGTTTATCGTATCTTATCTTCACCTTAATGTGGGTAATAATCTGTTGTAATATTGTAATATGTATATATTTTGTGTCTACACGTGTCAACAATAATTTCGTAATTTCGTAACATAATACATATTTAGGTATTTTAATTTTTTTTAGAATGGATGTGGAAAAAATGTTGAAAAAATGACTTAAAAACCACAAAATGCACTAAAAATTTCAAAAAAAGCTCTAAAAATGCATTAAAGTCTTAAAAATGCGAAAAAATGCAAAAAAATGCAAAATAAATGTTACATTTTTTAATTCTTAGATGTATGAAATGAACTTTTTGCTTGGAAACCAATGTTTTCGGACATTCAGAAAAAAATGCAATTTGCATTCAAATCCGTTCCCTAGTCATTACCAACTATTAGAGTCCAAAAATGTAATTATTTGTGTTTTAGATTTATATTTTATTAAATAATAATACTAGCTGAATTACGAATGTTGTTGTGTGTACTTACTGTAATTCGAAAGTTCAAGAACAGAATGGAATTCGTTCCGAGATTTTCACCTAACCGTGTTTTCTCTGTTGCGACTACAATATGACAGCTGTCACGCGTAATGCATCTAGCAGGAATTCTAATTTAATTTTACGTTTTCGTATATACGTTTGATGTAGTCGTATTGCACATCGAAAGGAAAAATTACGTGGTCTTTTAGTCGACGAAAAGGAGTGATTTCTTCGTCTACGCGCAGTAATAATAGATACGAAAACGTTAAATTGTTTAATGAAGATTCCACCGTGGATCGCGATTTGCCGAATAACGTCAGGTCCAATAGGAACAATACAGCCACATATAGTTATCCGCGTTCATACATATTTATTAATTTACTTATTTATAAATTGTATAATACAATATAATGATACATTAATTTTTTTTAACTTTAAATTTAATTTAATTTAATTAGCAACAGAACGGGGCAATTTTCGTTCTTTTATTATACCGGTATTTGCACGTCGTACTCACGTGCGATGACGTACACAACGAAAAGCCTACCGGCAAAAAGTACCAGAAAAGTCGGCACAATGTTATCGATGCCGTGTCAGCGTTGGACGGCGATTTCGGTCCACCGTTGGTCTCGTGCACTTTTGAGTACACACAGAATTCAAAATGCAAATAAATAGCATGAAAAAAATCTTTCTCCGCAGGATCGTTAAAACAAAAGTACCGGTGGAAGACGACAATTAAGAGTGAGAAGAGACGGGGCGATGGGCGAAGATGGCACAGATAGCGTTCTGAAGACGAAGTATAACGAAAACCAAAGGAGGGAAAAGAATCGCAAAGAAGCAATTTCCTGGTTTTACGATTCTTTTTAATTTAATAAAGACCTCGCGGGTAGTTCCGCTCTGGTCACGCCGTGTATATACGTACAGCCTGCGCGTGGTTTAAAACACGGTGTGTGTGTGTGTGTGTGTGTGTGTGTGTGTGTGTGTGTGTATATATATATATATATTTATATATATAGTTAGTCATTCGGTCCGTCCGCTATTATCGCATCGAAACGGATGTCCGGCCGCGTAAAATACCACTGCGTGTGATGGTGACATTGTGTACTTTCCGACGATTCACCACCGTACACTGCGGGGCCGCCGTAAAATAATAATAATAATAATAACGCCACAGGAATTTTGTTTAGCGGTAAAACCGTAGCGAAAGCCGCGTTCTCGCCGAATATTGATGATTCACACCCACGCCCACACGCGCCTTTGTCGTATAGTTGAAAACATTCCGATGTACGGATTGTTACGAGCGAGGACAAGAAAATATCACGTTGATTCGTTTTCGAGAAAAGCCACATAATTCTTGTCCGAAAACGCGCACGCGTACTGTTTGAATTAAAATTAGTGAATTTCCCGCTCGCTGATTTCGACAAGATGTTTGGACGGTTGAATTTTTTTTCTTCTTCAAATGTTTTCTACTATATCCACTTGTACGTATATAAAAACAAAACAATAACGTACCCGTGCGACAGTAAATAATTTATTACGATGACGCGAAAAACCGATTTTTTTTTTTTTTATCAATTCCGTTGTATTACAAAGAATAATATATTGCACGTGATAAACCGAATGCGTTTTGTCGTAATAACACACGGCTGTAAATCGTTATAGTTTTTGGTATCTGCGTCCATTAGAGAGGTTTTTTTTCAGACAGAACTTAATGGACATAAAACCACACACCAGCTTATTAAAATACATTTTTAAAACTACAGTAATATTTATGGGGCTTAAAGTTAAAATTTAATATAATATATTATGAATTATATATTACGGTTCCACGCCGGTCATAAAAAAGTTTTGTGTTCGTGCATATTATACGTACGTTTAGCCTAAACAACTGTTGGCAATATTTTTTTCTGTGCGAAATAATTTTAATTAAAACCTAACGTTAACCCCTTTTAACCATTAAACACCCACTTTAGATTGACGGCAGGTACGGCAGTTGATGAAAAGCATAAGATTTAGTTACTTTTGGTGCGGTCGAATTACACGTCCAATTAATCATCTTTAGATATAATCAATACCGGTCGGAGCTCCATTTACGACGACCAAAAGAAAGGATCTCCTCTCTGACCTGACCGCGAGTTACGGACTCACGGCGTCCGATCAACGTGACGTCCAAACAAAGACGCATTAATCAACGATTGGTCTGTACTAATGGAGTAATCATAGATTCCTCTATTGCAAGGGGGGACGACTCGGAAATTCGACACGAAATGAGTTGTCGAGTATTTCAGGTACGTCTCGTCTAACATCCTCGATGACGTGTATCCCTCGACACGTATCGAAAACTCGACCGAGGCTTTGAATAAACCATGTGACTGGTCCGAGTGAAATCAGCATATCTGCAGGCGGGTGTCAAGGTACTCCTTACAAGCGCTCAGTACACAGGTGGTATCGGATCAAATAGCCTATGTTCACCGATTGGCCTCCGCTACAAGTAGAACCAGAGGCGTGCCTAGGGGGGGGTCGGGTCACAACCCCCCCCCCCCCTCCCGAAAAATTAAAATAATTGTTAATAAAAGTTTTACTTAATATTATAATATATATATATATATATATATATATATATATATATATATATATATATATATATATATATATATATATATATTACTTACATAATATTATAATTTATAGTATATATATATATATATATATATATATATATATATATATAGAGATTTACAACAACGGAAACTCGTGACATTTTATACAATATTTAATTGTAGTTAGTATATAACCAACAGGGATGAGACGTTATATAAAATGCATATTTTTGTCTGTCTTCTATTTACAGCTAGTTGAGCTAAGAATTCATTCAATAACCTATTAAAGTTCATTGACCTTTTTTTTCATATTTTGATGATGTATATTTGGATTGCATAATAATGATTTTTCTGACCATTTTTAGGAAAAAGTATCACATAAAACAAAGTTGAACACAAAAACTTGAATTGAAATAGATTAGAGTAGTATATACTTTCAAGACACTGGTTAATTGTATCTGATCTTAGTTTAAAGAGGTTATTTTCGATTTAAAATCGTCAAAAATTTAATTTATTTAATATTTTTTTTATGAATATTTCTGATTTTTATTTTTTGTGTATATTTGCGGGACATAGTTACCAACTTTACCACCAATATCGTCCATCCCTAGAGGTGACATTAAACCGTTATTTTGCCTAAAAATCATATGATCAAATAAAATAATAAACGATATAATATGAATAAGTCACGTGTTTTAAACTTTTAAACCAACAAACAAATGTATATAATCTAATTATTATTACGATAAAAAAAAACGCAGTCAAATCAAAATATTGCGAATTAATTAATAAAATATCCGGCACTCCGGATAGACAATTATACTACGTGTATGCATAGAATGATTCAATATAGTATAATATTCCACAATAACAGTTTGTTCCTTTAAATGCGTATTACGTAAGAGTCTATAATACAATTATTAACTATAACACAGTTTGGAAAACATGGTGTATTCTAATTTTAATTATTAAATATTTAATTAATTTATTTAATTTAATTAATTTATTTATTTATTTTTAATATTTATTAAAAATAAGAATATCAATTTAATCGGCTATTAAGTTTATATTAACCGTAACGTAAGTAAAACACTCAAACCATAGTATTTTCTTTTTACAATAAGAATTTCAGTTTTTTTAAAGTTATTGTTTCGTGAGGATAAAACTAATATTTTTATTTTATTTTAACATAATATTATAAACCAAATGTTGTGCACTGGGTGTAAGAGTCTAAAAAGAAGAACTCTTTTTCCCCATTTCCACCTGATTAAACAACGCCATATTGTTCATTGACCCACCATCGCGTCGGCTACACCCGTTATCACATATACAGTGTATCGTGCAGGGATTTACATAATATGAATTTATCTTGAATAGTTCATAATTTAAGTTTTTTTTTTTTTTTTACATACATCTAAATAAAACTTCTTTATAAATCAAATAATTTTTTACTATTTTTATGTACGTGATTTTTTGAGTTTGTAGGCATTTTAAATGACAATTTCTATTTATAAACATAATATTAGAAAAGAGAACTTATCGAATATGATAATAATTCAATTTTCGAAATTGTACAATAGCTCAAGCTATATGAGCGTTTAAAATTAAAAGTAGAGAAAAAGGAAAAGCAAGGGTACATCTAAAAATGTACTTATCCAACACCACTACTCTAAACTTAATATTTATATTTTATAAAATATTGATCCATTAATGAACATTTCTGAAAAAATATTGTCTTTTGTAGTTTTATACTCTTAATGTTATGTCGTAAAAAAATAGTAAAATCATTTTGTTCTTATAAATATAGTTTTATTGGTATTTAAAACTATATATGAAAAATAATTCAAACATTTGTGTTATCTTAAGTTGCATTGTTTAAGTATTCGTGAGACACCCTGTATATAAATATAAATGTATACACTCACACACACACACATTTTTTTTCTAAATATATTCTTTTCAATAGTTTATGTTTTGATGTACAATTGTTTCTTATTGTTCAAAATTATATTAATTTTTTACAAAAGAAATCTAAGTGCATTCGTTTGGATTTATAGATTAAAATTTTTATTCTTAAAATCAAATATCTAAAATAATATTCGTAATTATTCATCAATATTTTCCACTTAATTTGTGTTCTGTGAACAATACCCTAATTGAGAAATATTTCATGTTTACTCGTTGAAATTTCAAATAAGCTTCTGAAATTATAGTTATAATAAATATTATAATAATTTTAATGAATTGCATTATCATTCGAATTTTTTAGACAAGGTACTTGTATCAATAAAAAAATGTATACGGAATTTTAATATAATAAAAAGGTTGAAAGTAAGGAATTATTAAAAAAACAAAATAATAATTTTACTTGTTTGATTCAAATACATTCGTAATCAAATATAATTTTTACAAAACTTTATAAATTAATACATTTTTACATATAAAATGTGATTTTTTCAAGCCATAGAATTAAATATAAAAAAGTCGGACATAATTCGCACCACGGGTGTTCTTCGTTTCCGGTACAATATATTAATGGTAGGTGTATTAAATTTTAAAGAAACGATAAATAATTTTTTTAGTAAAACGATACTGAGTGGAGCTTAAGCGTAATAAATTTGAATTAAAATTACAACTTTAATAGAGTATAATGAAATAGTTTTTCTAATGATTTTTGAAATTTTTTAATCATCATATTGGAACATAAGGGTAAAACGTTATTAAATTCGTAGGTATCGATGATTAATATTAATTATATTCGAATTGAAAATCACGAAATTCAGGTAATAATTTTTCAGTTTTTATTTAACTTTCGTTAGTTTTTCCTATATATTGAAAACATTTTTGAAAATAATTTTTTTTTTTTTTTAAATACGAGTATTTACAGAGGAAGCAATTCCGATTAAAAAAAAGGCTCAATGTAATTTTTGGATATACCAACCTTTTTTTCTATATAGATTTCTAAGTCAAAACACTGGTTAGAACGTAAAATAGTAAACATCATTGTAATCCAACACAAATCCTTCACTTCAATTGAAATGTATTACAACTATTGTACATAATATGCTCACGCATGATAAATTTTACGTTTCTTTGAAGAAGAACTAAAATGATTCATATTTTTAATGGTGTGTTGTTATAAGTATTCTCCAAAAAAAAAAAAAAAAATCATAGAATCATTTGGTCGTGTTTTTCCGTCCATAATTGATTTATATTTCGTCGTGTATTATGTACCTCTCGTATCATGTAAATAATGTCATAGTTGTTTTGTCATATTACATAAAATATTTTCACACTCAATGAAAATTGTTCAAAACAACTGAAGCACACCATTATTTCTAATGGATTATATTTAACGTAAATGGTAAAAGATGAGATTTGACACTAACAAACCAATTATTTGTTTCGGACCACTAAGTCCACATTTTAAGTATATAATACCTACAATCACAGAAAAAGCTTTTACGGACATAAATTTTGTGTTATTTTCCTGATGCATCCCACATTTTCCCTTTCGCTGTATCCATTTAGATGCCTAGGGGTCTCTTGCCATTTTTAGCGATACCATTGTTTGACTAACTATCCCGGATATAAGTCAAACAATAGGTCACCCCACACCTGCGGTTATTTGTCATTTTCCTTGCCACTGCCATATTTTCAAATGACAGTGAACCCCATGATGTTTCTTCGAATAATTTTTACACTGTCTGCAGAAATATATATATATGCGAGTGTGTGTATTTTTTTTGAAAAATTCTACCTTGTATTTAGCGAAAGCACTAGACGTTTCATGTGAATAAGAAATGTAATTAGTTGAGACATAATTCGAATTGATTTCTAAGTAGATTACACTCATTAAACCGAATAACATAACTGGGAAAACAACGACAAGACAAATTCGCTTTAAATAACAAAACTTATTGACATTTGAACTATTTTGTTCTGTTGTAGAATGTTATGTAATGATGTTTACTTATTTTAAATGATAACCTTAATGATAACCTTTCAGCTGGTATATCTAATTATTATTTTTTAAAACGATAAAAATTGCACTTGTAAAAGATTTTATTTTATTTTACTTTATTTTCAAGTAGAAAATTGCAAATTGATTTAATCGTCACTTTGTGACATTTAATTACTTTATACATGAATGGTTTATGATGTTAAATTCATCGTTTGAATTACTTAAGTACGCAATTGATGTTGTATGATTATGACACGTCAACAAATTGCTGTCGAAGAATTGTTTACATTAATCCATATCGAATTATGTATTGATGTAGTTATTAATGTGTAATTTTATTTTTTCGCGTTTATTATAAACTTGCTATGAGTTCGACTAAGTCGAGTATATAATTTACGGTGACCTCTTTAATGTTAAATTAATCGTAGTTGTGAAGTAAATTACTTTTATTCAATAAAAATACCTTGTGTTTATTTATTTATGTTGTAGTGAGAAAAATAGTTTTGTTTCGTTATTTTATTTTCTTTGAGTTTTACAAATGAAGTAATGACTGTAACGTTCTTTTATTTAAAATATTTTCACATTTTAAAATTATTATGAAATTATAAAATTGTTGAGAGTTGAATATACTTTATCATATTAGATTTTGTAATATTAATTACCTAATATAAAATTGATTAAAAAAATAACTTGGAATATTATAAAATATATAACAATACTAATAAGTACATTAATTTTAAAAGGAAATGTTAATAAAAACAATGATTTCACAAAAAATGAATAGTAATTTTTTCATTTTACATTTTCATTTTTCAGATATCGATTAATTTTAAATCAAATTTGAAATTAAAATAGGTAATCACAAAAAAAAAAAAAAAAAAAATTAGCCAACTATATTTATGAAAAACGTCAATTAATTCATCGACATATTTACCTGATTCAGTGTAACAATAATTACATTCTATAATATATATTGGTAAACAGTATTATATACCAATTATATATTCGGAAACTATTATATGTATTTGGAACATTATTATTAAAGGTCAATAAATAATGGTTTCAGCTAGAGTATGTTATTTTGTAAATAAGTCATGGATTAATAATACTTTGTTTTTAAGGGATGTATTTATAAACGTATTCAAGAGCTGAGAGCAGTTGGTTAGCAGAAGCTGTCACATCAGTTTGTCCTGAGCTCTGATTACCAAATTAAATGCATCAATTTTACTTTCCATCTTTATCGTTAAATATATTCTAACAAAGGAGATAGTTCTCCAAAAACTCGAAATCTGTCAGAAACCTCAAGAAAGAGACAGAATACTACTCTACTTACCCCACCATGTAAAAATAAAAACAGATTTTCTCCACTGTAAAACAAACATCGATGAGGAAACCAAACAAGACGCTACAATTATCGACAACACCGACCAGGATGTACAGGTTAGTATTATAACACCAATTTAGTAGTACTAATTTACATTTTTAATGTTACAAATCATGAAATATTTCATAATTCACAATTCAATCAAATCCTCGACGATTCCTCGATTACACACATCAAACATTTGCTAAAATTAAATTTAACCACAGTCGATGATTATAGAAAAATAAAAAAATGTTTTGATGAATCTGAAATAAAATATCACACACATTAACTATGTTCTTAAATCAATTATTGGTAATTATTAGAAATCTTCCCATCTCTATATCGTAAGAGATGATTTTTAGCACGTTTACAAACAACAATTCGCGATAAAATCAGCGACACGACTTCAAAACCGATACAAAAGTTCAATACCAATTTTTGCTGTTTTACTCATAAAATAGTCAAATGAAATATATTCATCAAATATACTATCACCATGAGTAATATTAGTTGAACCAATGAAACCCTTCAAAGTACACCTCAGTGCACAAATTGTCAGAGATTCTCACATACAAAAACATTTTGTTACTTACCGCACAGATGAGTCAAATGTAAGGGTGGCCATTAAATTGTAGTCAATGTCAAAAAACAATAGAAGTCCCTCCAAAATCTATCAACTGCAAAAGCAATCATCCAGCTAGTTATAGAGCATGCACAATTTATAAAGAGATATCCGAAAACAAAATTACATCCAGCGTTACTATTTAATATAATACGATATTCGAACCGAATAACCAACATATACAATACATAATATATGTTTTTTTTACTTTTATTGGACATAAACTATCTATACAAATTTTGCACAATAATTTTATATGCTGAGTCTATTAAATATAACATGAAAGTTGTGAGTTAAGCAACCACCCATTAGTGACTCTTGGCTATTGATTAGTTAGTTTTTTTTTTATTATTTAATTTTTCTTTTTTTTGACCAGATTATTTGACATAAGACATTAAAATTTTGTAATAGGTCACGGCACCATTTTCTTCTTAATCTGCGGTTAGGATTTCCTGGGAGAGTAAGGATGGAAAGATCTTTAATGAGAGAGTTAGAATGAGTTTGGAGTTTTTTATGGAATCGTGTGTAGAAAATGCGTGCTTCCTCATTTACTGTTTTCATATGGAGGTCATTATGAAGAGTGTGATTAGAAATATAGGGCGAATCATTGGATAATCGTCGGAGTGATAAGTTTTGGAACGTTTGGATTCTATTAGTGTTAGATTTTTTTAACTAACCCCACAGTTGAAGTCCATATGTCCAGACTGGTTTGAGTAGCGCTTTGTAGGTTATTAGTTTGATTTTTAGAGTGGAACACTTATTTCTAATTAGCAGAGGTCTGAGCATACGCATGCGATTGTTTAAGGTTAGCCGTTTGGTTTGGAGGTGTTTCTTCCATGTGAGTCTTTTGTCAAGGAATAATCCTAAATATTTAACTGTGTCGGATGAGGGAATTAGTACATTGCTGAGAGTAATGTTTGGACATACAATACATAATATAGACAAAAATAATACCGAAAAGTATTGCACATACGCATCTGCGCGTAAAAATTATAAAAATAATTTTAATAATAAATCAACAAATATCGCGGACAAAGATAACAATTTTATGAAAACACATGCATCGCTTTTAAACACATTTTTTACACAACTTATGCCAAAAATAACCGAAAATCTGCCGGTCGTCATAAATATTTTAAATTTAAGCACCAATAGATCTCAACGGTACTATATTATTACATTTGAACGCCAACGGTATAAAATACCGAAGGAATTATACCTTATTAGGCTTCATTAACCATCTCACAATATAGACATCGCGTGAATAATTGAAATTCACTCGTCGCATACACAAAATTAAAATTAAATTTTCTGGTCACAAAATATACCGTGAGGGGATAGAGTCACTGCACAAACGCGTGCTTTGTGTGATGTAGTTGTACTAGTTCGTGACAAAATCAATCAGCAGCAAATATCTACAATCGGTGTGCAGTAATTGAAAGCCATAGCAGCTTTGATAAATAATTTGTCGGTTATGTTCGTAAGTGCTTATCAAACACACGGTCGCAATATGCACATCCCAAACAGCTGCAAGGAAATGAGTCTTAATTATTCAATCATAATGGCCGGTGACCTAAACTGTGAACAATATAATGATTGGGGCTGTCGTGTAACCAATCTGAACGGCGTCAAAACACAAACATTCGATTCAAACACTCTTTACGCAATATCTACTCCCGATGATCCTACTTACTTTCCTGCGGACAGTAACAGACAACCTGACATCCTATCTACATATTTTAATAATTAAATCAATTCCATTTAGATGCGGAGCTCGACTCAAACCACACTCCGGTAAAAATATAATTTAATTCGTCATCGCAGCGTCATTTTTGTCAAAAAACTCATTAATTTAAGGTAAATCTTACAGGGTTCCATTCTCTAATCGAATAAATACCAATTTAAAAATACCAAAATAATATGCACTTTATTCGATCTGTAGAAAAAACGGCTGAACATCTCACTACAGTAATTACAGAAGTCGCGCAAGCGTATTCTAATTTCATGTCACACATATACGAAATATCGATTATTTAATATTTATCACATTACATATCATATTTTTAATTCGACAAAAACACATCACTGGACAAGACGTACAAAACCTAAAAAACCGGAAAATAATATATCATTAAATCAGCACACTTAAGACATAAAAACAGCGCTACAAAACCACCGTGTATCGTCCTTTAATAATTATTTTTCAAATAATCCCGGGTGATTGAAATCTATAAAAATCTTTATAAATATTGCTAAACCAAGAAATAAACACTATTGTCCCTCTTCGTACTGACAGTGAACAAGTGATGCCTAATGAAATAAAACACAGTATTTTTTTTCACAAATGTCATAGAACACCTTTTATGGTAATCAAATCATTAATTTAAGCGACGACCATAGAGTTCTTAAATTATAAGAACTGCCTGATTACTCTGTCTAGGAATCTATGGATTACGGTAAAGCTTGATGAAATCAAACTGATTATTAAAAACTGACCACTTAAAAAACTCCAGGGCACGAATATCATGTTCAAGAAATTACTCGCAAAAGGATTTGTCTTAAAGACTACATTATTTAATTCTCTGTTAAGATTTGGACACTTTCCATTGAAGTGGAAAATAGAAACAATTATATTTTCGAAAAACCTAAAAAAGATGAAACTAACCCCTATAACAATAAAACGATACGTCTAATAACCACCTTATCAAAAATATTTTAAGAAGTTATACACACGAAACTACAAGATTATTTGAATAGCACAGACACTAATTCAAAGTTAACATTTGGGTTTTGATCACATAATTCGATAGCACACAAACTATTTCGTATAACGGAGCATATCAGTACTTCATTTGAAAAACACTACCATAGGGGTACATCTGCGTTTATCGATATCTCTAAGGCATTAGACCAAGTATGGCACACGGGGTTTTACGCATGAAGTAAAAAGTATAAGTACGCCAAAATTCTTCTTTTTTTTTTTTATTTTACTAATGAAATTTCACCATAAATTATTATTTTTCAACACTAACGAACTAAAAAAAAAACACATTTACCGCGATGTATGTGAAAAGCTCATAGTCTTAGTTGGAGTTATATTTTTAACCCGGATAGGAAAATAAAATGTAGAACGGATTTGATAAAGGATATTCTGTGAGAAGATATACGGCACTTATATAAGATTATTGGCGCCACAGGATGCAAGACCACCAAAATAGTTATTTTATATTATTGATTCCTTTCTTTAGAACGGACAATTTTCAGTAAAAATAAATGACAATTTCCCTGATTTCTAGTCTGTTTCTCCCGGCGTACCCCAAGGCTCCAATCTGGGCCCTATGTTATTTAACATTTATATATTTGACATACCACAGTCACCACGTACCAATATTACCTTTTTCGCAGACGATACAACTATATATATACAGTAAATCTCGAAATATAGAAGCGATAACACAAAACTTGCAAGGCCGTTTAAATGTATTATCATCATGGGGTAAAGACTGGAAGGTTCATATCAACGCGTCAAAAAGCACAGCAATCATTTTCATTATTAGTCGTTATTCCAACACACAATCTCTAAAATTCGACAACGTGCCCATAACTTGAAAACCAACAGTCAAATACCTCGGAGTTACTCTAGATAAGATACTAACCTGGGGGCCACACACATTAACAAAATTACAACTCGCATACAACCCCCCCCCCATGCTATTTTCAACGATAAACAAAAAATCAGTCATTCACAAAAAAAATGTTCAATTTAAATATACAAACGAATTCTACTTCCATTAAATACTTACGCATGTCAAATCTGGGGAAATTGACCGGCTATATATTGGAGAAAATTCAAATATTCCAAAATGAAGTTTTAAGGATTACTTCAAATTCTCTAAGGTTCATACGTAATGAAAACATACATAAACGCTTCCAAATCAATAAAATTGTAGGCCACATATGCACTTTATCAAACAATTTCCATAATTCAGTAGGTACTCGATTCAACAGGCTCACTCTACTACAACCTCTATTACTTACACCATTTCAACGACATTTAAAACGTGGCCGCCCGCTTAACCTCATTAATTATTCTGTAATAAATTCATAAATTTATTTTTGTTTTATTTTTTTGTGTAAAATTATATATTAAATATTAAATAGATAGCCTGTGATCACATACTATTAGTATTTCTAAATTTATAATTATTTTGTTAAAATAGTCGAAAACTTAAATTCCGTAATATCCATAGATATAGATAGCCATAGGCAAGGAATGTCTTATTTTATTAATTTAAAAAAAAAAATAGCCGAGTGCATGTGACATGTATGTTAAGCGATTGTTTACTCATGAAGATTATAGTATACAAATTACCAAAGTGATGCAATTATTTTGGGTTGGTGGCAGTGTGCGTGTGCCTCCAACATTTTACCAACGCCTGAGGTTATTGCTGTCAAGTTGAGCCATGGCAAATATTAATAGGAATCCCAAAAGCTTAGGGATTACAGTATATTCTCACATTTCCCTTGTTTTATTATAATCATTGATCAGTTATGATGTGTTGAAAGCTCAATAATCAAAATGCTTCTATAAATACATATAAAAGTTCATTATTAATTTGAGTAAAAAAAGAATTCAAAATAAAAAAAACTTAATCAGATTCGTTCATTTTTCATCACAAAGATAATAAATCCCTGAAAAATATGATAAAACATTAATCGAAGTTAAAAAATATGTAGGTTAGGTTAGGTTAACCTAACCTAACCTAACCTATGTTATTGACGTTTAATTTTATAAATGTATATTAAGATAAACCAAGTCGTAATAATTGAGCATAAATCATGCCACATAATGATAATAAAAAAAATTAAAAATTGAATATGATTATAAGGCATTTAAATAGTACATTATTTCATCAAACTCCAAACTAATACAAACGATATTGATCTTTAAGTATAGATATTTATTTTATTATACCTTTATAATAGTATTATTAAGTAAAGTTCACATTGTAATCACTTTTAATCAGATACGAAATTAGAGAATATCTGTTTTGCTTTTCTATTATATGATATCTGTTTTTGTATTGAAAACAAATTTTGTGATCAAGAAAATTAATTGAAAATATTTAAATGGCATGTAAATTAAAGTACGTAATAATTAGTATATTTAATCCTAAAAACAAATAATATAATATCATGGTTTACTTATTTCAAAACGATGTTCAGTGAATCTATTGTGGGTATTTTACTATAAAAGTATTCACCACGATTACAATTTACCAGGAGGAGAAACATAAATGAAGCATTATACGCACATAATTTAAAAAATAAAGCGTGAATTTCAAATGATTACCAACCTAAAAATGACAACGCAACATTAATCATTCAACACTAATTATATAATGTTATGTTTTTTAAGAAACCATAAGTTATTTTATTTTTATAATACACAGGCCCTTTTATATTTCTTGAATAAAGTAAGACAGATTAAAAATTATTTGTATTAGGAATACAAAAGATATTTTGCCGTAAATAACTAATATTAAATATTCATTGAACTTAAATATGTAATAATACACTAGGTTTTAAGTGCATTTTAAATTTTAATTATTTATAATATAACCTCGGTTTTGTAAAATCTTAATACTTCCATTTAAATCCCAAAGAAAATCCTACTACATATTACTTAAAGTATATATTACTTGTTTCACGACAAATACTCAAGAATGCCTATAACGGCAAATTTTTTCTATTTTATTTAAATAACAGTCTTACAAATTCACTAGGAATAACGTTGATTTCCTTTTATTTCTACTACGTCACACGCATTTAAAGTTTTTGTTTGTGAGACTACAATCAGTATAGAAATAATCAATAAAATCATTTCAATATCATCTAACAGGCATGGAACTATAAATTCATCGTCATCATTATTTGAAAACCAGTATTGTATTAGTTTTTATTTTATTTTTGCAGTTATTATCATAAATTATTGTGATCTTATAGTCATCTTATAGTCCCCCGACAAGTCCTATACATGTAATAAACGTCTTTTTAAATTGTATTTTCTACTTGATCCAACACTCTCCTACGTATACACAGGCTGCTTCTTATAATAATATGCTACCTAAACTCTTTTCGTCGATAAATTTTGGATTTTTTTTGTTTTTTTTTTTATTCTAAGTAGGTACGTATGTATATTGTAGACTATACAGTAAAGTGGAGATACTGGAGTACCTTGCCCATTATGCTACTATAACTCTACTATTCTTGACTTAAAATGTGTCTTTCGCTTATACGGGTAGGTCACTTATTAAAATAGCATTGCTATTCAAATTTCCAAAAACCTTTTCTTTATATTTTTATGTCATAAATAGGGATGAGAACTTACCTCAATTGTATATTTTCGTCTATAGATTTTATTTATGGCTAAGTGAGCTAAACATCTATTCCGTAACTTGGTGAGTTCATATTGGTTATTATTTTATTTACATTATTACAATTTTAAAAGTGATTACATAAATGAGAAAAAAGCTCCTTTTTTTTTTTTTTTACTTTTCTATACACGTGGAAAATCTTTTAAGATTAGAAAGAAATTACGTTTTGAAATACCGAGTAAATATAAATAATTCCTGACTTATAGAGAGGCTGAAAGTAACTTTGGAACGAAGTCTAATCAAAAAAAAAATGTTCACAAACATTAAAAATTAAATGTCAAAAATTGATAATTTAAATTAATTCACAACGATGAGTCCGTGTCGGTCTAATCTTGCCGTAAACGTATCTGATAACACGAATCGTACTGGTGACGTCGACGGGAATAATGTTTGCCAGCGAACAACTCGTACAAGGTAATATTTATGGTTTATTGCACGTGTTTATAACGTTAGGTAAGGTTAGGTTAGGTTAGGTTAGGTTTATAATACATAAAAAGTCCGCACTTTGACCCCATGGGGGTATTCTTCGCTCTGAGAACGAGTTGATGGGTGTGGGTGTATTGAATTTTAAAGAAATGAGAGACCATTTCACTAGTTGAACGATTCTGAGCAAAGCTTCAGAATTAAAATATACCGTTTGGATTGACCAATTTCTTTAAATAAATTGTTTATGTTGAAAATGGACGAAAAACAGTTTATTACGAAAAAAACGTAAAATAATTTATTGAAATACTTATAAAAAAAAATGTTTTGTTATTATTTTTGAAATTTTTTTAGTATCGTTGATGAAGTGCATGAGTAATGTCATATTAAATTTTCAGAAATTTTCATCAAATATTAGTAGCAGAATCCACCCAATACACAGCGTCCAAAACACTTACAGCGCTAGAGTCTCCAGCATCAAAATCAGCAACTGCTTTTTGTAACAGTTGCTTACGATGGAGCTTTTTAAATTGTTGGATTATGCCCTGGTCCAGAGGTTGGCAGTGAGAAGTCATATTTGGGGGGAAAAAGACTAGCTCGACATTTTGTGGTTTAAGATGGGGATGAGAAGCTGCAATGTCGAAAAAAAGTAGTACTTTTCTTTGACTTTTTATCATTTGTTTATCGAATTTTACAAGCCAGTCTGTCATAATCTGAGTCATCATCCAGGAATTTTTATACCAACACCAATCAACGGGGAATTTATTTACGTCTAATTTTTTGAAAGCTCGCGGTCGTTTTGCCTTACCTATGACGAGAGGACGTTCAAACTCACCAATCATATTACAGCACATTAGCACAGTCAACCGTTTTTTGAAACTCTTCCTCCGCTGCATTTTTCATTTTTAAATGCCATAGTGTTATTGGGTAGAACTTAAAAGAAAGCCCAGTCTTGTCGGCATTGAAGATGTCTCGCTTTTCATATTTATCGATTATATTTGGTGTTTTTTCTGTCATTTAGAAATTTAAAAACTAAAAAATTAAAACAAAAACATGTAGGCAGAGAATAAATACTGAAAAACACATTTTTTTTTTTTTAATATAGCCAATTGGATAAATTAAATTAAATTTACACGTTAAATCGTGTTGTGTAAATGTCTATCACTTACTCTGTATTTAAATGTTAATATATATATATATATTAATATTATTATATATATATTAAAAAGCATTGTAGATTAAAACTAATACATTTACCTTTTAGTTGGGTACGAAAATGTATGACATTTTGAAATTTTGATTCACTTATCAGTCAGTGACAGATTTTCTTCACATTACTCTAATGCGCATTGAAACGTTTTAAAAGAACAAATAAATTTTATAATTTAAAAATAAAAAATAATACACCAATCGTTCGACGTGAAATTAGTGAAAATCACAATCCGGCATGTTATGATGACCTTGCGTGTTGATTTCCCTCGTGGAAAAAAAATACAATCAGAAAGGAACCAAATATAAAAGTTTATTATTTGATGATTCCGGTGGGATTCTGTTTGAAATCGAAAGCAATATAGTAAAATAGAATTCATTATATACAAAGACATTATATATGTATACAGTAGAACTCCGATTATCCGAACGCCAATCATCTGGACGTCCAATTAACCGGACGAGAAAAAAAAACGGCACGTGTCTCATAATCTGAAGAAGAGAAAAATGGAACTGGCGATTTGACTGAAGGTGAAAATGGGCCGTCTCATTCTGAAGCTTTTGATGCATTGGATTTGGCGTTTAAATGGTTTGAGAGGCAAGAACAATCGAACACCACTCAATTGTTGCAATAAGGACCGTATCAAGTAATGCAGCGCCCCGGGACAAAATTTCTTTTGAGGCCACAGATAGCATAATATTAAGCGCAAATAAAAGCACCCCCTAACTTTTCCTAAACTAAGGTGCCCGGTTTCAATTTTCCCTTTTGCCCCCCCCTTAACACGGCTCTGGTTGCAATTAAGAAAATTGAGAGACACAGCTGCTCTTAAGAGACAGCCAACTATGAAGCCATCTAAAATATCATCGTTTTTCAAAATAAAACAAAAATAATATGCAAAGTCAGCTTTTTTTTAGTTTTAAAATGTGTCACATATTATAATTAAGGCTTATTTTGCTTCAGTTAAATATATGACAAAATTATTTGTTTATGGTAACGAATTTTGAATTAAGTATATTACATATATATTAATAATGAATACTTGCATACAATATATGCATACAATTATATAACTTTTGATATATCATACGTCAATCATCCGGATATTTGCTTATCCGGACCACGCTTGACATTAATTAGTCCGGATAGTCGGAGTTCCACTGTACGTACATTTCGATTTTTTTTCTAGTACAATTAAACATTAAGACTAAAAGAACTAATTGTATGATAACATAATTGTTCATGATTTTATTTTTACGTCTTTGGACAGTTTTTTAAATAAATAGACATAAGCATTAGAAATTTAGAGTAACGTAATGGAGAAGCAGGGATATCCTACATAATGTACCAGCTTCTACTAATGTATCCATTTACTATTGATTCAAAAAAAAAAATTGACTAGTTAAAACCCTAAAAAGTTAGATTTTTTCATAATATTACGTTACAAGTAGTTGTTGCCATTTCATAAAATAAAATTAGTTCTCATCAATGGACAAATTGTAAAAAATTATGATTTTACACAATAATATAGCTCTATTAATATATTTTATAGTTTTACATACAAATTAACATTTGAATTAAATTAAAAATCAACATGCAACAAAGTATTAAATTGCATTCAGTATATTTATAAACGTGTATATATATTTATTATTGGTGCATTTAAAAACGAAATTTATTTCATCATTCAAGATCATCAATCGATTAAGAAATCGTCAAATCGCCGTGATAAAAGTTTGTGTATTAATACAATGATAATATGCACGTTTTTTTGAAGTTCATAAAAAAAAATATATATATATATATATCTTTATTTTGGAAAATCACTTCCAACAAGGACACACTATATTTGAGAGTACGACGAACAATTAAAATGAACAACGAGACGAGGAATAGGCACGTGACGTGATACGAAGTTTCACATCGGGATCTGGGGAAATGTGATCGATGATTTCGTTTATTTATCAGCCATCACGGCACGGCGCGCGCCACGTATATAAAACGGCGTGACGGACGGAAAAATCACGCGTTATCATACGCGTATAATACAACGCACGGGACGTCATGGCTCATGACAAATGCGAATGTTTTGTGTTTGCCGCAGTCGCAGCGGCGGCGGCCAGGGTGTACCGCCGCCGTTTCTGTAAATCACCTGTTTGGCCGCGTAACTGTTGTCAATAAATAATCGCGCGATAGTGGTAAGGTAGTGAACGACGGCGCGTGCTCCGCAACACGCGCCGATAAGCTAATGCGTTTAATAATAACGTTAACTTCACAAGGGCTAAACGTTCCACTCGGGTTAGAGGTACTCGCGCGTTTAGCATTTATATATGTGTGTGTGTGTGTGTGTGTGTGTGTGTGTGTGTGTGTGTGTGTGTGTGTGTGTGTATAGAATTCCGCATTGAAGATACGGACGCAATCGACGATGATATTCAATGACAATAACGATAAAAGGGAGGCCCCTCCACCCCATCCCCCCACGTAATTGTCAATAAAATATGTACGTCATACAATAGGTACGTCTATTATGTCCTGGCGGAGCGATTCATATTGCATTAACTGACGAGCGCGCGCGAGGGACGTTTTGGAATGTTTGGAAGTTTCAATCGGTTCAAGAGCACACGCGTATTATACATACATGTGTAATAAATGCATGGCGTGTGTGTACGCGCATATAAAACGCCGTTACGACAGTTAAACATCGGTCAAACGAGATATAAATGTCTTGTGTATTTATATATATCTATGTGTATGTGTGTGTATGTATAATAAAAGAAATGGGATGATAAAGACTAAATTATAAACGGAAAACGAGGGCGGCGCTAACAATAAGTTTCAAAAACCGATTTTAGAAAAAAAAAAAAGCGAACGAAAAGATTTATATACAATAGTATGTATATACGATTATTGTACAGTTGGATAAAAGAACGAGTTCTTAATCGAACGAAAAATAATACAGTAGATTTACGCTGTATCGAGGCGATACCGAACAATGCATGTGTGTGTGTGTGTGTGTGTATGTGTATGACGTACGAATGATCAACGCGTTTTGAGGATATACGGATATAATGATTTCGGTTCGTACTATACTACCGCACGAAGGAAAATGTTTGATGAGAAAATGGACTTCTCGGATTTCACGGACAACGGTGGTGGGATAAAACGGTATTGTGTTCATTAGATTTCTTTAAAGTTCAATGGAAGACCGAAAAATAAATATCAAAATCGAATCGCCGTTAAATAGAAACCGATAAAATAATTTCAATAGACGATTAGGACTTGGAACATTTATTCATTCATATCATTATATTTAGATAAACGAAAAAACCTCTTTAGTTATTATGATTTATGAAGCGTATTTCGTATCTCAAAATCACCGCACGTCAGTTTTCATGTGCGAGTTAAAAAATGTGTAAATAACTAGTAATAAATATTTTCAGAGCCGTTAATAAAATGAAATATGCAATTTAAGTGACTAAAAAACACGTTTATATAAAAAACACTGGAATAATTATTTGTTTTGAAAAAAAAAAACAATTATCTTTTAATACTTGTAAATATTTATAACACTCGCCATAAATGTGTTTAACTTAATGTATATTATATGAATTTATAATAAATAATGATGTTGCGATAAACGTTGCATAATTTTAACAAGACTGAAAATTACATAAATTAAAGGATCGGAAAGCTATTAAAATGTGCAAAAAGGTCAATAAATGCATTAACTATAAATTGAAATTAAAAAATATTAATTAAAATTAAAATTCGTTTGAAATTCCTAGTTACCTACATCGATGTTGCTTTTTATCAACAAATTCATCGTATTACGGATCCCAAAGAAAATTAGAATACCTAATTAAAGTTTCTATCGATAAATTATTTGATTTTAATAAAATGAGTACGGCAATTATTTTATTTTTTCAAATTACATCGGAGACAAAACGTTATAGTTGTTTGTATGGTCTAAGCGACAATTTGTAAGTTGTTTAGTGTAAAAATGAAATTATCTTTAATCTCTTAAAAATAAATGTGGCAAAAAAATAATAATAATAATAATAATTAATAATGTTCAGTAAAATTTAACAATATTATAGGCATAAAAACGAAAAAAATTTGCAAAAAATTATGTGTGTAACCATCGCTGCGGACAGGGTTCGAACCTGTGCGGGCAGAGCCCATTGGATTTCAAGTCCAACTCCTTAACCACTCGGACACCACAGCGTACGCTTTACGGAATGATTTTGATTGCAATTTGGGAGTAAATTGTAACTAAACATACATTACAAACATAGGTAGGTGTTTTGAAATAATGAAATAAGATTTTATTCATTAGAATACGAGATCAAAAAACTAAAAATTTTTATTCTACTAAGAGTTGAGAAAAAACAAATGGACTATTATTGGAGTCACGACGTTATTTTTATTGTTATTCGGTACCTACCTACCTAATTAATCATGTAAATTTTTTTTTAAATTCAGACATTATAATACCTACCTACCTATAATCGGGCAAAATATGCACTTTTTTTTTGCTCTCCAGAGAATTCGGTCCATCATAATTCATACGCAATGTTTGGACTGTCTTTTTAATGACTACCAGTGCAACTATAAATTCGACCGGCTGTTATAATTTATAATGCATGTTTTTGTTGGCATAATATACGGACTTCACGCGCTGCATACGTAGGCAATGTCATATTTCGTAATACCTACCTACCTACTTTTTGTACGAATCGGTAAGAACAGAAGCGCGAAAATGTTGAAATATAAAAACAAATAACTGTGTGTGTGTGTGCGTGTGTTTGCTTAATCGTATGAATGTATGATAAAGAAGGAAAATAGGTATTTCGCTTTTATGAAATCTTGATATGAGTATTGGAAGTTACCTCAAATCAAATGTTCTAAAGCTTTATTGATAATAATAAACATAATCATAAAAATAAACTTATTAAACGTGTCATTGGCATTCAAAGGAAAAACTTGATTTCCTCAACAGCCCTGAACCCATTGGAAAACATTTTTTCCTTGCCACCTTAAAGATATAATACAAATAATAGAATACCTACTACAGATGTACTGTAGATTTTTAATCATTAAAGATATTCAAATTTAATCATAACACATATGTTAATGTTTCATTGATAATAATAAATTTAACATTCAACAAAGATTGTTCTATAAAACATTTTAAATATGTTATGAACAAAACAAAAAATGCAATACTTACACCTATTCCAGGAATTTTCAATGGAAGAGGATGTTATAGCTTGTAAATAAGGCTCAGAAGTCATATTACTTCTAAAATTTATTTTCAGCACTTTAATATAGACTTAATAACAACTGAGTGTTTTCGACTCTGGATTATGAATTGAAATCAAATTCACAAATATATTATAAGTTGTAAAATAAGTTTTGATATTTGATTTTAGTGTATCGACTGCTATAACTGAAATAGGTTTAGACCACTCAATTATAGTAAATTTTTACTATTTACGATGTAAAATTATAAGTATATCAATCATGGTATTATCTTCTTGAGTAGGTATTTTGCGGTCGGATCCATACATTACTACCGCGATATTACTATTCTATGGTTGGGTCATTATTTAATGCAGCCGATGACTGATAAGTAATCGCCATAGACATTGCAAAAGCATTCTATAATCAATGATCAGTAATTATCACAGATATATAAAACCATAGACTTATTATAAGTCTATGTATAAAACAACCATAATATATAGATATTCGATAGCCGACTCAACGAGTAAAATTGAAGTCTAGAATCCATATGCGAACAGGGCAAAATATGATTGATTAATCCATGACATTTTATATTATTCCATGAAATATAATTTTAATTAATTATCGATAAACACTTGAACAATTCAATGTCAATAAATTATTCAAAACTGTAATTAAAGTAATATATTTTTTAGAAAATAGCAGATAGTGTTGGTATTGAATTGCAAAAAAAAAGAACAACTACAAAACAAACTCAAAGATCTAATCCAATTGAAGACCTTGGGGCAATAACCAGACATGTCCTTTTTTTATTTTTATTTAGAAAACAAAAAAAAACGTTATAAACTCAAAAAAAAAAAATTAGAATTTTTAAAAAAATGGTACATTTAAGTTTTAGGGTACATACAACTTATGCACTTATAGATAATGCTTAACTTTTAATAATAATTTAAGAAAGCAATAAAAACTTATTTGGACATATCTTATTGTTGCACCGTAGTCCGTAATGCAAAATTGTTTGGACATATTATCTTGTTGTTGCACTGTAATTTAATATATTTTTGATATGTCTTGTTGTTGCACCGTAATGTTAAATATGGTTTGGACATATCTTGTTGTTACACCGTTATTTATTATCATACATTAATTTATTATACCTAATAAGTAATAACATCATATTATTATAATATATTATCTGATGATTTTTTTAAAATGTATAGTTTTTACTTCTGATCGCCATTTAAAACTAAAATATAACACATTAAAAGTACAGCAAAAGCCAAAAATTTAGGTAGGTACCTAAATTATGTAAATACAAAATAACAATCAAACACTTATTAAAATAATATAGTTTAATAATTAATAAACAAAATATAGTAAATTGAGTCAGTCTTTTGACTAGATTTAGTATCTAATTAGAAAATAACAATCAAAAAGCTATTATAATAATATAGGTAGTATTATAATTTATAACTAATGAACAAAATAATATATTATACTTAGTAATTCTTTTGACTAGGTATAGTATGTGAATACAAAATAACAATAAAACAACTTTTTATAAGCCCATTGATAAACACGTCGTTTTACAGTGTTATCATTATTTGGAGCAACAACCAGACTTGTCCGGACATATCTTGTTGTTGCACCAAAAAAAAAACAACAAGACAAGTCCATTTATATTATAACTCCATATATAACAGTCGGACATATCCCATTGTTGCACCAATCGATTCAGGTTTTTTTCCCCTATTTTATTACGTGAAAATGTGATTTTGACCAAAACATGGACATGTCTCGTTGTTGCCCCAAAGTCTTCAATTATTCAAGAAGACTCAATTGAAAAATACTATCGGATCACAGTGTTCTTACCATATGTTGAATATTTTATTTCTCAACTTACTGAACGATTTATAAACCATAAAAATATTTTTGAAGGTATTTATATTTTTGGTTGTATACCTACTCTAACTCTATAAATGTAATAAAACATTAATATGTTAAATAATGAAATAATCTAAATTAAGATTAATTCAGATGTATTATTTTAAACTGTGTCCTTATTTAATTTATATAATATTTACTGTTTTAGGGTATGATTGCATTTTTAAAACAGAAGCACTTCCAATTAAATTGAAGGATAGAGAACAATTTAATAAACTTATAGACTTTTACTCACCTGTAATAGACCCTTGCTCTAGTTTGGCTGAATTACATATGAGGAGAACTAAGTTAGTTACAGAACATATTGTTCTCAGGTCAGGCCTACAGGCACTTGAGATTTGTGATGAAGAGTTCTATCCAAATATAAACATGCTATTAAAAATCTTCTGCACCCTTCCAGTGTCAACACTCAACAGCTACTCCTGAGCGTTCATTTTCATGTTTAAAAAAAATAGTCTTACCCCAGGAATAGTATGAAAGAGGTAAATAGTTTTGTAATTATATCTTTCAGTTTTCAATAAAAATATTTATACCAACTGTTTAAAAATGTATACGTTTTGTGATTATAGACTAGACTTAATGGGTTGGCTATGCTTTCTTGTCACAGAGAGGTCGAAATTACAACAGATGAAGTAATTGATGAGTTGTGCTTAAAAAACAGAAAACTAGAATTTATTTTATAAATTAATAAAACAGAGTAAAATTGAAATCATTATTATTGTTTTTATTGTTAGCCTTACATGGAGTAACTAACAAAAGGTTGCATCAACAATAAAAAAATTGATATCCCCCTCCTCAAGAAAATCCTATATACGCCCCTGAGGGAGGGATATAATCCTTAACCGCCCTCAATCTTCCTGAGCACGCCGCTTCATCTGTTGCCTATCGGTATCGTTTAATCAAATAAGTATGTACCTATATTCATTGAAAGTATTGTTTATCCCTGTACCCCACAAATAAACGTTTAATAATTGCGTTAAAAGAATACGTGTATACTGTGAATACAATAATTATTTAGAAATATAAACGGATTGAAACAAAAATTAAATCAATATTTTGAAGTATTCATAAGATAATTAAATACTTATTATATTATGTAAATTGTAGTCTACAATTTACGGACATTGAATTATTAATTTTAGCAGAAATTATATGTTTAACTATAAAAATATCTTTGAAAATCGGTGATTTAAAAATAATAAAAATAATTAATACGTATGTCTTATTAAGAATTAAATGAAATACGATAAAAACTTATTATATTTTTCAAACGATTAGTGCAAGAATAAAAATTCAAGCATCAAAATTTTCAAAAAAATGTATTCACTTTCATAAATTATTATGACTAAAAGTTGTTATTTAAGAATACTAAAAATTTTAAACACCACGAATATAAAACTTGATTTTCCCATACAAGTATTTTTAAATTGTATTGAATTATACCTAAAAAAATATATATATAATTTACTAACAATATATAATATATATATATAGGTACACTGGGTTAAATATCGTTGTGAAAATCTATTTGGTATTCTACTGCTACGTATTGTGTGACTCGGAGAACTGACCAATTACTGCGTCGAAAACAAACAACAAAACAAATTCATTCATTCACCATAACTTAGTCGATAAGACTTACGTCGGGGACGGGGGCGACTATGGACCCTACAAGTACGTACAGAATCAGCGCGGCACGGAGACGTGATTGTGTGAAATCACGGCCAGCGCGTAATCTGTATAGTATTGACGGGAAAGTTTGAATAAGTGACTGTCTTTAATATAAAGGTTTCTACTGTAACAAACTTCGGTCGCGATAATTGCATCGAGTACGAGATAAAGTGTAATGTTTGTACAGAAATTGTACCTACTGCCGTACTATGTACGAACGCCGCATCAGCCGGCGCGTCTTTGAATAGTGCTGATAATTGTATAATATCGTCTACCGTGTTTACAATGTAGTGTATAGTAATTTTACATTAAAATTCTACAAAACAATATGCAACGGTTTTCCACAGACCGCCGAAGAAAACGATTGAAAATGTTTCGAATGAAATGAAATATTAGAACACCTGCAATGAACATAAACTGTATACCTGTTCCCGAAGTCTTCGGCCCATACGTTCAGTTCAGCCATTCGACTTCAATACATTTATGAACCACTCAAAACATCACAAGTAATTGAATTATACTTTTTTCTTCTGTAATGACGTTTTCGGCAAGTACGGCAGAGGCTATAATGCTTGATTAGAGGATTAAAATGAGAATTTAATTTTGAATACAATTTAATATGATGAGACTTTGACTTTGACTGATCATTAAGTGGATGTAAATTCAAGCCTTTATGGAGATTTTTATTTGTTACGTACCATTGCACCGAGGGACTGATGTTAAAAAGCGTAGGCACATTGATTATAGTTCTTACACTGCAGTTCTTGCGTAGGAGGGCTCGGCAGCATCCCCTTTTTGTTGAATTCTGAACAGCCAAGTTAAACGGATTACTGACTTGTGTATCATAATAAGTTTATTAGTTAAAAACAATTTGGATTTTAAGACGGATCTTAAGAGGTGCAATCTGGAGTTGACTGATTTGCGTTTAAGTTTTAATGTGCGCTCAAAGCGAGGTTTTCGTCATAAGTTAGCCGCGTTGAATAATTCTTGAAATGTTTAAAGTTTAATATTTTAACGGAAAATAAAATCTGAAATTAGACCGAAAATGAGATTAGCCGTTAATAGTTTTTAGTATTATTAGATAAACGATATGACTTTCATAAGGATTTCAGCTCACTTAGATATGATATTGAAATAATGAAAGTAAAATTATCTCGATCCGTCTAGATAACTAAATTGTAATAAATTTGTGTTTTTATTTACACTCCTATCATACAATCAACATTGAACTATTTTAGAATATAAAATTAAAACATACGTTTTAAGTTACTCTTTTGTGAAGTAACTAATTGAAATCTATTTAAGTTGAAAACAACGAGTTGATTGAAAAATTCATATTCTACTTGTTTTATAAAGTGTTTGATTGATTACAGGTTTTTTTTTTTTTTTTAATTAAGTTTGAAAATGCCGATTTCAGTATATATTTTTCAAGTACAACATATATGGAATTTGTAATACATGTAGGAAAAGGTCCGGGAATCACCTTGATCCGTAATTGTATATTTTACTTTAGATTTTTTATGATAATGACAGTTTATATTTTATAAAATCTTTGTGTACGGGTCAGTATTAAAAATAATAAATTTTCGAGTAATTTCTGGTTTTTGCTGTCTATTGCAATATTTCAACTTGACAATTTATTTTATCAAAATAACTTAGCAATAAGTACGTACATTTAGTACGTAGGGTCGCATTTCCGTAATCAAAACATGTATATCGACTCATTTTTTTTTATAATTAAAATTTTTATTTAAAAATGACGACCTTTTAAAAATATGTATGGATGCTTTTGTAGGCAAAATATTGTTTGCCAATGCAAATGCAATTGTTTTTTTCTATCGGCCCCCTTGTGATATTCTGGATCGTGTCGTACCGGTTAGCCGATAACCCGATTCGTGGATAGCATATATGGTTAGGCATATATGGTTTACGGGATACCTATACCACATGCTTATGAGTTCTTTTATCTTAGTTGTTTCTCATTTATTATGTCATTAAGACGTATGAATGTATGTCACTGTATGGAATAAAATATGAAAAGATACTGGTATTTTTTTTTCAAATCTTTCGTATTTATGAAAATGAAAATAATGTACCTTTTGTTTTAAAGAACTGAAATTAATAAATCCACTCGTGATTTCACAAAAACTTTAAGTTGTCCATTGCCATTGGAAGTTTTGCTTGATAAACATTTTTCGTGGCACTAAGCATTACGATTTTGAACGGATTACTTAAGATCGATTTCCGACTATAGTAAAGCCTCTTATTACTGTCAAAAATAAACTATTTATTTTTCACTCCCAGGCATTACCGTCCAAAAGAAATATTAAGATAAACTACACTCTATAAAAAAAAACCTTATGGTGATTTATTATGTTCATCTGAGAATAATTCAAGGAGGAATATTACAATTTGTTCCATGATTTCTTCCTATGATTGTTATAAATAATTTATCACTTATGTTTTATAAATCAGTTGTTATTTATCTTCAGTAGCTTCGAAAATTATTTCAATTATTTAAAAGAGCGGAAAATGGTAGAAAATGTTTCATTGAAACTTGAAATGTGATAACTATACGTACATAGTGTACATTAATTTAACATCCAATAATTAAATATATTTTAAACAAATAAAAACAATGTTCGTGATTATTGAGATAGGTAATTAAAATTAAAAATTATATACGTGATATTCATATAAGCATAATATTTTTTTGTGCAATCATTGATACAAATAGTAGATAGGTAAAGGTTATATATCTGTGAATGCATTACATATAAATCGAAACGCCTATAATATATTTTATTTAATAACATATTGTCCATGTGTATATTTTAAATATGTGAATTATATGAGCGTGATTCTTTTGTATGTGAATCAGCGAATTTAAAAACAATATTAAATTTTATCATAAGCGTGTGTTTTGAAACGTTGTGTATGTATTGTATTAATTGTCAATAATGAGTTTACTAAATATTCAAAAATTATTTACGTTTAAGTGTAAACCATTCAGACCATCTTCCTATTTGATCTCATTGTGTATACCATACGACATTTGTACACATGCACGCGAGGAGCTGTGAGTACAATACACGGGTGTTGGGTTTTGATGACGAATTTATCAAGTCTGAACAATAGAGGCTGAGAAGCAAACATTTTCACCAACTTGACAAATGAGACAGTTTGATAGCGATTGGAAATTACATTACGCACTCGAATTAAGTATGATCCAGAATTAAATCAATTATTGTTAGATCCTCTCTCCGAATCGAAATCTAAACGTCAAGCGTAAAGTAGGTAACATATAAACAGTGCTTTTATACGATTATATTATTATCTATTTCATACGCGGCGAAAGCGAAAATGTAATAAATTATTGTTTCCACAATGTAATCGCCCATGACATACATGAATATTGTTTAACATGTTTTTACTCGCGTAGTCACGTGTGTATTTATTTATTAACATTTATGTAAATATAAATTTAAACACACCATTAATAGTATGCGGTGTATAAAACTTTGGGTAAAAACTAAATTAAAACTTAAAAAATAACGTACTACAGGTATATTAAACAAGCATTACCAATTATAAAAAACATTTTTGTTTTTTCGTCAAATTTAATCTGTTTTCCGTTTTAAAATTAAAATGTATAAAAAATTGTCATAAGAAGACAATATTTAATTCATTCCTGGTTGTCTCGTTAAATATTTTATAAATTGTACTATCTGGTAGGTATGCATGTTACAGATCTGAAAACAGATTTAGGAGCGTTTATGGGTACCCGTATAACTTTTTGCAGGAGTGGGTAGAGCAAAGTAATTTTCGAAATTATTTTTATTTTTATTTTTATTTTTTTTTTTGTGCTTATTCGTTTAGTAGTAACTAAATAAAAAAGTTTTCATCTCTTTTTTTTATTTAGTTCATTCAATATCAAAGAAAAATGTACAGGAAAAATGCCCTCTATTTCCTACCTTCTCTTTCAAAAGCGTCCACGAACACCATTACGACAGGTTCCAATTTATTGAGCTCTATGTTCAATTAACACAATCATTTGAAATCTCCATTAAAATTTACTATACGTAAAGAGTTTAACAATAGAAAATTGAGTAAGATTTTGGTATAATATGGTTATTATATTATAAAATAATCAAGTAGTTTTCATCTAAGTCAACATATTTTGTTTGTCTGAGATTATCGTATTGGGCGAATTTTATTTTTAGATTCTTATGAAAAACTAATTTCGAAAGTTGAGCTTCCTTTCTTACCGTTTATATCAGACTTATTCGTTTTATCAACCATATTATTTTTTAATCGATTCATAAAATAAATTAAATAAATGCGAGTCATATAACTGAATGTTAGTTCCTGATTGACTTTTTTTTCGACTAAAACTGATTACTTTTTTTTATTTATTTCAATAATTATTTGACTGAGCGTCCAAACTGTTTCTATTCTGTAACTCCGTGTCTCTGCTGTATACATTTATAATTCGTTTCACTGCTGTGGATATTTACCGTTATTTTATTGCTATGATTTATTGTATAAAATAAATGTGTAAATACAGTGGAAACATTTGGTTGACAACGGAAAAACTATTGCTAAATTTACTTAACCTATACTAGTTACTGATCATTATCTTGTAAGTACTACCTAAACACTTATTTTTTTTCACGAAATTCAAATCACGTAAGTAAACTACTGATAATATCACCAGGTTTTTGCCACACTAATCGAATTTTCGTGTAAGCCGATATCTTCATAAACAAATTAAATTGAAAGTAAACATCATATGATGTACTATCATATTTATGTACTAGGTACTTGAGTTAGTGCTGGCCGTTTTTCTTAATTTCGTCACTGCAACCATAGTGACATAATTACTATTATCAACAGTAGCCCATTACAATCGAATGCTCAAGAGACCGATTTAAGCATAAATCGTTGACCATTGTATTATAATAATAACGTTATATTATGTATATATCACGTTATATACAGGGTTGGTAAGATCTGTTTGACGAATAAGATGCCTGTTTTCCATTTTTATTATTTATAAATTTAAAAAAAATAAATAAATACTTGAATAATGCGCTACTACTAAAGTGCATTAAATTTTATTTAATTTTACTGTATCGTTTGCCGTTTGGTAGAAAATTCAAAATAGCTATTTTTTAGTTATAATTAGTTTATTCAAAATAGCTAATTATCTACTTAAAATTGATACTTATTATCAATTATGGAAATAATAATCGATATTATTGAATTTATCTTGATAGAACAAACAATCATTTTAGTTATTGAATTCGCATTTTCAAAAACCTATAAAAATCATGATAAAAAAGCCGATAAGATAATGGTGGTGGAAGTTCGTCCTTCGTCGCTTCGCTCCTCGGACAAGATAATGGTGAGGAGTGTATAGCACTTTCTATCATGGGATCCCCTGGTTTACGATAGTTTAGTTGTATGGTACTTTACATTTGAATGCAATGATAAATCATTGTAAGTTAAGTACAGGATACAGTAGTTGGGTGGGATACACGAGATGCATTGCTAGATTAGGCATTATTGGATAGATTTTGGAATTATTTTATATTATAAAAAAAAAAACGATTCTGAACGAAGATGAAGATGTCAGCCTTAAATTGTAATATATATTTTATTTTAATATCCTAGATTGGGTTAAATTTACATTTGTCTATTCATGTGACTTCTGCTCGTGAGCATTGGACAAACCAGGATGTGCATAGATAGGGCGTAGGTGAATACCATATTATTTGCCTAAATGCACTATCGTGACGGTACCACCCGACCCCGCCGTCCATATATGCTGAATGCTCCGTGGCTACGTCTATTTAAATATTAATAATTAATAATAATATATAAAATCCGCATGTTTATGGAACTGATACACACATTAAAATAACTGGAAATTGGAAGTTAGTAACGTTCTATTCAACCATGTAAAGGTACGTTATACACCTTGTGTTTACAATCTACCAATATTTTGTATAGAACAGCTGTCAGCTACTGATTATATTATAATAAACTTAATCTATTTAATTATCTTTATCAGCTGTGATATTACATAATATTTTCATTTCTTATCTTTGAATACAAAAATTTTTATACATTTTCAACTACAAAATAATTTGCAAATATTCGTGATTTTGACAAATTTTGTCGATTTTTGAACTTCAACTGCTTATAAAAAAAAATTGTGCCTATGTATTTGAATAATTTTTGAATCACTCTTAGATCAACTTATTCAAAACCTTCTATTAAATTTTCAAGCGATTTGGTAGGGCCAAAAACTTGTTATCGACTTTTATAAAAAAAAATCTAAGAAAAATCGAATTATTCAAATGCCTATAAGTAGCTAAAAAATAAACGAAATATTTTGAAAATACAACTATGTAAAGAAAATGCCTATTTAAACATTTTGTAAAAGTTTTAAGTTTCTACGACCTATACTTTTTGAATAAGAACAAATATCAAAAATCAATGATGCCTAAATTGTTATTTTACGCGATTATGTGAAAAAATTGTAATTTCAAACACTCATAAAAATTTTTGATTTTATTCCAGTGCAAATTTTTTTACAGATAATTGAAGAAAAACGTATGTCAAACTTTGTACCGAATTTACAATTCTTAGTTTTGAATACTTAAAATTTTATGAATTTTCAACTGCAAAATAACTTCAAATTTTTGCGATTTTCTACACATTTCGCAAAAATATGAACTTTTTATGCTTATAAAAAAAAATTGTGCATTACGCTTTGAATTTTTTTTTTATACCGATAAGTTCGACATATTAGGTACCTTGTATTAAATTTTCAAGAATTTTTGTCCAGTCAAATTTTTTTTATCCACATTTTAGAAAAAAAAACAAAGAAAAGTTGAAATTTTCAATTGTCTATTAAAAGCTCAAAAAAAGTCTAAAGTTTACAAAAATTGTACTACGTATAGATGATTCCAATATAAACATTTGGTGAAAGTTTCAAGTTTTTTCGACTTATACTTTTTGAATAAGAACAAATATCAAAAATCGTTTAAGGCTAAATTATTATTTTACGCAATCATGTAATTATTTCGTAAACGTTTGAACTTTAGATGCTTATAAAAAAAAATTGTGACTCACGATTTTTGATTTTTTTTAATAGCAATAAGTACTTCTAATGAGGAACCTTGTACTAAATTTTCAAAGTTTTATGGCCAACCAAATTTTTTTTATCCACATTTCAGAAAAAAATAAGTTCAAATTTTCGCGATTTTTCAATATTTCATAAAAATTTAAACTTTTTATGCTTATAAAAAAAAAGGTGTACATTTCGCTTTGAATTTTTTTTTTTATACCGATAAGTACTTCTTATGAGGAACTTTATATTAAATTTTCAAGATTTTTTGTCCAGCCAAATTTTTTTTATCCACTTTTCAGAAAAAAAAACTAAGAAAAGTCAAAAATTTAAATTGTCTATAAAAAGCTCAAAAAAAGTCAAAAGTGTTCAAAAATTTTACCACGTATAGATGATTTCAATATAAACATTTGGTGAAAATTTCAAGTATCTACAATTTTTGGTTTTTGAGTAACGGCTAAATAAAAAAATCGATTTCGTCGAAAACGGGTTTTGCACAAAAAGTACCGTTTTTTCCTCATTTTTTGTTTGTTTTTCCCGTGGCATTTGAAAACTTTTGGGAATTTTCACTTGTGACCTCTCTAAGGTACCTCCGATATTCGTTTTGCCACCGAAAACATACCCTGAAGTTCAAAATTGAAGCATTATTTCGAGTAGTTATGGTGTACACAGACACAAAAACAAAAAAAAAAAAAACAAAAAAACAAAAAAAACAAAAAACAAAAAAAAAAAAAAAAAAACACACATCATAGTAAAATCAATACATTCTTCACTTCGTTCAGAATCTAATAATGACCAAACTTTAATAAGGTATATTAATACCAAAATTTTTCTAAAATTTCGATCTACATAGTAAGTATTTTCATTTTTTTTTTTTTTTTTTTAATGGTTAAATTAAATTTTAAATTTTAAAATTTGAGTTCCAAAAATCAAAAAAATATTTGAATACGATTTTGTCGTAGCGAGGTATTATATAATTTATTACAAAAAAATAAATGTTAAAAATGATGAGTATGTTAGAAAAAAAGTTATTGCATTTGTCCTATAAATACGAATTGCCCTGTATATTATGTACATAATATGACATACTCATTTTATCAAAACAGCATATAGGTTACGTATAGATCATAACATACGATAGCATACGATCATAACTATTATGATGATGACCACACGTGTTATGTATGACCGATTACCACCTTTGGTACCAAAGCGGATCGTATTAAATGACATGCACTGTATTCCTATATAGGTATTTACCATCTACGTATATATTATTATCAGAGGTGGCCAAACAATGCGACCCGACATCAATTATTATCCACGTTCTGTAAAGCTCGTATTTCTTAATCGTATTGTACCTCTTCATAAATTCATAATTACATCATATAATAATAACTATGTAATTAGTAATCGGATTTCATTGCTAACCAAATCATTTTATTTGTCCATATTATAGAATATACTTATACCATGAAATCCAGTCAATAAAATAATGGTAATACTAATTATAACAACAACAAGAACACTGAGAATTATGAATATCGCCATAAATAATTCATTTCCTATTGTATCTCGATTACGTTGGATTAGACACAAATACATCCGTATCCGTCATGATCAATATTATTATAATAATTGTTTTGCAGTATTATTAGAAAGTGGCAGTTGATAAAAAAAAAAAAAATGAAATAGTGAAATACAATATCGTGATGAATATTGAATACCATGTACTTTAACAAAATCTATTTTCTTAATATTATTACTTTTAAGTATTTAAACTTACGTAGATTAAAAAAAAAATTGACAATATCTATTTTAAAGTAATAGGTGTATGTAAACATGTATAGTACATAAATGGAATTTTAATCAAATTTAAGTTATTTGATTTGGAGTTTACTTGTAGGTAAACTAAAAACTAATATTAGATTAATATTGAAAGGTATTCAAATTGCATAAATAGTTTAATAGTTTACTGTTCTTTCTGCAAGTTAAAGTGGTAAGATATTTTAATATTCACTACTTCAATTTCGATTATAGTCGTGTAGTGTACAAAGATATTTGATAATATTTTTCTTACTTTCATTTCATGTAACCGTAATATCTGTATTCATTGACATAATTGATTCAAATAAACTACACTGGATTTAACTGTGTGTGTATTTTAAAAGTGAAATTTTTCGCATCATTACTCCAGTATACATTTTGTATTTTGCCACGAATCGAATGCAATTGATAACTAAACGAAACCCATAAATATGAGATATTTTAGTTATAATCGTAAGTATACCTACATTATATTTATGTTTAGCTGAATTCAATTTAAACGCATTAACCGTGTGATTGTTTATTGTAGATTAAACCTTTTATTTTAATCGATTTATATTTTAGACGCGAACGCCAACTTCAACCATTCTTGGTCGTAAACGCAAACAATAAAAGTTCAAACATGAGCAGTTACAAAAATGGTATCTTCAGGAAGCTAAGTTTTTTATGTGATAGCCAGCCTTTTTAAGTACCATAGACTCAACATCAATGAATAAATAATTATGTAAAAGTATCTATGGATGTTTAAACAACAAATATATCAAATCTTTCATTACTTTTGGAGGAATAAGTACTTTCTACAAAAGTAAATATAGTGAAAACCGCCCACCAACGGCCGTTAGAACACCATCAAAGTGGATATTTTATTTCGAACTTGGCGGTTCTAATTATTATTTGTACCTATGTAGTTTTTGATACATCAAATTGTAGTGCTAAGCGCATTGTAATTGTAACACATTTTACAATTATAATTTTTTAATTAAATCGCAGTATTAAAGAAAAAATAATAAAAATAATATGTTGAACAAACGTTATTTAATCTGTAAAATAGATATTAAATACCCCACGTGTTGTGTGTTTCTAGCCTAGATCGGTAGAATTGCCTATAAATTATTTTATAAATTTTTTTTTTTTTTTTTGTTTATTGTGTATTTGCGTGTCAAAAATTGTGTCTAAATGTCACATTTGTCTCTTTATTTATTAGTGACCATAGTTGAATGTATAATTATTATATTTAAAAAAAAAATTAATTATATTTTAAGCTACGAACCTTTATAACACGTTAGTCTATTAATTTAATAAATAAAAAAATAATCGATTCTGTAAAAATTCTAGGTCACGATTTTTGAAATTTGTTCATTATCTTTAGTTAAGTTCCTTAAGATAAATAACATGATATCACATTTTAAGGCCTTTCAGTTAAATATTAAAAATGTTATTAGAACTAAACTTGAAACAAAATTAACATATGTAGAAAATTTTAGGTTTTAGCAATATTAATTTTTAAGTCATCATTAAATAACTAAAATTGATTTTGTATGAGTCTCGTTTATACCTAATTTCACTATTTTTACTAGGTTTTTTTGTTATTTTTCATCACGCTTGGAAAAACTATTGCGAGGAGAGAAAAAAGAACTTTCAAAGTACCATCAATATGCAATTTTCGATAAATAGAGTTGCTTGATCAAACTTTTGGACAAAGTCAAGTGTACTAAAAAGTGATTCCAGAAATAAAAAAGGAAAACATATATATCATTGTCGAATCAATAGATTTTTCGCTTTATTTATAATTTAAAATACTTATAAATTAAAACCCAAAGACTTAAAGTTCACGAAAAGTAAACAAATTGAAAATTCTTAAATTTTGTGAATTTCACCGATAAAATATAATTTATAAGTTGTGTTAAAAAGAATTTGAACGCCAATTGAACTTTTACGTAGATATTAACGTGGTTACTTACTTTGAATGGTGCTATAAGTGGAGATTTTAACTATGAAAACTGAATATTGATCACGGGCTTTTAAAACGCTTTGATCCTTAAAATTTTTTATTGTGATTTCAGAACGATATTTTTGTAGTTTTAATTTATAGTTGTATACTTCAAAACTAACTTCAAGATTTGATGTTTGATCTTTTAAATAGTAAATTTAGGTTAAAAAGACAATCTAAAATAACATATAAAATTCGCAAGTGTAAATTATTTCAATAAAAGATCGTTATTTATAAAATACATAAAAAAATTAAATACGAATTCGATTGGAATATTTAAACGTGTTGTTAGGTGGCTAGCTAAATCGCTTTTATTTTACTAGGAATTTAAATATTTATTAATTAGGAAGTAAGATTTAAAAATCATTTAAACTCATTATGTTATTCTAATACATTTGAATTGTTCCTTAATTAGGATTTAATAACATTAGTATAAAAATACGCCAGCTATATTCAACTGTTGGGCACCAAATATTGAACTGTTGGGCATCAAATCAATTAATCACTGCAATATGTATTAAGAAAAACTACATTATATATAAGAATATAGAAATCCCATTTAATATGCTACGTTCAATTATTGTTGTTCAATTTTGAATAATATATATTATGTATAAAAAAAAAATTATCAACGTGGTTTTATGAAGTTTTTTAGTTTTATTAAATGGCAACCTTTATTCATATCATTATATTCTTAAATAGAATACCTATTTTGTAAATTTTGTTCTTGAATTTCTAAATAAAATGTAACAACACGAGTTTTCAACTCATAACAAAATGTTATAAATAGTCATTAGGTGGGTATCAGAAGGAAATCAAAAACTTAAAAAATCATTTAGTAAAAATATTTAAATTACATTTTTCATAAGATGTAAAGTTAGTAACTTTTGAAATAATAATAAAAAAAAATCCAAAAAGAAATATTTAATTGATTTTACAGAGCTATCGATATTATCTTATATGATCTAGTTAACTCTTTTTATTTACTACAAAAAAACTTCGTTCCTAGATGAATAAATAAAAGATTCCAGGTATATTTTTAAATAAATATACTTTACAAAAATTATGAATCCAAAATGTACTACCAGAGACTATAAATACTGCTGCTGCTCGATCAAATTGGTTCTGAAATCCGTTTCGGAAATCAACGATAACACGATACGCGTTGAATTTCCGAACTTACCTCTCTTTCTGGCTGTCAGTCTCTATTTAAGTAAATTGGTACAAATACATTTATAAGTCACGCGTATTCAATGGTAAAGACGCGAATTTAAATTTGACGTCGTATAAATGATGAATACGAAATATTCTCGCTGACGACTACTCTCGGATTTCCGACGGTAGAGGCGGTGGTAGAAAAGGGTCATTTCGACAAGAGGTGGCAAATTCTGGGCTTAGTCATACTGTGTGCGTGTGTGTGTGTGTGTGTGTGTGTGTGTGTGTGTGTGTGTGTGTGTGTGTGTCTACGCACACGTGCGCGCGTGTGTTCGTTTAAATGTATATGCGGGACAACGATGCCGGCGGCACGACGATGAAACTAACATATATAGACCGTATAGCACTATACGATTTTGGGGGTATTGTTGGGCGGCGAATGTGTAGGAAGAGACCGAGAAACGTGATATACGCAATGATTAGAAACCGTAATTTATTCGTCGCAACCGCGTATAATATATCGGTAATGAAACACTCGGATTTTGACAACGTAGCCGCACCCTTGTGCCATGTGTGTATACATACACACATAACACACACACACACACACACACACACACACACACACACACACACATTATAAACACATATATATTATAAACGCGCTCTGTCCCGGGCAGTTAACCACTGCTGTAGATGCTGTTATTCCGATCTTGTCTCTCCGTCTCCAACTCTTCTATACGACTATAATATTATAAACGAGCGTATTTCTCTGTCGGTTTATAACTACACACATACATAATATATTATAACAAACACACACACATTAACATACATGTACCTATTCGTATACATTATATTGCTCACCTCTTACACTCAAGATATCACTAGATAAGCTGACGGTGGCGAAACTATGTACGACTATACTGGCGATGAGTTTAAACATTATGATCGCGAAAACCATATCACGGTAAATATAACGATGATCCCATCCTGGGTTCTGTAACTAAAGTTCAGTCAAAATGTGCTGAATCATTTTATAGCGAGTAATTGTGTACGTTTCTATCCCCCTATAGGTGATATGATGTTTGTGCTTATAAAACATTTATATGATGGAAAAATAACCGTTATAGCACAAAATATATGTTCGATGTATCGGGACGATCAAACAAAATGCTAAGTTTTCACTAAGAAATTTCACGAGACCTCGGAATAATATTGGACCGATTTTAAGATATGTATGCTTATTTGATTTCGATAATATTATGAAATAACTATGTCTTCACTTATTTTACGAAATTGTCACCGGTATACTTAAGAACCTTTGTGCTGCTAACAAATAATGTAATGAATATTAATAAAATTCATTCGATTTCATTTTTATGTATTCCACCAACATTAAATTTATTTCAAAACAATTTAAAAAAAAAGGGCAAATGTCAATAAATTTTACAGTGCAAATATACAACGTAAAAAAGTATCATAATACAGGTGTCATAGTAAATTATAGTGTGTATGATCGTCTTTTCGATTTTTTCCAAAATTAACTTCGTAGTTTTTAAATTATTCATCGATAAATTATATTATAAATGGTAGAGCCCGTGTTTTTCTTTTTCAATGCTGTTTTTATGCTTCTCTTTTCCAGGTTTTTTCCAAGTGTGTGCTATATCCACATGACATTCGCAATGCGCTGGGAAAAATGCACGACAACGGCCCTTTTACACGATTACGAATCCTGAATGGCGTAGAAAATTCATATCAACTCCTTGGCGTTTTCACGTCGTCGTCTGACGACATTCGATTGCTTTTATCGGATTTTCGCGTTCGTGGAAATCGTTTTGTACATTATAAACTGCCACGGGACCGAAGGCCAGATATTATTACGACTTTAGACGGGTAATAATATCTAACAATACAACCACCGCATCGACCTATAACGCGTAATTTTCTCTCGAATATCGAGTTAACGTGTGCGGTTAATTTTTTTTTTTTTTACTACAACTTCCCGGATTTTTTTTCACGCACATTTTTTTTCTACCTAAACTTTTTTTCGGAATCGAAATTACCGTACATCCATCGGGGATTGTTAAACATCCGATCTCGACCCCCATTTATGAATATACGCATTGGCACGCCCGCACGAAATACAACGTGCGATGGAAATCTCGAAAAAATATTTTCACGGCGCGCGTAGAGTCGAATAAGTTTAACACGAATAATGCGTTAGCCGCTTTTCACGGCACTGCCGACTTTTTTTTTTTCAAGAGAAATATCTGTGCAGATTGAACGGTGGGAGTGGGGAACTTTAAATTTTACCGATGACTTATCCGAATACTTCCAAAGGGTCGTGAAATATTACATAAACTATTTATAATACTTTTGATAACTTTTTAAGTTTTCGTTATCTGCAGCATTATTTATCGAAAAAATAGAAAATTTGCCGGAACTTATTTCACGACCTCGCGTTCTGGTAACATTTTTGCCTCGCGGCTCGTTAATATTAAAACGCTGTAATTTAATAATTCAACAAACCCCTACGCTTTTGACTATATCGTATTTTCATAGGTTTTTCCTATCCGTAATGTACATACTCTAAAAATTGGAAACAGGGGAAAACAAATGCAATGGAACGCGTTTTAAATCAGTAAAAATCGATATATAAATTCAATAAAATTTACGTCTGTATTTCGTAGATCACTGTTTTTATTTACACGTATAAATCAGTATTGTAATGTGTCTCTTGTAAGTGGATAGAGTCACGCGATAGTTTCAAACGGTGTTTTAATCTGTAAATTACGCGGATTCCGTTTAGTCTATAGAATAAACGGCAAAGTTGACGCCGAAACGAAAATAGTCATTCCACCGAGCGAAATTGCAAACGATTTAAAACGCGTTCAAAACATAAGTTTGAATTTGATTTAAATCACAAACACGCCACGTCGTTTAACGTATATAATAATGGTGCTGCGGTAGAGTTACGAAAAGTAAATCTGATAGTTTTAGTCAGTGACGGCTATCCTCAAATTAATATGTGTTGCTGAAAATATTTCTGAGGACCCACCCACCTTCATATATTTATTAGAAAATATAATTAACAATTATCAAAATATAACTTGTAATAGCTAAAAAAAACATTATCCTCTATTTTATAAAATAGTTACAAATTTAATAAATTATACTTATAACTATGAATTAAAACAAAAACAACCGTTTTTTAATTACAAAATATACATTGTGCAATACCCTTAGTAAAATTAAATTAAATGTTTGCTTAAAACCACACTTTTTTTAGTACTGTTTCGTTTTTACTTATATTACACTTATAAGTATTAAGTAATAAGTCATAGTGTTATAAATAAATACTCTAACACCTAACATCCATTTCACCACCAACCCAGGTACCCACCCACTTACCAAATTTTGTATGTGTAACACATAGACCATAGGATAGCCGCCACTGGTTTTAGTTGTTCGCTTATGCATGTTACGGTAATAATTTCGTTGTCACCTAATCCTATGTGTTTAACATTAATTATTATGTTTATTTCGGTCATACATCGTTACAAAACACGACTTCGCGTGTATGCACTTGTGGAACTTAATTTTAAAGTTTTATTTAATTTTATATTATTCAACCTGGGTTCATAAATTAGCGAAATAAACCCGTACTGTGCCAGAAATTACGAACACCTTACAAGTTTTATCATAATTAAAATATTTATGAAAATACTTCCTATCGAATAAAAAGGAACGAATTTCAAAGATTTATTTAAATTTATTCATAATTAATTTAGAATTTTTGAACATCATCGTTTTTTCTAGATTATTATTTAAAATTAAATTAAGTAAGTATCTATCATGATCGTTTTTTTTCCATTCTTGTTTTGTGATAATATTACGAATTATTTCTTAATTATGGTTATCGTATAAGATATAAAATACTATGACTGTAGCTATTACGAAAATAATATATTATCTAAAAAGTAAACAATTATTAAAAATAAATGTATAAAAAATGTTTAAATAAGGTACAAAATGTATATGAAGGAGTCTCTCCTTACTTCATAAATATATTATTGCAATTTACATGTCATCATGTAAATCATTTTTGGAATGTTCCGGTTTAACAAGATTCTGCTTTAAGTGTTTGTATTAAATATTTTTAAATGTTTTCTGTGGCAATTAAAATGTCCATGTGTAATATTTAGCTCATAAACATACTATACATTTAATACATACCTATTGTACTTTTCTGGAGAACTATTGTTTTTATAATTTCCCTGAAGCTACCTAGAGTTTCCACAAATACAGTTTTGAATACATGTCGTTATCACTTAAAATGCTCTCTTTTATGAATGGCTGGTAATTTCATGAAGTGAAAACTTCACTTCGTTAAGTGTAAATAGAAATTATTCATATTTAATGATCATATCTTCGAGGAATAAACGTTAAAACTTTACTTTTTTAAATTGTATCCCCTATATTTTACCAGGTCAACATTACTACTTGGTAGATTATAATAAAATACATTAAACTAAATGGCCGGCATGACATACGAAACAAAATATTTTCATCACACGTATTTCATGTTCATAAATGTAAAATGATAAAACTGTAAAGTAAGTATTATTTAAATAATAAAAAAAAAATATACAATACGAATAATATCAAACAATATTTGTTTGGAGAATATGGTTTCCTGTTAATATTTACCTGTACAATATATTTCATGAACATTTATTTCATTCACAGTTTGATTTCAAAGCCCAGTGAAACGCACAAGTTAGAATTTTTTCACATACATTTTAAAATTTTAATAGGTCTACATTTTTATAAAAAAATTACTTACAATAAATTTAAATAATCCCCTGAAAAACTATCTACATTTTATTTATGATCCATAGAGTTTCCGAAAGTAACTTTTAGGCAAAGTTTACTACTCGAAAAATTATCGTTAGAAAAAAAAAAGAAATAAACACTATCTCAAAACTCATATGCGTATCTTTCGCTTTTCTCAGAATCTAAAAATATTAGTAAAAAAAAAATGATATTTTTCATATCATATTTAAATGTATTGTTTTAAATTAAACATGAAAATTTAAGTGTATGGATTATGTGAGTCTAAGTAACATAGTGTTAATATAAATAGTACACCCTGTATACGTGGTATCTCTAATTCAATCAATAATCAGTTGTCATGGTTCAAGTCAATTTACTTTACAGGTGCAATTCCTTTGTATAGGTATTGTGAAACGAAAATCAAACAGATTGGTGAACAAAAAAATATCGACTACTCCAACGTGAAACTATCAGTGTTTTCTAAGCGACTCTTTTCAAGATAAAGTGTCAAACTAAACAATGTACATTTTTAATGCAGATATTAAATATGACAAAAGTTATTGTACTTTGATGTTTTGGGTAAATAATGGTAACAATAAAAACGACAAATTCATTTTTTTTTATTAAATAATAACAAAAAATCTTTGTTTTTGACACATTTCATTTTAATAATAATTGTGCTTTATAAACACAAATAATAATATTAATAATATAGAATTCATTTTCAAACTTTGAATTATTTATAAATGATGTAATTTCGTTTCACTGTTAAAGCGTAAAACAAAATTTTGCACAGTAAAAATAATTATAGAAATGCAATTTATAATTATATTGACAAAAATTATAGCAGCTACGTAATTTTTAGATATTTTATTAAATTACTTTAAATACCCACCCGAATGAATTATTATAAGTATTTTACTCTTAAGAATTACATATTCCATTTCATAATATATAGAGTGCATCCACTAATAGTTTTTTTTTTTTTTTTGATAAATTTAATAATTTAACAACATCTTTGAACCTTTATGTCATTCAATATATTTTGTATTTTTTTTTTTTTTTTTTTTTTATTATTATTATTACTTACTTCACGATTACCCTAAAATTTCATGAAAAAATAATTAGTATTTACACTATTTTTTAAGTTTTCAGGTTTTCTAAACGGCTATAACTATTTATAACGTCATATCATAAAAGAAAATACTTTTTTTATGGAAATTTTGGTACTTAAATTTGTATTATTGAATGAATAGTTTAAGAGATGTAAGCATTTAAAGTATAGAGCACTGTAGTAATGGTGATATATTTTTATGAATTTACACCGGTGTCTCCTTTCCGTTCCTCTGATATTATAATGCTTTTTTTATCTTTTTATCTGCCAATAATAAAAGAAAAAACTTGAATATCAAATTTCCCCCCAAAAAATATTTACTTTCATAAAATTATGTTGTGAATATCGGTTATCATCTGAGAAATTTAAAAACCATGTAGATAAAAACCTTTAAACAACTTTTTTCATTTCAAAACTGTAACGCAGTAGGGAAGAAGTTATTTAAAAAAATTAAATTAAAAACAATGGAAAAAAATAAAAATTTTCGTTCGTAAAATAGATCTGTTACACCCTGTAAAGTTGACCAAATGATGAAAAATTACACAATGTCAAATTTAAGGTCATTTTACGATAAAGTGACATTGTAATAAATTTGTTTCATATCACACGAGGTGGAAAAATGGTTTTCTTATATATATATATCTTTTTAGACTCCGAACGAAACGAAGGATTATTTTATAAAGGGTTATATATATATATATATATATATATATATATATATATATAATACATAATGATGTATTTTTGTTATTTTATTTTAGTTTTTTCTTTAACAACATTTCAGGCAGAAGGAATTGTTCAAAAGTACATAATCAGAAGGTAATTTAAGAGGATGATCATTATAATAAAATGGAATAACTATTGAGAAATTATTTCTCAATAGTTATTCCATTTTATAAGAAAATTCACTATAAAATGTATAATATATTCGTTTTTGTTACACAATCTATTTTAGATATTCAATCATTAGTCCAAAAATATTTGTCCTTGGAATTTTCACAAATTATTTGTAATAATGTGACTCAGACATGAAAAAAAAATTCACCACTGTTAATCTACAATTTGTGATATTTGTGTGCAATAAATCCACTATTTTTCATATGAAATTAACAGTCACATATTTTTATCACTCTGTTAATAATACCATTGAGATCGGCTCGATTAATTATATCCCAAACTCGTTTTATATTTACGAAATTCATTATTTCAGAAAAAAACAACGCAAATAACGATTTGTTCGGCTTCCGAATTAATACCAGCTTCCACAACCAAATCTCCGTCCACGTACAATCCCCATCTCAAAAATAGTTGAACGTAACTTTTGGACAAAAATTACTACCCAAAAACGTTTTTCTTACAAAATATTTAAAAAAATAAACATCATTATAAAACCAATACATCATTTGCATGACATATAATTTAAAAGTAAATATTTTGAAAATTCTACGAATTCAATAATAATAATAATTCAATGATATATATATATTTATTTATCAAGGGTCATAAACATTTTTTTTTTATTATTTTAAGAAAAAATAGCTACAATCTACATGCATAATCACAATAAGTAAAACCTTTTCTAACTAATGACCTACATACAAAATATAGAAAGGTCGGCGATATTCCTCTCTTATTCATTATTCATTTTTAGTGATGTATAACATATTTCAATGTTTTCGTAGGGTATGCGATTTTAAGCTCCAAAAAAGTCAATTCGTAAAACACATCTTTTATACTTTTTAGAATGAGTAGAAACTAGATATACGTAATTAGGATAAGAACAATATAATAAACATTTGTTGTAATATACCTAGTTTATTCGATTTTAAAATAGTTTTCACTTATGCACGACATACCTTAGTACCTACGCATTCGTCTATTTTTTGGATATTTTTCATTTCTAAGAGTTTTAAAGTTTCTGTTCCTTTTTGTTCGTTGAAACTTGACAATTTTTTTGTCGAGATCTGGTATTTAAGTCTTTAAAATTTAAACACTTCCTATTTATTAAAAACAGATTCACGAAATCAGATTGTATACTAATTACCGATTGAATGGATTATATAAATTCTACAAAATTCACGGTTTTCCAGTCGGGGATACCCGCTTAGTATAATTTTATTATGACTGAAATCAGCAACTAACGAAAATACAAACTGACGCCAACTAAATATTTATAATTTTTCAACTTTATAGTGTTATTCGTTTATAATGATGGATCGTGAAAAAAAAATTGTTCGTTTAATTTTGACATTTTTTTCGTTCATAACGGCTGCGGCTCGAATGGAGCACATTTTGTACGTCGCATGTGCATTATGTATGCGATTCGATCGTACATAATGTATTGAACACTGGACAATAATAACTTATCGTTTTTTCACATATTATTATGTATTACATACAGATACGTTATTGATTTCGATCCCATTCTGTTAATTAAAAAAGGATAAATATTTGTTTTTCGTGAAAAGCGACGATGGTGTACTTCCGATATTACCCCGGGGGTTAAATCAAACCTCATTTAATATTCACTAAAATGCGGAAATATTAAATGTATTTACATAAAAAAACGGCTAATAATAAAGTATTATGTTATTTTACGCATGCATGAGTATCCGCCCCTATAATAATGTAATATGACGTCTAACGTCTATGCTCGAGCCGCCGTTTATAGTGATGTTATTATTTTTCACACGGGTTTTTTTTTTTTTTTTGGAAACTTATTATCAAAGAGTACGGAGGTACTCGCATCTCTACCGCTAGTGTGTAATATTACCATACGAATATGAGTATACAGGGCGTATAAGTCTCACCAGGTTTGTTACCGAAAACGATTTTTTTTTTTTTAAATCTGATTTTGGAAAATTATGTTGCCGCCTTTTATTCTATATATTTTGTACTTTTGTAGCTTTTTGAAATGTATATTTTCTTTTATTTGAAATTGCCAATTTATATTTTTGACTTTATTCAATATTTTAAAAGTCAAAATTACTCATTTCCGTTAAGTGTTCTTATAGTTTTAGTAGATTTAAAATAATGGTGGAAAACAGGCAGAAGAATCCAATGTAGCCAGAAATATTACTACGGGCACATTTTTGCCAGTTACCTGTCATAATTTCCGTAATGTTTCAAAATGTATCCGAGTATTAGATTTTCGAATTATCGAACTTTTAAAATGTTTAAGTAGATCAGACCTATATGAGGTTTAAGGGAGGAAAGAACTTTGACACAATACAAACAATTATTTCGATTCAAAATTTTACAACACAAAACGTGATGAAAAATCAAATAACACAGGCCCCTTCAACACGATTACAATGTTGAAAAACGGATTTCTATACGAGAAACGAATTTACGAAAAAAAAAATCCAATCTCTTATATTGTATGGCCGTTGTTCGTCACGGCGGGACTACACATTACACCTCGAGGCCCCCATATAGTAGACGAAGACGGGGAGGAATAGGTAGGCCCGTAGATTCGTCGTATAAGGGACTAGGGCCACACTATGCGTTTGGTCGGCCACCGAAAAACGCGACTGGACTAACCGCAGTCGGGTGGAAGACCGATAACGTGTATTCGCTGACCAAAATTAAAAAGCGCGGGAACGTATTGAAAATATTAAATTTTACATCTACATCGTAGTTACGAAACTAATACTCCGTTTCGACGAAAAGTGATCATTTAGGTATGATGTTTCGAAAACAAGAAACCGTCGTCATCGCATTTGATTTCGTCGAAATGTCTAAACGAATATGCACCACCCGTGTGACATAAAAAGTAAAAACGTTTATCGGGGAACCAGGACTTAGGTGATTACCTCGAGTCACCGTTGGTTCGCCTCTCATGGCGACGGTGTTCACATGACGTTTGGATCTAACGATTTCCCGGCGGTCCGCAAAACCCGACGACGTTTTCGTCTTCTCGCGTGCACGCGCACGATGCGGCGGCCGAGACCGCACGGAACGGCCGGATCGTCGCACGACGTTCCCGTCGCGTACACACCCTCGCCCTGTGCCCACCCCGGACCTGGTGTATCCCACGCGTCCCCGGCGTTCGGCGTGTATCGTGCAAACGACTCTTGTTTACACTGTCTGGCGTAGGAGACGCATCGTGGCCGAGGACCGTCGCGGCCTCGTGGTTGAAGCGTCGGCCAGCGGACCGGCGCGGGTCACGCGGAACCTTTGATTAAAGCACTTACGCCCTCCCCCCCATGTTCGATGGTGAATAATTCAAAACGGTCGTTTTACCGATGTTCATCCACTCCGCTGCACGCGTGCTCTGTCGGACGTGTCGGGTATTACCCGTCGGTGTACAGTACGGACGACTCGTCGTGTTATACGAGCCTGTACCTGAGAGGGGTTAAGGGCGTCCACCCACCTCCCCCGAGAATTTTTTCGGATTATGTTATGTCGTGGTAAAATAATTATTTCATTTTTTAGATGAATTTATTCCTATTGTAGGTTTAAGTCGAAGAAACAAATATAATAGACTTCTGTTTTCGTAACACATTATATTGAAAACACACCCACACATACACACACACGGTCAGTATTTCAAGTCAAATATTTCCAAATGGAAAACAAAAAAAAGTACGTATATTTTTACTTCTTAAAAATACTAAGGAGAATTTATGGTCCAGTGTTAAATGCAAACCTAGGAGTTTTCGAAAAAAGGAAAAATGAAGATTTACAAAAACTCTATAATAAACCGAACATCTGCAAATTTCTTATCAGCAAAAGACTAGAATGGGCTGGACATGTGTGGCGTGCAGAAGGATGTCTTATAAGAAAAGTGCTCGATTATGCTGAAAGTGCTGAATGGAAAAAGACCCATAGGGAGACCACGGCAAAGATGGTTCGATACAGTCAAGAAAGATTTGACACGAGTGGACCCTACTTATAACATCAATTTGGCAGTGGATAGAATGCATTGGAGAGGTATTGTAGAAGCGGTATTAGACCTAGATGGTCTGTTTTAAGCCTAAGAAGAAGAAGAAGATAAATGTTTTGAATTTTAAAGAAATCGTAGATCATTTTTTAGTTAAACGGTTCTGAGCAAGCTTCAGAATTAAAATAAACTATATAGATGGAACAATTTGTTTCAATAAATTGCCAATGTAGAAAATTGACATGAAAATGGTTTATTGCGTGAAAATCGTAAAATAATTTATTAAAACACTGGTGAAAAAAAATCCTTAGTCATGATTTATCATTAGTACATCGTTAGTCGAGTGTATGAGTAAAGTCATATTACATTTTTAAAAGTGCTCATTAAATATTAAAAATATGCCATTCATATATTTGAACAATTTTCGTCTAATTATTGTATGTTTATTTTTTTATTCGTTTAAGTAAATTACTATAGACTTTTACGTAACAAACTGTTTTTACGCCAGTTTTCAATTTTAATAATTTATTTGAAGATATTGGTCAATCCAATCATAACGTAACTTTGAACACAGATGAAACAACAAGTTTTGAATATTTTGGTGTAAAAAAATTGTCTTCTGTGTCAAACTTTAGATAATTTTGAAAAAAAATCTCTGTAATTAGACGAAAAATGTGAAATGTATGGACGATTTATCTTCAATATTAGATGAAAACTTCTGAAAATGTACTATGACCTTACTCATATACTTCACTGGCGATACTGGAAAAATGTCAAAAATCATGACAAAGAATTTTTTTTTTTTATAAGCGCTTAAGTAAATTATTTATAAACGGTTTTTACGTCAATTTCCAACTTTAAACATTTATTTGAAAAAATTATTTGCTTGTACGCTAGAGTTTTTTTTTTTTTTTTTTTAGTTTCGTCGTGATCACGAAATCTTGTTGACTTACTGATCCAATAACCATTTTGTAAATAATAATTCTCGTCTAGTAGGTACTTCAGGGGGTGGGAGGGAAGTGGCCAGTTTTTAAGATTTTTCAATCACATTCATTATACTCATAGACTTGCTCATTTCGTATTCAAATCATTATTTATCCAAACCTAACCTTTAACGTTCGTCGTTCATAATCATTAATATTGTTTTAATCACTTTAATTAAGTCTTAAACTATTCGGTTTTGAAAATATTTAACTCCCATCAATGAACATAATTTTCATAGAGTATAGAGTTTCTAAATTTGGCCCCTGTTTCGTAGTTACACGTGATTTTCGTGGCTTCGATGAATTGTTCAGGGGGATTTTCGTTATTCGATCTGCGAAACAGGTGGAAATTATTTGAGGTCGCGGTGCAGCGATGTTTATTTGTTTGAATGCTTTGACTTTATAAAATATTGAAAACTAATAACTTAAAATATATATTTATACTTCTTGAGATCCACGATTGTGACTTCTCTGACTGAAAATCAAAAAAAAAAAAAAAAATCATTGTTTTGATACATATATTACACTTGTAATAAATCGTATTTTCCGTCGTGTATAAGAGCGACTACGTGGCTACAAGTTTTAATTCATCGTGAAACGAGAGCTTTTCATTCAAATGCCCTCGTTAGTCTTCACCCGTGTAATATTTATAATGTGTTTATAATTAAATAAATGGTTTTAGAAATTATGTACGCATGAAATGATGAGTTTCAGTTTCGTACATAATACGGGTGTTAGTGTTCAATCTACGCCAGTCACGTTTCAGAAAAATATAACTCATGTTGAATTTATGTAATATTTGTATTGTATGCACTATGCATTATAGTGTTACTAACACATAATAGTTATCACATCATCTTAATATTCTTAACTAAAATAATATAGAAAACATTTTAAAAATCGTTACTCAGGTTTTTTTTTATTCTTGTTAAAAGTTAGGATGTTGACGAAAATCATTAAATAAATCACTTAAATTAGGGATTTTTTACAATAAAAACCTTTTAAAATTTGAAATTATAAACCCGGGAAAAATTTTCTTTCATTTATAGATTCGCCACATATATTCTTATCTACGGTTCAAGTTTTATGAAAATCAACTCCATAAACCATTTTTACGTGTATTCAGAGTTAGAATTACGGCTTAAATGACTTGAACGTAAAATGTAAGATTTATTTTGATATTTATTCCGTAAAATTTATTATTTTCGATTATAAAGTGTGAAATTTTTATGCAAGTTTCTTCAAAAATAGTCTTTGTTATGTTTACATTTTCATATTTTTCACGTAGTGTACATTTTTTTTTTTTATATATTAAATCGTGATATACGTGTCGTTCATTAATTATAAAAGTGGCTATAATATTGAGTTTTTTACACCCAACACTATCTTGTCAGCTTTTTTCTATTTATAATTAACCATGTAAATTTGTCTGTCATCAGATACCTACACCTAATAACAATTTTTTGATGCTCAACAGATATTGGAACTACTTCATATGAAAAATAAGTTAGAAAAGTTTCAAAATTTAAATGCATTTATCTAGAATAGTGGATCTGAAAGAAGCGATATTGTAGATAATTGTTTTAGTATCGTGATTGAGTTCACAGGTCTAATATAACGTTATTGGTAGTAAGTAGGGTGTTCTTTTTAAATAACTCTGAAAGAAATGAAAATAATGGAGGCATATGCGTTGGAAGTTCCAAATCTAATATATCACAAGACTTCAGTTACGAGTAACATTGCAGTAATGGACAACTAGTGAACGATTTCGTGATGTCGCAGCGCAATATTTTAAATCCCGAGCAAAATGAATGATTTATTGCTTTTACGAATGTTTATTTTTTTTATCTGCGACCAATTTTTTCAGGAAATAGACATTTAAAAGTAACGTTTAACCATTCTAAAAATCATAAATTGTTTTTTTTTTCGTACTTCAAACAGGTAATTTTTCTTTATTCTCAAGTTTTCTCAGTATTTAGAAAAAACTGCCATAAATACAATAAAATGTATACCGGAAATGCAATTTTTATGAAATATTTCACTTTTAATTTAATTTTACAAATATGAAAGTATTAGAGCTAGAAACTAGAAATTTAAAAGAATGCATCACAAGCCCATTTGAAAATTTGAAAATAGCTTTTAAATAACCACTATTATTTTGGTTAAATATAAAACTTTGTATACATAGATTTTTTTTATAATCATATTTTTGATTCTAAATTTTTAGACATGGAAATTGAACATAACCTCATATACTTATTATAAAACATTCTAAAAATCATTAACTAAGGTTTTTTTTTTCAAAGCCATTTTTCGTTAACATTTATACGGATACAGATATAAGAAAAAGCTTCGAATCTTTTGGAAAAAAAATTAATAAAAAAATAAATGCCTAATAGATTTAGAAATAAAATGTTTGCAATGTTTTAATTAAAAAAAACAAAATTAATAATAGTAAATAATCTACCGATAATTTGTCTAAGAGTAGTAAAATATACATAAATATACAAATGACAACGTGTATTACACTGAAGTTTAGCTCAGAACCGTTAACTATAGAAATGACTTATCGTTTTTGTTTTTTTTTTCGTCCATTTTGAACGCGTACCTACATTATTAAGTACCCGCGTGCCACACGCCCGTATGAATATGCATAGAGAAAAATTATCATTAATGCGATCAAGCAGTATTTAAAGTATGGCTCTTGAACAGCTATGTAGTTCACCGGCACGGCGACTTTATAGGTGCACTGCACAGACACGCCATTACGCCGCCGGTTAATCGTGACAATTGTGTGATATTTCCATTCGGCCGCAATCGATCCGAAACGTCTCGGGCCAGGATATTAAAAACGGATTTGAGGAGTCCGCGCCGAAAACGTCTTCCCGCAAAAGGGCCCTTAATTATTACTTTTTGTCTCGCGAGACATACGTTTAATTGCATCCGTCGTTAAGACGTATTGTACAGCGATTATTACCGTACATAGTAGTGAATCCAGTGACGACGGTTTCGCTTTCGATTTTCCGAACGAATCAAAATCGAGTTTACAGACGAGTTTTGACGGCAGACTTTCGTCGAGTCTGACGGACCGCTGTCGACGACACGCGAAGACACGGGGTTTGAAATACGATTTCACGACACCGTCGTGCATTTCTCACACGATGTTCAGTAAGGACAGTAACGTAACTTGGGAGAAATTCTAGGGGGGTGGGGCAGTATTTTTTTTTAACCAAAATGTGATACTAAAAATCCATTTTTGTATTTATTCCATGAAATAATTATTAATCAACAGTGTCTAATTACTGTCATTTTGACAATTTGACCCACCAAATGTTCACATAGCTTGATTATACTATGGTTTCCAGGGAGGCCACTGGGCGTTGGCCGGAAAACACCGCAACTGTTGAAATTAACGGTGACTGTATATTTCTGATTATTGTATAATTGTTATTGCACGCAATTGGCGATTTCGCGATATCTAGTCTGGTAGTCAGAATTAATTTATAATTAAATACTATTGCCTTTGACAAAAATGAATTAATTCTGTTTCGTTACATTGATTTTTATTTTATTAAAAAAAAAAAAAATTATTATATGGATGTTACAATTTATATAAATGATAAATAATATTTATGAAGGTTATAAATTACATAAATGAATTGTTAAATTTAACTATATCACAAATAATTTTAAAATAACAAAATTCAAAAACCAATTAATTTGACTCCCTATAGGCCCATTGGCTTCGTACGAAGCCATAGCTCTATATGACTCATGGTAAGTCTAAATTTTTCCAAATTTCTATTTTAATAAATATGCACAAGACAAATAGAACAAATGAAAACAAGACATTTTTTGAACCAAAAAAAAATAATTCGGGACTAAAAGGGTTAAATACGTTCGAAACGCCATTTATAATGCTATTGCTGTATCGTATGATATTATAATATATCGATGTTCGAGGTGTATGTCACCACGATAGAGTATCCGTGAACTGTGCAGATGACAGATTGTTAGATAGACATAGGTACCACGAAAAAAAAACTCTAGCGGAGAGCGGAGTCAGTTGTTACTGCAATAGAGTGACGTGTTTAATTTTCTTAGGTTTTTTTTTTTTTTTTTTTTTTAATCGTTATCACAGTCGACCGGAGTAGGCCGTTCGATAAAGTAGGCTAATATTCGTACGTACGTTTTGCAATGAAAAAGAAAAGAAAACGTCGGACACAAATTTTTCGCACCCAGAAGCGGCTTGTAAGCACCTTCTATCGGGGCGGTGCCCCGGTTAAAAATTGTAGGGTATGTGGGTGGTTCAGTAGCTCAGTGCTCAAAAGTATTTAGAAACGTACCTTATGTCCATATAACCAGTTTAAAATTGTTATATAACTACCTGTTATAACTTCTACTAAAACGTTTGCGAGATTTATCTGTGCAAAAGCGCGTAGCAGCAATTCGTCAAATAAAAATTGATCAGTTTGTCAAAAACAAATCATAATACATATGTATAATAATAACGAAATACGAAATCTGTAATATAATAAGTCAATATGATATGTAATAATTATTCTTTATTCATTGTAGGTACAGATAATATTTATATTACATTTCTATTATTTGAACTCGGTGTGGTCTTATATTTTATTTCGGATAATCGAGGTTCTACTGTAAATATATATTATTTTCCTAGAACTAAAATAATAAGCTAAAACGATAAAATTTTTAATTTTTTGAAAATTCTCAAGCTTAACTGTATTTTTAGTTAAATTTTGGTTAAATAAATAAAAATGTAGGTATATGGTATACTAGTAAATTCATGAACCCGTTAAGTAGTATATAATTAACATTGTAATATTAGAGGAATTGTGTAAATGAAGCGAAGCGAAAACAAATTTTGAGAGTAGGTCGGGTTCGGTAGGTGGGTGGTTTAAATTAAATTGCCCCGGTAAGATATAAATGTTCAAACCGCCTCTGTTCGCACCACGGCCGTATTCTAAGCTCCTCGGAGTAGATCACTTCTGGCGCACACGCGAGAGTACAGGGGAGTGCTCAGGACTTCGGTATTTCAAATCCAGCACTCCTATCGGTGTTCCTTCCGGGCGCAAATCTAATAATAATTTATTTATTGTTTGATATCTCGTGCGTGTCGTTGTCGTTTTGGCGTTGATAAGATTTGCGCAAGTCATGGTCGATTGGAAAACAATAGAAACGAAACGTTATTGAGTCTATGGCGAAACACATCGAATTACACAGACGATCAACGACCACTGTTTCACGTCCAAGGGGATCTTGTTTGCCGCATAGAATTGCCGCTCTATGGTCTGCAGTCAGCGTCATAATATGTTTTATCACGCTGTTGTTAATATTGCGCGTTAAGATTACGGGTCGTATAATAATATGATTTTTTCATTTTTGGCGAATACCTGTGCTGAAAAATCTAGCGAATACATTTTGTATTGGTAATAATAATAAACGTAACGTATGATACGTTGTTGTTTATTCATATATCTTGTGCGATGTTAAACGTTTATATTAAACACATATTATCAGTGCTCGAATTGAGGGGGGACGCAGGCGGACGGAGCTCCCCTTCTTATCATTATTTTTTTAAGCGTACCCCTTCTTCAATTTTTAATTTTCATTGATTTCAATTATTGAGTGGGACGCTAATTTTTTTTAAAGTTTCTTAGTACCCCTTCTTTTATATTTCCAATTCGAGCACTGCATATTATACGACGGTTTATAACGTATCGAAATTTGTTGATTCATTTTGAAGCGATAAAAATATTTAAAAAATAATATTTTCGTTAATTTATTTTACACGTTTGATCGTACTTGGCTGCTAATGATTATTAAATTTATTTATTTATTTATTAATTTATATGAAAGGGTTGACGACAGGGGCGGTTCTAGGATTCAAATTTCGTACGGGCATGAAAAGATTTATAAATAATCTATTTATATAAAAAATATACATACAATCAAGGATAATTCAAATCCTTAATAGTCAAGTTTTTCTCTTATCAATAAGTGCATAAAAATAAAAATTAATTCTGAATTATATTTATTGGTAGATTTTCTTCATTCTTTAAACAAAAATGTAGTTTGATATAATAATATGTAATAAAAATATAAACCATATTTTTATTATTTATTAGTTTATTACAAACAAATGAATACATACTTAAGAAATATGGGACTTAAATTAAATTTGAAATTGCAATTACGTGCGCCGCACCCATCGAGATAGATAAGAATACACGTTATGTTCTATGGCCGCACTGTAGTGATACATAAATCATATTAATATTTGACAATAGACAAAATAGTTATCTATTACAAATTAGTGATGGGAATAATCGAATGATTTCGATAATCGAGTAATTAGTAATCGAGATATTACTATAATCGAGATATTCACTCGATTAAAATTTACAATCTATTTACCTTTGATAAATCGCTTTATTTTGTTTATCAAGGTGTTAAAGAAAAAAAATTAATTATTCAGATCGACGAGACATTGCAATTAAAAAAAATAATAAACGCCAAAAATTTTGGTACGGGCAGCTACCCACTCTGCCCGTATGCTAGAACCGCCAGGCCCTATTTTTTAGTGAACCCCGACACAAAGTGTGTAACCCGAAATTGAAAGTGTGCACTACGGATTTGAGAAGTGTGTACCTACTAAATACTAATAAATAAGACTACTTGCTAGATAGTTATAGGTAGTACAGAATACATTATTCATATTTAAAAAAAATAATATTTAATTATTATTATTTAGATAGATGTATCTGAATGGAATGATTTGAAACCGTTAGCCTGTTTAAGCGAATCAATTACCGACGAAGAATTAAAAATATGCCACGATAAAATTTGTCCAGATTTTGAACTTCTCGATTTCGTTACGTCATATAAAGAAGCATGTTGTATCCCACAGTTAAGAAATAAAAGGATTTATAAAGAAGTATTAAAAACGCTCTTAAATAATTATGAAGGATGGAAACCTTTAGTTATTTCTGTAGTATGTTTTGTTTCACTTAAATTGTTTTAAAAGTTATGCCCTTTATTAAACTGTATTTTTGTGTAATTTTTGGGCACGTATCCTGGCTGCTAAACCACATTCAGCTGATGTTGAGAGATTAATATCATATTACAATGTCTTGAAAACTTGTGGACAGTCATCCTTATTACCCGAAACTATAAAAAATTATCTTTATATAAAATTAAATATGTGTAATGTTTCAAAGTTTGATCCTCATCCAGCTGTCATAAAATGGCTGTCTGACAAAAAAAGACATAATAAAGTTCATCCACTTGCAAAACAGCAAGAGTGGTATGAAGGTGTTTTTGAGGAAGCCAAATTAAGCAAGACAGCTGATGAGGACTTAGCTCTTAAGGATATATGCATACAATTCTAAACTATATTTTCCACATTAAAATAAATAATTTGTTAGTTGTTTAATAATAATGTACAATTTGATTAATAAAAAAGGATTATTACTAAAAAAGCTGGTAAGTGAGATGATGGTGGTACAAGTTCGTCCTTCGTCCCTTCGGTCCTCGGACAAGATATTGGTGATGAATGTATTAAGTTTTAAAGAAATGATGACTCATTTCTTTAGTATAAAACGATTCTGAGCAAAGCTTCAGTGTAATGTAATATATTATTATTTAAATACTGTTTATGTATTTTACGGTTATTTGTATAATTTTTGGTGAGTTGTTTTGTAATTAAACCCTCATAAAATATTCAATTAGATATAACTCATTTAAACTACAATTGTTATAACAATTATAACTCATAAGAAATAAACTTAAAAGAAATCAGACAATATCGAAAAAAATCGTACAATAATTTATTAAAGTGTGTATAAAAAAAAATCCTGACTAACGATTTTTGAAATTTTGTTAGGATAATTAGGTAGGTATATGAGTAAGGTCATATTAAATTTTCAGAACTTTTTGTCAAATATTTAAAATTATATTACATAAAAACTTTCAAACAATTTGGTAAATTAAAAGCTCTATATTTAAGTCAAAAGTGCTATAATTGTTCTGAAAATGTTGTCCAATATAAAAAAGTATGTATTTGATATTGGATAAAATTTTCAAGTTTCTAGCTTCAATACTTTTCGATTTATGACTAAATACCTAAAATCTGAACAGTAAAAATCTCGTTTACGGCGGATTTTTACCGTTTTTACTCAGTTTTTCGATCGTTATTCTTGATTACTGGAGAAACTATGGAGATTTTGGAAAAATGACCTCTTTTAAGTACCATGACAGTTCAATTTCGAATCTAAAAAGTTGCTGGACGAAACTTTTGGACAAAAATTTCTATACGAAAAAGTGTTTACGGAAAAAAAAAAAAAAAAAAAAAATAAACATCATTGTAAAACCATAAGATCCTTCGCTTCACTCAGAATCTAAAAAAAAAAAAAGTTGGCGTCATTGTATTTAATAGTATAATCATGGAAGTGTGGTAAAGGGGGGTGTGGGGGGCTTTGCCCCCCACGGTTCTGTATCATATCATGGTACATTAAAAAATGTGTAGTACGAATTTTTATGAAAAATAGGGCCTGAGAACCGCCACTGGTTGACGATCATAAAAAGGAATGGAATCTAAATATTTAAAACGATAAGTTTTTTCTCTGATATCTTTGTGTCTGATCTTGAAACCGTTTTTACTCGGGTTTTCCTCGTGCCTGGGAAAACGAATTTGAGAATGGAAAAACGAACCCTTATTATAGTACCATCTACATGCCATTTTTGAACTATAAAGTTGTTGAATGAAACTTTTGGACAATATATTTTAATATATTGAGTGACTATACATATTATATTAAGTGTAGGTACCAAAAAGTGTGTCCAGAAAAAAAATAAATAAAAAAATAAACATCATTGTAAAACCAATAGATCCTTCGCTTCACTCAGAATCTAAAAATTAAAATAAACGTCATTGTAAAATCAATTATTCTTTGGTTCACTCAGAATTGAATATGTATTCGAATTTATAGCGAACTATTTATTTTTCCAAAATAAAAAAAAATAATAAAATAATGTTAGGTTACCTGAAACAGCATTACAAGCTATACATGCATCGATGTGTTTTCTAGCAAGTCGGAATTATAATAATGAATATTTTATTTTAATATTATTATAATTTAATATCATTACTCATGTGTCATGTTGTTACTGTTACAATTATTAACGTTATTTTAAATAGGTACTTCAAATCTATACCTTCTACTGTACTTAATACTTATAAATATATCTAAGGTAGTCGGTAGATATTTCTCAATAGTTGTCATTAGATTACCTGTTTAATATGAATTTTTATATTCATAGTAAACGTTTATTCTATAACATCTTTGTGATTATACTATTTTTTTTTTTTTTTTTAATAAATCTTATTCCTTTGTATAAATAGCTACATGATTTGTTTCGAGGCACCTTTATCAATTTTTCCATGAACTTATTTAAATGGCTATCTCGAGTCAGACAAAAATCAAGGTAGGTAACTTGAAACACTAATATTTAATTTATTTTCCGGTCATAATATTCAATGTAAATTGTAAGGTCTTCAATTATTCATGACACTTATGCAATAAGATATTAATTTTTTGTTTAACGGACAATTTTTTTTTCACATAAAAACAAGAATAGTTTCAAAATTGTTTTAAGTCACCCCAAATGAGGGTACCAACCAATAGATACTAGGTAGTACTTGCGTGGTACAAAGGTATATACCGAATATCTACTTATGAATGTTTAGTTGTATTTCATAATTTCACAATAGACAAGATTAAGACGTGATGCAATAATAAATTTACGGGCACAGGTGCAATAATTGAACACAGCACACACAAAAATAAAAGTTGAAGATTCTGATATAGTTACGAGCATGATTGTTTTAAATTCGCATAATACATCTTTTTCGTGTTAACTTACCTTACTTGAGAAGGTATATTATAGACTTTACATACCTTCTCTAAAATATTGCAACTAAATACAACTTAGAGGCCAATACGAAATCACGTAGTTTACAATCCTGTTTTTTTTTTTTTTTTTTTTTTGTTTAACCTTAATTTAATATAATTTAAAAATGTATTTTAACCATGTACCTACCCATACCAATCACATATTTTTCTCGTATTTGTAATTTTGAATATTAATCTATTCAATTAAGTACAGGTAGATACAAGGTTCTTAGTTTTGTTTAAAATGACATGTATGAATGTTAAAAAAAATATTTTTCTATCAAAATAATTGAATAGGTAGGTACCTACCAATCTATTAGTTTACATTTAGTATAATCTTAGGTATATTCTTAAGTACACTGTTTCTTCTAAACATATATTTTAAATATTTTAATTTTAAAAATGTTTTTCTTTCTTTGGATATTTACCCCCATAATTATTAGTTATATTGCAGATTATTGTGGTACAATATGGTAAATTGCTATCATAAGTTTACTACACATTAGAAAACACTTCAGTTTTTCTTTCTTAATTCGTGATTGAGTTAAAGTAACTTTAACTCAAAGATAAATATTTACTTTAACTTACTGAAATAAATGAATCAAATAATATATAAGCAGTAAAAGTTTTTTTTTTATTATTATTAGTGAATTTCAAAAAGTCAAAAGTATTAATACTATAAAAATAATTGGGTTTAAAATTAAAAGTTGACGTTAATTATTACATTTAAATATTTTAACTTTAGGAAAACATTAGAGTATTTTAATTAATTTTATTTTGCAAATAATTTACTAATATTTCTTGGAAGTATCTACTTACTACTTTTGTGACAATATTATGACTAATTTTAATAAGTAATGTATAATGAAAAACAGGGCTTGAATCCGATTGAAATAATTTCGGTTTCGGTTTCGATTTTGAATACCGGTTTTGAAAATATTTGGTTTCGATTTCGATTTTGAATACCGGTTTTGAAAATATTCGATTTCGGTTTCAATTTTCAATACCGGTATTAAGAAATTTCGGGTTCGGTTTCGATTTTGAATACCGGTTTTGAAAATTTTCGATTTCGATTTTGTATAGGTACCGGTATTGAGAAATTTCGGTTTCGGTTTTTTTAATTTAAATTTTGAGTCAATTTTCAATCAGTTTTAATTTATTAAAATTTTGATATTGATTTCGGTATTGAAATCAATTTCATACCCTTCTTTTTCACTAAAATTTGTTAAACAATTAAAGCTTCTTGACTAAGTACTATAGTCATTACTAATAATAATATTAAGTATGTACTTAATAATGACTTCTATAATGAGTAATATAGTAGAGTTAGGTTAGGTTACTATGCCATCTATGGACTAGGGTATCTAAATATTAGTACAGAATATTATCTTAATTCTTAATCTTTAATTATTAATGGTTGCATCAATACAGCTAAATAATAGTTTTTTATTAAATTCAGTATTAAAATTTTTTAGGAAATACCTATGTAAGTTTTAACAAATTATTATAATTATACACTATTGTCTATTATCATATAATTATATCAGTATCTACCTATTAAGTTTATTTTATGAGTTTTTAGTGAAAATTTAAATAATAATAATTAGTTAAAATGTTACTTAATACTACTTGTATCGTTATCGGCGTGCCTCTATCATGACGACGAATAACTAGTAATATATTATTAATTTCAGTCCATATTTTAGTCAGTCACAACTCACCCGCCTAGTTCGACGAGTGCCTACGGCGAATTGTTATAAATATATTTTACGATTTTAAAATATTTTAATCTGTTTTTTTTTTTTAATATTTTAAGATTTCGATATTATAATAACTGGTATTAATTTTTTCGATTTTGTTTTCAATTTTGAATACCGGTATTGTATTTTTGAGGTTTCGATTTCGATATTAATAACCGGTATTGATTTTTTTCGATTTTGTTTTCAATTTTGAATACCGGTATTGTAGTTTTGAGGTTTCAATTTCGATTTTGATTTCGATATCGATCTTTTAACGGTTTTAACCGGTATTCAAAACCGATTTCAAAACCGATTTCAAGCCCTGATGAAAAATACAAAGAGGAGGGATGGTAATCAATATTTTTATCATAAAAAGATTTCCGATAAGTGTTTTTTTAGAAAATTCTGTATTGTACTAATTATTTTACATGGGTATGATACTTCATTCAATTTAGAACTAAAAATGATATTTTCATAAGTTATGAAATTAACATTAGCCAGTAACATTGTTACACCTCGAAAAATTTTACTTTAACTTCAAACAGTTAAATTGTAAATTGTAATTAAAGTAAAATAAATACTATTCAATATTTTTTAATTCTGTTTAAAACTCATCTGTTCAATAAAACTGGATGAATATTAGTTTATTTATTTAGAAATAAAATTAAAAGTAGTATTTAATTGATTCTCTTTAAAAATGACTGAAAAAAATACTTAAAAAACACTCATATCTTAAAAATTATAAATAAACAATAATACACTCAGTTTAAATGCAGTTACATAGATTTTTTTTAGGGTATATATGCTCCTTTGGTCTGAACTAAAAAAAAATCTCTGTATTTCACCAAGATAATCTCAAAAAAAAAAAAAAAATTCTGTAGTACTATTATTATTTAAAAATTAAATATCTACACATGAGTTAGTTCATTCTAAACACTGCTAACTAGTACATTATAGATACTAAATATTGAATTCATTAATCTACCATTGACTGTATTCTTGTACAAAACATGTTTCCATATTCAAAAAGACGTATAAATATTAGTAGTGAAAGTTTATCTTTCATTGTTTTTCTTCTTGGGTAAGATTTTTTGTTTTTTCTTAATAATTCTTTTCCTTAAGTAAGACATAATCTGACACAACAACAATGTTAAATCATAACAATGTTATATTCATAAAATAATTACGAAATAATATATAAGCTGTAAAACAATAACATCATATTTGGCATCTTTCTTTATTTACTTGAAATTTTATCTTTTAAAAACGAAAAACGAAAAAACAGTATATTATAAAGAGTCAAGGAAGTATGTCAGTAAATTATTTTTTTTTCTTCTTCATTTTCCTTTATCAACTACCTAGTCCTTAACAAAAATATAAAATTGTTTGGTTTTAATTATAAAGAAACACGTGTAACATTAATTTAAATAGTTTAAATTATTATAATATCAATAATGATAATAGTGTTACATAGGTATCAAGTAGTAAAATATTTTAATAGGTAATTAATAATTATCATATGATAATTCTTTATGGATAAGGATTGTAACAGCTAATGAGAGCATATAATAGTATTAATTATCATTAAAATTAATACTTAAACAAAAATTACAATATTTTGTTCAGTGGATACATTTGAGGTTGAATGAATAAAATTATGGCATGTAAACTCAACCATTTAGAAATTTAAAACCACCGCAGATTCAGCAGCAAGACTTATATTGTCGCTTTTGACTTTTGACCTGAAAAAGCAAAAATAGTTTGTAATGATATAATATTATTAGAAATTTATTTGATTTTTTTACAGTGGGTACCTTTCATAAATAGTACATTTTTTCACATAGTTTGTACTTATTTTGATTATATTTTAAGGAAAATATAATTAACTAAAAATACTCTATAGTTTCAGTAAAATTAAGTTTTATGATTAAATTGTTTTATTTTTTTATAAACGTGTTTTGAAAACAGGCATACTATAAAAAATTTACACAATTATTTGCTGAAATAATTTGAACTCTAAAACAATTACTTCAAATAATGTTATCAACATAGTATGTATTATTTAATATATTACAATGACATTTTTATTTAATATATTAATGAAATCAAATGAATTTTTATGATTTATAATAGTTTTTTCAAACAATATTTATGATTTTTTCCATTAGTACACATTTTAAGATATTTTAAATTTAGACCATACAATAATATGACATATCAACACTTTTAATTTCTAAATGTTTTCATGAAATGTAATAACTAATAATTTATCAATATGGTATTTAAATACTGTAAAATGTATTTGTAAATTATAGTTTTGTTTATAGATAAGAACTAATGAATTATAATATATAATATGTGATATTAAATATTAAATTATATTTTATTAACATAGATACATAAAAACAAAATAATTGTTTGATAATAACTATCTATTATTGCATTAAATATAAATACAAAGTTCATAAAAAATTTAAAGTGCAAAATAATATTTATAGATCAAAATATTAAATGAATTAATATAAAACAATCATTGATTAAGAAGAAATTTCTAAATGACTACATAAAATATAGCCAAAATAATATTTATACCATTTTTAGAACCGCATGTAATACTTATGCATACTTCACCTATCAGAATAGTTTATAGAGGGAACTCAATTGGGACATATTTCAAGAAAATGATGTACTACACTAGCAACAAATATTAATATTACAATAATTTATAATATTTTCTATATCTACTCTAGTCATATCAAACAAATTTAAACTGTAGAACTGATATTAACAAACTAAACATTTATTTCTATTTCAAAAGTGTTTGAGTTTTATTGTACTTATGCATGGCTAATATTAATGCAAACTAAGCAATTATACCTACTCAAAAATTGACTAATAAAATATCAAAAATGTTGTAAAATTAGTAAATTCATATTATATATTATATCATGGTTTTATGCTGTAACTTGATAAAACGATAATTATACTCATGGCTTTGATACTAGATATTTTTATATTGAATTTATGCGAACAATTTTTATTTTATATATTATTTTTCATAAACCCTTATAAAATGGTCATTAATGTGTTTAATATATATTAATTACTTTTGTTTCATTTGTAATAAGTTGATGTTTCATTTTGTATTATATAATGAAAGTAAAATAATATGAATTTAAGTATTAAACAATATCTGTGATTCAAACTAAAATATAAAACATTGTATACACAATAGGAAAAAGTAGGAATAAAATCATATATATATATACACACACATTTTTTTCGATTATGAATGTTTATGCTTAATAACTGTAAAATAAATCTGCTACTTGAAAAAGTGGTTCCATAAAAAAAAAAAAAAAGTTCCTTTTTCTTTATTCATATCATTATAATGATTTAAGTATTTATAGTCTTAGTTATAGATGTTAGCATACTAATAATGTATAATGACTTAAACAAAATATATTGTATAAGCTACAACAGGTTTTGAAATAGGTAATGATATCATTTTTTTTTAGTTTGGCCTCTTTTTTTAGCTCTTTAAAATATTTTTTGAAAGATATAACTTACTTAAGAAGAGGAAGTGTAGAACAAGCGGACTGTGTACAAAGTGATAAATTTACTTCAGCTGGAATTCCATCAAATGAATTTAGATTTAGAAGAGTGACATTTTTACTTAGATTCCAGGCAAATACAAGGCTCTCTGAACCACTCATTATCCTTAAAACAACAATAATGATGAGTATAATATAAGGTACATAAAATATAAATACAAATATATTTAGAATTAACATATATGGTTTTTACCTATCAAAAGCGAACACAGTATCATTATTTAAAAGCTTGGCATTAAAAGATCCAAATTCAATAGTTGGCAATGATCGTAATTCTTTTAATGTACTTTCAACTAATGTGATATTTGGTATATGGTTGTTTTCAAAGAGTTTAGGATCAGCATTGATGAAAGGTGTACCAGGCAACAATGAACCAAGAATATTAAATGCATCAATTGTTTCATTTTTCCAAGGCTTCGATGGATCAGAACATACCCACTAAATGAATAAAAATGTATTAATTTTGTATGTTAATTTTTGTGATTATTTTTTTTTTTCACTTACTTCCCAAGAAGACCATGCTGATGATGACGTAGTTGTTTTAGATAAAATTGCATGAAGTAATTGTTCTCCTGTGAAATCAGGAGTTAGTGAAACAGCACTATGAACCATATTTACTTCAGAAACCATGTCCTTACAATCAAGGTCACTCACAATCAATATTCTGAAAATTATATTGTATACAATTATAATTTATTCATAATAGTCAGACATAAAATATAACTCTGATTGTCTCGACTCAAGCAACCATTTCAGATCAGTGATTTCCATAACAGTAAACATAATTTGCTTGTTTTTTTTTAATCATTATTTTTTTGTTCAAATATTATTAATATTATAATTATTACTAAAAAATAGTTTTATTTTGCATATTTTTGTATATTTTGCCACTTTATGACATGTATTGCATATTTCTGTATTTTATGATTTTATCACAGAACACAAATAAATTGTTTTCAAATGCATAATGTAATATTTTGTTAATATTAATTAAAATAACATATTTATAACTGTGTAACAAGTGTCAATTATATTTATAGTCCATGTAATTTGACAAAGTTGTTTTCTAATCTTATAGCCACATAATTTATGTATAAAAAAAATGTATTCGGTATTGATTTTTCAGATTAAAATTACCACACATTGAAATAAAAATGTTTAAAAATAATCATATAAATATAGTATAATTTTATATGAAAACATTTTATAAACAAAAAATAGTGAAAATAAAAGACTTTTAATTCAATTTATTTTTTACACATCTTTTATTTTAAAAGTATGCATATTTTATAGTGCATATGTCTAAGGTTTTTAGAGCATATAAATACGAGCTCCAGATGATGATTCATCTACGTTAAATAATAATAATAATATAATTTTTTAATTATTATAAGATTAGCTGAATGTTGGAAATTGTTATAAATAATAAAATACAAATGTAATCTGTTAATTTTTAGAATATTGCAGCTTGTTGATAAACATTATTAATAATGAAAGTAAAAAATTGTTGAAACAGAAAAACAATGAATGTATCATATATCACTATCAGTCATCAAGAAAAAAAAACAATTTAAAAATGAATTGTCAGTTAATTGAATTGATCATTTTATCAAACAGCACTATTATTCTGCTAAGAGTAATACTCAATAAAAGATAAAATGTTATTATAAATAATTGAAGTTTGATTCTGGGTTAATCGGTAATCTCCAAACACTATCATGACATAGAATTACTTTATTTCAAACTGGTATAGTGCCGGAAAAAACTGAGACTTATAACCACCCTATTTTACTGGTGTATTTTACTTTGTGTACAAACAAATAGTGAATCTCATTACTTTTACAAATAAATAATATTACAATTAAATTTCTTTATTATTTTACAATATAATTAAAAACTTACCAATAATATAAATACATTTTTTTTTTTTTACTAGTAAATATTTAATAATATCAAAAGTTAATAATTGAATATTTAAACTTACCCAGAACTATTTTTTATTGACTTTCCCCAATTCGATAATAAATCATTGGTTTCAGGAAGATTAGAAGTAATTCCTTTATGATTTAATGAATCATATTTATTGATAATAGGCGTAACTTCAGAAGCTGTTTCATTTCGAAAATCTTTATCTTTAAACATATATTGAACTTGATCCAAGTACAGTCCATCGAATCCTTGCTCTAGCCAATACTTAAACACATTCTAAAAACATATAATTTATATAAACAAAAAAAAATATGAACATCGCACCATGGGGTATTCTTCGCTCCCAGGACAAGATAATGGGGATGGGTGTATTAAATTTTAAAGAAATGATAAATCATTTCCTCAGTTTAATGATTCTGAGCAAAGCTTCAGTACTAAAATAATTATACTGTTTATACTTTTTATACTTATAACCATTTTAGTTTGATTATCGGTATGTTTTTTTTATCACATCTGTTCAAAATTTTCTCATTTGGCAAATAAGAATTTTTTTTTTTCACAAAAGATTCTAAACAAGTTGTTTTATATGTATCAAAGTTTCATAATGATTGAATGGAACATTATTTTTTTTAAAACATTTGAATGTTGAAAATTGACATAAAACACTCAATTTCTTAAAAATTGTATTTTAATTAACTTAAATGCTTATATAAAATCCTGATTTACGATTTTTGAAATTTTTTTGATATTGTTAGTTTAGTATATGAGTAGGTTCATATAAAATTTTCAAAAGTTATTGTCAAATATTAAAAACTTTATCAGATAAATTTTAAAAAATCCAAGTATTTTCAAAATGTTATTTTTAGTCCAAAAGTTGGCAAATTTTTTCAAAACTTTTATTAAGTATGTATTATCATACTATTAATATATGGTACAAATTTCAAATTTCTAGAAACATTTAAATCCGAGTTATAACTAAATAACTAAAATCAATTAAGTTAAAGTGTCAATTACGGAAAATTTTACAGTTTTAAGTCGGTTTTTTGAGTTTTTCTATCAACAAAAAATAACCATCCAGAAAATAGAAAAATTACCTCTCTTAAGTTCTATCAAGGTTAAATTTCTGTTATATAGTGGCTAGATAAAACCTTTGGAAAATTATTACTACTCTAAAGTGTTTACAGAAAAAAAATCAATGTAAAACCATAAGATCATTTATTTTACTTGGAATCTAAAAGTAATTAAAAAAAAAAAAAAAATTTAAACAAACCTCAAAATATTTTACAACATCTTCATTGCGGAAATTGAAATCCGGTTCTCCTGCTGAAAACTGATGAAGATAATATTCTTTTCGGTTCTCTTGCCATGTCCAAGCAGATTCTCCATTAACAGTCAACTGTTGAATAGTAATTAATTTAAAACTAAAAAACCATAGAAGAGTTACAAATCAATACTAACCCAATTATTAATAGGATGCATGTTAACTCCATCGCTAAAACCAGGATTCCAAATGTAATAATTTTTGTATGTTGGTTCCTGTCCAACTGATCGTAAAAAGAACATATTTGTTTTTGAAGAATGGTTAGGAACTAATTTTAACATCACTTTCATTCCTTAATACATAAAAAAATTAATTATTTTGTAACAAATAACATAATCAAATAAAACATACCATTGGTTTTTAATTTACTAATAAGATCTTTAAATACATTTCCCAAAAACTCATTTGTTTTCATAAAATCTGTAACGCCATCCTTATCAGCATACAATACTGATGACAAAACAACATTTTGTACGCCCAATTTCTGCAAGTATTCAATTTTTTCATCGATACCTTAAATATAGTAAATTTAAATTAACTTACTTAGAAACAAATCATAACATATTACACAATATATTTCATATAATCGAAAAATGAATAATATTATTTACTGTAAAAAAAATGTTGATTGATAAATAGTACAGTAGTCACTCGATAATTCGAACCTCGATAATTCGAAAAACTCCATAAATCGAACTAAACGCTAAGTCCCCTGGGAAAACCTCTATAATTAGAAAAAAATACGTGTATTCCGGTCCCCTCGATAATTCGAAATGTCTGTCAATGAGGCACACTCTACAATTCGAATTTTTTTTTCACGAATCTCTATAATTCGAATTTCTTTAAACACAATTATATGTATGTTCATATATATAAGGATTATGTACAATCTATTTAACGTACTCGTAATGAAACTAATAACGAAGATGGTTAAATATTATCGTAGTTCAATGTTATCGTATCTTACCTACCTAATTTATACCAAAATAAACCTCTGCTATGCAACAGGCTAGAAGTCCTGTATCATTTGAAGAATTTATTCACTTTGACGATAATTTCGCAACTTCTGGTACTTTTACTGACGAGGAAATTATTCAATTTACTTCAGCCAATCAGCACAATTCTGACAATGATGACGAGGAAGAGGAGGCGGAGGTAGAGGTTCCTGTCATATCGTTAAAAGAAGCAAAATTTTTTATGTCAGGATTATGTCAATTTTTTGCGCAATCTGAAATGGACGAAAAAAGATGCGATACAATTTTCAATGCTATCAGTAAGTTAGACAACGCTATGGACCAGATTGTGACCAACAATTTTTCACAAAAAAAAAAAAAAAACAGATTTCTTTAATATGTAATATTTACCTATGTAAAATATAATAATATTAAAAATAAATGTAAAATATAATAATATATATGTATAATAAATAAATATAAATTAATAATTTTAAAATATAAATAATAATATTTATAATAAATAAATGTCAAAATAAACGTAAAACATTATGTAAAATTTTCCACCTCTCTTTAATTCGAATGAATTTTTTTTCCCTCGATTATTCGAACACTCGGTAAATCGAAAACCTCTATAAATCGAATTTTCAACTCGGTCCCCTGAATTTCGAATTATCGAGTGCCTACTGTATATTGTTATATTTGTATGTTAGGACTGTTGCGAGTCTCATTTTACTCAAAAATTAGAATTTATTTCTGCTGAAAATAACTTAAACAACTTTAACAACCCAATATTATAGATATGGGCATTAAAAAAGAAGTGTGAAATCAATATGTACATTATTTGCTTCGCTTAGAAATTAAAATTTCAAAGATTATGTTAATGAATTAGGCATATTTATATATCTTGGAACATAATTTAGAGGACTAGAAGAGTACATGTTTTCTACATTTAAAATTTTTTTTTTTTATTGATATTTAAGCGAAAATAAAATGATTTTACAAAGATAAAATTTATCTTTTTAATCACATTTAATGTGCTTTTAAGTAATTAGAGCTGTTCAAAAATGTTGTTTAACATACCTATAAAAATATCACCTACTTAGAACAAATCATTTTTTAAAACACTTAATAGTTTTCCAAGATTAAGAAATAACTGTTGAGCGTTAGAGAAAAAAATGATAATATACAAGATGTTCATGAAAATGATTGAAGTTATTAATAATTTAACAAAGAAGTATTCAAAATTATAACTCCTTATGTAGATTCACTTTTATTTAATTACAAATTATATAGGCATCAGTAAGAAACTTGTGAAGTAAAAAAAAAAAAAAAAATTGAAGGGTAATTGAAGGGCTTGCTGCAACAACCAGATAAATCCACTTTTTTCCAAAACTCACTTTTTTGCAGAAATGTATAAAGAAAATTTTTCTTGAAAATCAGACGCAATAACCAGTTAAATCTGATCAATAGTTTTGGAGTTATTTAAAGAAATGGATTTATCGTGTTTTGTAATTTGCTGCAACAATCAGATAAATCCGAAAAAATTATTTTTTTTTAGAGGCATAAGCTGTCATTTGATATTTATACATAATCATAGCATTAAAAAAATACTACAACATTGAAGAGTAAAATCAACTTTATTTAATAACAAATAAAAAATAATGTGCTTTTCGGTGTAACAACCAGATAAATCCATGCTCGCTTCAACTTTGTCCAACAATATTTCAATATCAAACGTTTTTTTTTTTCAATTCTAACTTCAAAGATGTATGTTTAAATGAGTATAGAATTCAAATATATTTTTTTGACAGTATTTTAGTATACATAATGGATTTTAAACTAAATTTGCATTGTCCTGAAAATTTTCAAAAAGTGGATTTATCCGGTTGTTGCAGCAAGCCCTTCAATTATTCGAATAAAATAGACATTAACTAAGATAAATAATTATGTTTTTGTACTTGAAAACATTAAATTAAGAACACCTATTCTGATACTATTTTACTTTAATTGGTTTAAAATTTTCAACATATTTTCATATACAATAATATTTAATTCTATTTACTGTTTAGAATCAATTCTGTTTTAATAGTACATTTATTTCATAATCAATTATTTTTAATAAATGGATATTTTCTAAAACAATTACTTATACAATATAATAATTATTCTCGTAATTATGGTTTGTAATTTAATTTTTTGATTATTGTATCAGAAATAAGTTAAATACAGATTACCTAGACATTCAAGAACTTAATGAATTATATCTTCAGTTTTAAGAATTGAAGAATCTTGGAAATGATAAAATGTATTTAAACAGCTATTAATTTTACTAAGAATTACAATAAAAACTGATATATATATATATATATATATATATATATATATATAATTCTATTATTCTAATTAGGTGATATGTTATTATTAATAACTAATATGTAATTTTAATTAGTGAATATAAATTGTACGCATAATAATATAATAAAAATTACCAAAATGTAATTCTAATAAATAACTATAGCACTAATAACAATGATGTTGTCAAGTTAAAGTATTTAATAAAAATTATTAAAAAAAATAAAACTACCTACTGAAAAAAAAAAATTAAAAAAATGTTATTTAATGAATTTCTTTATAATAAATATATAAATATTATCAACTAATGCTTTTTTCTTAGTTCACCAGAATATTAAACACAGTACAATTTATCCTTATAAAATAGTTATATTAATAAAAATAGCTAAAATACAATAGATAGACGTCATCTCATCCAACAGAAAAAAAAACATCCTACTTTAATTAAATTAATTTATGAAAGTTATTTCAATACATATATACTGAATAAATAAATTAAATTAAAGTAGAACATTTTTTTTCTGTTGAATGACGTTAGACTGCCTGTCCATTATATTTTTTTATTCCAGTAGGTGAAATTATTTTAGTAAGATAAATTCGAGGATAAATTATAGGTACTGTGTTTAATATTCAGATTAATTAAGAGACATTAGTAGATAATATTTGAACATTTGATGGAAACAAATCATTTTTTATAAAAATAAACAGATCTTTAAGCTGGGTTTAGTGTTTTTTTAAAACTTATTCCTTTTAAGTATTGGATGGTGAAATCGGATCAATTAAAACAACTGATTTTAAATGGCCTATTTATTATTATTATTATAATTGATATTTACTTGATATATACATTATTTTTTAAAAGACTGTTTTTAATATTTATCTATGTATATATTCAAATGATTTTTTTTTGTTTAAGTATCTTTATGAATTTGATATGTATAATGAAATTATTTACTTTTTTCTTAAAGTTTTATTTCAATTTATATTATGTAATTAGTAAATTTTATGCTTGAAAAAATTTTATTTTATTTCATCTGTATTCCCCCTAAACCCTTACTAATTTGAATGGTTTGGGTATACTTGTTCTACACTTGACATTATTTAAAAAAATGTGTAATGCATAAGCACATACCTAGCAAATACAACAATATTCACAATTAAAACTTAATTTTAATTTTAATAATTAAGAAACTTAATATCGCTTAATACCTATGAGTAGAAGTTTTAGAGAGAAATTTTATTTACTGAATGTAATGTCCATGGTCAAGAATTATGGTGATTACAATAATAACATTATGTGAAAATAACGGTCATTTGAAGAAAAACCCTATAAATTATTTTTAATTGAGATACAGACTATCAAGATTATTGAAGTATTTAATGATTGGTAGCTTACCATTTAGGGATGAATCATTTAAAAGAGAAGAAGCGTTAATAACGTACACTGGACTCTTTTGATACCACTCCAGCTTCGATAGTTGGAAACACTTCGGAGTCATAAATATAATGAACAGAGCTCCAAACATCATAGCAAACCATGAAATCCAAAATACGACAAACAAAAGCCATCTAAGTCGTACCCAGAATGGACTATTGGCATACTTCATGAGTTCTTCTTTTCCCATTCCGGCGTACGCTGTTTCAATGTTATGGTCCGACACGTCCAACTTTAACTCGTCATACTTGTCGCTGGCACTTTCGACTTGCTTGTTACCTTCTTCCATGAGTTTTTCCACAGCACCATCTTTTTTTTCCAAAGACATGTTTACTTAATATCTAAAGACAAAAAACCAGGATTAAAGTTTAAAAAACAATTTATAAACATCAATAGAACAAATCTAAGGAAGTAATTTTTATATACGTATACATATTTAAAAACCGGGTCATTTGATATTTTAAATCAAGGAATAGTGAAATGAATTGAGACATCTACTTATGAAGTCAAAGCCAAAAACATTCTAAAAACAATAGAGACTGTGTATGGGGGCAGTGAAGGACGCGCACTAATCATTACAAGCGGTCATATATAGAATCAAAAATACTATACTTTGAACGCAATACCGTCTATATTTATCAATCTATTTACTTTCGACCGCTGAAGACAACGGAACGATCGTAGTCTATCAAGCACACATGGTCTTGACGATGTGATCGAGTACCTAACGTCGTCCGGTGAAAAATCATCGAATTCATTTTGGGAGCGAAACGCGTTTCGATTTGTCGTGAAGCGCTGCACGGAAACTCGGCGTTTTTTCCGAGCACCACGTGAGAACTCGGAAATACGCGGACACGCGACAAGACGGTCTGACCCCGCGACAAGGGTTGGAAACATCGTGTCGGACCGACTCGGAGGCGAAGCCACCGGCACGACTTCGGCAACAGTCGGTCATCCAACGACGACGGACCGATCCCGACCGCCTAGAAGTAGAGGTGTGTGTGTGTGTGGTTGTACCTGTGCAGATCGACGACGATCGAACCGGATCGGACGGCACGTCCGTCGAGAGACTAGAGCTGACGACGAGTCGCCTTTTCTCGTCGAGCGAACCGAACGGGAAATGCTCGGGCGACGATCGCGGGAGCGGCCGACGGGCGTGTAGTAGGGTCGAGTCGAGACGACGACGGCGCGCGTCCGCGGAATAACGGACCGGACGGGCACGGGCACGAGAACGAGAGCGGCGTGTTATTATTATTATTATTATTATTATTAACGAATAATATTGTTATTGTCGAACGATGATAATAATTATTATTCTTTTACGATCGTATCAATAACAAACGACGGCGAAATATGATATCGATCGCCGAGCACAACAACAACAATGACAACAAACGTCGGTGCGTAATTATTATTGCACGCGTTATCACGAGGGTTCGTCGCCACGGGCGCACGCAGACGATACGTGATAGCACAGCAGCTGATAACCGTTATGGACCACAGAGTAAATAATTTACGGACGCTGATAATATCGTGTGTTAAAACGTCGTATCGACGCGCCATCTCCGGGGGAAGCGGGTCATGATGATTATTTTATTATATTATTAGACCGTTGAACGAGACGACGTGTTGACCGCGATTAATCGTCAAAAGAAACAGAATACAACTACAGTAGTCGCCGAGTCGGCAATCCGTTTCGTTTCCAACGTGTACCTACAATTTATAAAGTTCTTGCGTTCGTGCGGTAGCAACGCCCTGTCGCGATAACCCCGGTGTCCTGCAGTCTTGCCAACGTCAAAAGGCTAAAAACGCCTAAAGGTGTCGTCACGGGCCGCGGCTGACGATACCGACAACAGACCATAATACCATATTATTATATGATATACTCGGTCTATCATGTGTGATCATGATATGCCGGGGTAACCAGACGTCCTCTTTTCCCCGGACATGTCCTCTTTTTGAGCTTAGAAAAATTCGCCGGGGGGAGGGGGGGTTGAATATCAAAAAAATTCAGGGTTTTAATAATTCCAATGATGACATAACTAGCTATTCAGGAATACTTAAAATGTCGCAATATTTTTTTGTATACCTGCGATTCTAACCTGCAAAATTAATTAATTAAATTAATTCTCAATGGAGTAAAGAAAGAAACAGGCTTACAGGCTTTCTATTGAATCTGTAAAAGGGATAATAACTTTACAATTTAACTTGAAATCAATGTCATGTTTAGATTTCCATAAATATTCATTGCAACCAGAAAATAAAAAGTTAATTCTAGGTATTGAAAATTCTAATAAATATGCATAAAATGATAAAAAAATGTGTATTGACTAATTTACATAATTTATAACTATAGCATGTCTATTTTATAATATTCTTAACACTCAATAAGTATTATATGCATGAATATATATGAAATAGACAGAGTGTGATAAAAATGTAGGGGAGACCGGGGCAAGTTAGAGTTGCTGCGGCAACGGCATTTATAGTTATCTACTTACGATGAAAGAGTTTTTAAACGAAATTTTTTGAATATATTCTTGTTGATATATTAACCTATAAAATGAGAGGGTAATAAAGTCAATAACTTAAAGATAATTTTACTTATAAGTGTTTTTTAATTATCTAAAAATTCGCTACCATACTCTCGGGTTGGGCTAAGTTGAAAATGTCCATGGGGCAAGATGACACAATGCCTAAAATACATAAACATTTTAATCTTTATTTAAGTATAAAAAAACTAAATTATAATAGCCATTTTTATCATTTCTGGGTCCCACTGACGGTAAGTCGCCTATCGGAATTTTTCTTATAATTTCTCACCATAGCTGTTAAGTAAGAATTAAAATAATATAATTTAGTAATTGATTCATAATTATATGGGGCAAGACGAAAGGACTTCATCTTGCCCCCTTTGACTTGTCCCAGCATACTACAATTTATTTTAAAACATTTAATAAAAACTAATTAAAACAAATCATAATGATTCTATTTTAAATAAGTAGTTTATACCCAAACGAATTCATAAAAACAGTTAAAAAAAAAATAATAAAACTTACCTTCTAACTGCAAAACGTTATTAATGTGGAACAAAAAATTACAATTTAACACGTGAAAAAAACAAACGACTGTAACTAGATTTTTTGGTCATATTAACAGTAAATACGTGCTATTTAGTAGTTGTAAATGTCTATAATACGATAATCAGGTTAGAGTGTCACCAACTTATCTCTTTTCATGGGAAAAATGAATATTTCATCTTGCCCCGTTCGCCAAGTTGCCCCGGTCTCCCCTACTGTTAAATAAAGAAATTACATATTCGACAAATTTGTATAAATAATTTTACAATAGGTACTGGAGAAAATGTCCTCTTTTTTTATCAAACATATATGGTAACCCTATCATGATACAAATTAAAAATTATACAGCTAGGCACTTTTAATGTACAATATGATTCGGAGCGTCAATAGTAGACAAGAGTACAGGTGATAGGTTTTTAGATAATAGGTATACCCTATGATATGTCATATAATGGGCGATGAGGCCTGTCTGAGAGTCGTCTATAAAAAAAAAAAAAAGATATAAAAGATTATTCGTGATATTCGTCTATAAAAGATTATTCGTGATGAATAACTCGTCATGATTTTTACTTTCGAATTTCATAACTGTTAACAACGATGGTTTGTTTAAGTTGTATTTCGATTAAATTTATTTGAAATACAATTAGTATTTTGTATTTAAAATACGTTTTATAGAATTTAAATTTTAATGTATTTTTGAATTATAAAATACAATATCAAAAAACCCTAAATAATTATAATACCTTAGTGATTATAGAACATTTTATGCTTTAATCTCCAGAGATCCACCATTATATTGTATTAGTTACCTATGAGATGTATTTGGTCTTTATTGACTATAGTCATTAGTATCACCCTATATTATATCCTATTTTTAAACTTTTATATCCATTATTATACATCTTGATCTAAAATAATCAATAAAATTATTTACGGCGGAATTTTTTTTTTAAATCACAAAATAGTTTTAATCAAATTTTAAATGACTATTCTGTAGTTTGCTGTATTTTGAAATGCAAATGTTGAAAATTTTTCATACATTAAAAGTATTTCGTATTTTGAATTTTTTACTTCAATTACACAAAATTATGAACTTTGCTTATTCTTTTTAATCTCCGTGAAATTGTGTAACATAATTGGTGAACTTATAAATATATAAATAATACATATGTGTACGCGTTATGGTATGTTATCTATGTGGTACTAAATTACTCAGAGTTGATAAAATGCCCAAAGAGCAATGGCCCCATTGTTCCTTCGCCTTACAGGCGTCTACGGTCGTTCGCTACGTGACTCTGCCATAGATCTTACATCTACTCAATAGTATTTATTATTAATATTAAAAGATTTATGTCTCATGGATTCGGTAGTCCTGTCCACTCAAGATTCATGACTACTCAATACTCACCCTAAGGCTACTGTGGTATCTTTATATACTTGATCTATGCCCTCGAGTAAACACCAGCATTCATTGTCATCCTTTGAATTCAATAAATAACTTACAGATGGTAAAATATTAATCACCTCTACTCGATATTGAATCTAAAAAGTGTACCAAAATATTGGTTTAGTTCATGTTATTATGTTCATGTATCATGTATAATAATTAATAACATTTACCAAAACGAAAAAAGTCGGTTAGATATTGATGCCGTTTCATCATTCATAGGCTGTCAAGGTAATTAAGAGGGGAAGGGAGAATAAATCACCTTCTGTCGATAAGAACTTTCGATAAACGAGACATTTTCATTGTTTCGTATTGAACAATTTTTGATTTTGAGTAAAACTAATGATCTATTGGTTTTACCAATGATGTTTATTTTTTTTTTCGTAAATACTTTTTTTTACACTGAATTGTATTTAAAAGTTTCATTCAACATCTCTAATGATCAGAAATGTTATCTAATTGGTTCTTTGTATAAGTAATTTTTCTCTATTTTTGACAGTTTTTCCAGGTACGAGGAAAAATGATCGAAAAACCGAGTAAAAGAGGAACAATTTTCTATAAACGACATTTTCAATAATAACTTAGTCATGACTAGAGACCGGATTTTTATGTTTTTACATCTTTTTACTGAGAGTATGCAGCTCCAATTGGATAAGCTTTCTGGACGATTCATTTACCTATGATCTGATATAAAAAAGTTTTTAGAGCATAAAAAAGAATATTTCAAGGTTAGAGAATATTTTGTGCAAAAAACATGTTTTAGGAATATATTGGTATATTGGGGTTTAATTTGAATATTTTGTAAAAACTCTAATAGTTTATAAAGAAAATCCAAAACAATTTTTATTGTAGTATCATATTATTTATCTTGACGAAAGGAATATTGAAAATAACATAAATTATTTGTGTTATATACTGTTATTTTATATTTAACTATTTTATGCAATATTATTTAACTTTTTAAATTCAAAAGACTGCATTATTTAAGTTTAAATTGTTCTGATACATAATATTATTTTGTTATTTAACTATATTATGAAATACATTTTTATTTTTTGATTTCATAAGCCTGAATTATTTTTTTTGAGTTGTTTTAATACATAATATTATTCTGTCATTCAACAATACACAATACATTTTTGTTTTTATTATTTAAAACATGTTATTATTATCGGTTGTACACTCACACATCTAAAATACAATTAAAAAATATAGGTACACAAGTATATCATCATATTATTACTGTTATTTATTTTTTCAGTATTCAATATATTTTTTTACGAAAAAGAATATTTTTTCATAAAAGAATATTTTTGAATATTAAAGAATATTTTGATGAAATTATAAAGCATAGACACATCTTATTTCTATGGTTTTAAGTGCATATAAATCCGGTCTCTAGTCATGACCATAGGCGCAATTTCAACTTTTAACTTGGGGGGGGGCTGAATATATTAAAGGCAAGCAAACCCGTGGGGGGCTTTGCCACCCCACCAATCACCATTGATATTATCTTACATTATAATATTACTTCATAATCCAATTACATTTTTTTTTCTTCATTATTACTCTCGACCTACTTCAAATTTCAAATAGAGGTATGACTTATAATAACATAATTACAAACAACATAGTAATACTTTTATTAATTTATTTTAATATCCCTATATATCAATAAAAATAAACAAACAACAAATTATAATTGTAACCTTTTATTGGTTTTAGCATATTCAATTAGTATATCCTCAGCTTTAAGCTGATTTGATAATTCTCTTTCAATGTTTATTATTGCCAAACTAGAAAATTGCTCCTGGTCCATCGATGTGCGTAGCCAATTTTTAATTCTTCTCATAGTGGAGAAAGAACGCTCACACGTGGCTGAACTAACGGGAATTGAAAGAGCCACTTTCAACAAAGTGTATAAATTTGGATAAATTTCAGATTGTACCACTTCTTTTATTTTATCAAAATAAATCTGTAATTCTATGCTTGATCTAAGTACACAATTTTTTACCACCATCACTTTTCAGGGAATTTAAATCAATATTGAACAACTCCTATAAGAAAAGAAATTTTGTTTATATTAAATTGAATACATCTCATTTTAATAATGTATCCTTACTTTATAATTTTCAATGAAAAAAGTGCTGTCATTATAATTTAATTTCATAAAATTATCAACTGTTTTGGCCATTTTCAGGCTTTCAGTGGAAAATCTTTTTTTTTATGTTTGTAACAATAGTGTCTATTAATTTGAAATAAATTATTCGCCAGTGTTTTTCATTTTCATTAGTTTGTTCAGTGCTTGTGGTTGATGATAAATGGAAATCCTTCAAATGATTTAGTTCTCTTTTTAATCTCTTAGCAGTACAATCTGAAATCAACAGCAATTTTAAATAATATACTTCATATCAATAATAAAAATATTTTTATGCTAACCTATAGGTGTTTCAATACCATGAGTTTCAGCAAACATTTTAACAGTAGACCATACTTCAGAAAAACACTTATCTGAACGTTTTTATTACACCTTCAATAACTAGGCCAGCTTTTCCCAGTGTAGCTGTTTTTTGTTGTAACTGGGTACTAAGAATATTGATAACTTGTAATATATCTTCCAAGACAATGAGGTGAAAAATAAATGAAACTGTATTCATTATAGATAAAATTCCTATTACAAAATTATTACTAATCAATTAATTGTTACTGTATGATTTTATTTATTATTACAATTCATCGTTTAGTTCATAATAAAAAAATAAAATGTATAGGTAATATGTATGAGCATGAGTAAATAAAAACAGATTTGACTTATATTTTAAAATTTACCTAAGGCCTGGGAAACATCTCGATCATTAGAATTCTCAATTTTTTCTTTTAATGCTTCAATTATTGCTTTAAAATTATGTTTAACTGAAGTACAATTTTTGACTCTGCAATTCCAACGTGTATCACTAATTGCTGTGATAGATATTTTTTTCAAACCTAGTTGTTTTTGAATTTCTTTAAATTTGAAGTTGTTTGTTGGCATAGAAAAATGAATATATATGGATTCAAGACAATTAAACACATACCGGGTTTCCTAAAAATTTATATAATATAAAAGTTATGATACGTTTAAAATAATGAAAAATATTTTTCTTTACCTTAACTAACTTGCACATGTCAATTACAATTAAATTGACTCTATGTGCCATACAGTGAGTATAGATGACACATGGGTGTCTTAAATTTACTTTTTGTTGCACACCATTAAATCGGCCTGACATCGCGCTAGCTCCATCGTATGATTGTACGACTATTGGTATTTGAGCGATGCTACTTGCATCCAAATAATTAAATATAATAGTACTCAAAGAATCAGCATCTTGTTTCTCTGATACATTTAGGAATGTTAAAAAACGTTCAACAACATATACATTTTTAGTATATCTTATGCAAAAAGAAATCTGCTCTTCATTGAAAGATCTAGAAAGTATATAAATATAAACATATTTTTTTATCAGGTATATAAACTATGACTAAGTAATAAGTTAAATGTTTACCTTGCTTCTTCGATGATAACACTAAATACACCACATTCTTTAATTTCATTGCAAATAAAATCATTCATTTTCTTAGCACATACATCAATTATAGTGTTCTGCACAGACCAACTTGTATAATTGGTTTTGGAATAAAAATGATTTGCAAATATTTCATTAAACTTAGCAACCATATTGCAAGTTTCTTTGAAATTTCCTAAAATGTGTTTTATAATTTTAAAATAAGAATATTTAAACATATTTAGAAGTACAAACCTCTGTTTATAGAAAGCTCATTTTCTCTATGGCCTCTAAAAGCAATTCCTTGTTTACTTAAAAATTATGTTATTTCAATTAACTGCATCATGTAGGTTCTGTTTTCTTTTATTTGTTGCATACTTGCAGAAACAATTTGGTTTTGAACAGATCCATTTTTTTGCATTGAGCTGTGAGCTGACCATTTAGACATTGCAGTTAAATGATGTATACAACTATTATGCAATTAAAGTAATAATATGTAACCAAAATACAAAATGCATTCAGAAATCAGATAGGTAAGCGCAGTAAATGGTCGCAGGGAAAGACCTAGTTCGCCGAATTTAAAACAATAAAAATAACTTTTTAATCTAATATACCTAGTATTAACTATAAACACGTCACGTCAAATATTATGTGGGCTTACGCCTATTACTACTCATATTATTAATTATTATGCAGTAGGTACCTAAATATACATTTAGTAATTAGTATAATACTATAATATACTATCACGATCATGACGCGATTGCAAAAATAAGATAATGTAATAATAATTCCTAATAATTTAGGATCAAAATTATATATTTATTTCTACAATATCAGTGATAATTTTTATTTTATAATTAACATGACCGTCTCGTAATATACAATATTATTTAAATAGATAAAAAAAAGTACACATTTATAATATAGCATTTTAAATTTGTAGATTTTTGGGGATGCTACGGTTAAGTTTGGGGGGCCTAACCCAAGCCCCCCCAAGCCCCCCAATTTGCGCTTATGGTCATGACTCTAAAGTAAAGTTACTAGAAACTTGAAATTTTCATAATATATTAATGACCTAATGCTTCATATTTGACAAAAGTTTTAAAAAATTGACAACTTCTGAGGTAAAAAAAATATTTGAAAATATTCCCTCTTTTTCAAAGTTTATTTCTAATAAAGTTTTTATATTTAATAAAAAGTTCTGAAAATTTAATGAGACTTAGCTTACTCATATAGTGCACTGACATATACTGGAAAAATTTTAAAAACCGTGTATTGGAATTTTTTTTTATTAGCGTTTAAGTAAACTAATTATATGATTTTTACGCACTTGACTGTTTTCACATAAATTTTCAATTTAAAATGTTTATTTAAAAAAAAAATAGTCCATCCAATCATAATTAATATTTGGATAGCGATAGAAAAACAAGTTTTGTATCTTTGAGTTAAAAATATTTCATCCTTTGTCAAACAAGAACGATTAAAAGACATTTAAATAAAAACTCACTCACAATTAGATCGAAAATGGTAAAATATATAAATGGTATATTTGTGTACTGAAGCTTGGCTCAGAATCGTTTAACTAAAGAAATGATCCGTCGAATTTTTAAAATTCAATTCACCTATCCCCATAATTTTGTCTCGGAAGCGAAAAATACTCATGGTGCAAAGAATGTCTACATTTGTCGTGAATATTTTACCGAAAACTTATAAAAGTGTTATTGATATTTGATGAAAATTATATTCTAGCATTATTATTCACAGAGATGCGGTTAAATATTTAAAATGAATTTTTTGAAAATCGTGTTTAAGAGACATATTATCGTTTTTATTCAATTCGTCTTTTATATATTGAAAAAAATAATTAATTCGTTTTTTTTTTTATGTTCTACATTGACACTGCAGATAATTATATATTTAAGTTGCTGACGAATTAAAATAGTTTGGTATCGTTTTAAATGGACGTCTTGCTGTACATTGGAGCCCTCACCTCAAAAATAAAATAAAATTAGAAAATTCTAGACTTAATCTTTTTCGACCTCTCTTAAAATCTAAATTCAAAGTTAAGCACAAAATACCTCTTTACAATATAATCATCAGACATTCAGACCCCTTTGGATCTATGGCATACAAATTTAAGGTCCGCCTGAACTTCTAAACATTCGTCTTATTCATGCTTTGAAAATATAATTTAGCGTCTTATTTCTGGGGATCCTAAACAAACTAAGCTCTGGATTAAATAAGTATATTTATTGACCTCGAAATATTATTCTACAAATGATTTCACAGGAAATTCAACTCCGACAAAAATTCTCTAATACAAACTAAGTTTTTCATTTTTATTTCTGATGTAGCTTCTTAGTTCTTACAGGTTAAAAAGATATTGGATTTGCGACTAACTTCTATGAAGAAAAAACTAAAGATATATAATTTATTTTAAATGTTGTGTTATCATTAAGTAACTTACCCTACTACGTTATTCAAGTTATGTTTATGTTGTTCTGTTATCATAATTGTTTAATGTGAAAGTTGTGGGTATAGGTAGATGGTTTTTTTTTCAATAAGAAAAAAAGACACAGTAAGCACTATCAAATTAAAGTTTATACTATCGTTTTAAAGTGATATCAATTCGTTTGGTTGCCATTATTTTAGTTGTGAAAATACAATAATAGAATTTTGCATGCCTTATAAATTGACAATAGTTAACTTAAGAAAATATTTACATTGTATTTCATATAGTTGACAAAACTGCACAGTGGAAAAGTACAAGATGATTGAAATAGTGAGATTAAAAATATACTATTATTATTGTGTTCTTAAATTTAAGTCACAATTTAGGTTTAAAGAAGAAATATTGTGCACACAATATTGAATAGTTCATCTTCATTGGGTCCCATATAATTTTTCGTTTATTATAATATGTAAATTGAAAATTTATATATATATCCTTCTCTTCTATCTCGTTCAAAAAACGTCAAACAGGACAACATGGGGAGCACATCATGAAAAATAATTTCACATAATTTTATACTTTACGAATGTTGTTAAAAAAAAAAAAAAAAAATTAAAATTTATAAATGTTTAAAATTCCAAATATTGTTTCCATTAATATCGAAGTATGCCAGTATTGCTATTTGATTACTAATATTAATTAATGAAATAAATAATTTGTATAGCTTTAACTCAATTAAGTATTTATTTCATACTGATCGTATGTAATTATAAAAACTAAACCGAAAACGTTGAAACGTTTCGAAAATTTCAACTAACATTTTGATCATATTAATTATTTACACTTAATTTATACGATATTATAATATCACGAATTTTCCCAGTTTTTTTAAAACTTTTTGATAGAAGTAGCCAATATTGTCTATAGTTTAGTTTAAGTGATTGATATACAAAGTATTAAGTAACACAATTATCAATTTATTAGGCACGCTTGCACATTCACAGCTTTATTTTAATTTTGTAATCGTAATGTATCATTTTGTTTTAATAACAGTTAAAGGTTTAATAAAGGAGTTAAATAAAAATTACCTATCTGTAATTCATTAAAGTTATTAAAGTTATAAAAAAATATTTAAATAAATACCAACATTAGATTGTATTACATTTGCAGCACGATAATAAAATAACAAAACTAAATTATAGAGGGATTTGTAGTGATATTATACAAACGTACTTTGTAAACGAACATTTAAATTCATATTATTTTCTTTTCGGGATAAACACATAGTATTACTCCAGAATACTCAGATTCTTTAAAAAGGATATGACATTATAAATATAGTCAATATCTAATATATACCTAATTAATATTTGTATATTACATATTATATAGCTTAAGTGAATTAGTACTAGTAAAAATTATAAAATAATAATAATGATTATTATTATTTTATTTTTTTAAATTTTTTTAGGTGAACAAAATGTGAAAAATGAAAAATGACGTTACGTGTACATTTATTTTGTAAAAATTAGTTATAATAGTAAATCAGGTTTTTTTTTTTGGAGTTAATGTAATATAAATAAGGTATATGTATTTATGAAGTTAATAAAAAAAAGCAACTTTTTGTTTTAGTTCCATTTTTAACATACATAATTGTTATAATATAATAACCCCATTGGGAGGTGTATAACCATTAAACCACACACACACACACACACACACACAAAATTTCAAAGTTAAGTAGTAGAGGTGGCTTTTAAGTTCTTAAAGTTCAATTTGAAGTTAAAAAAAGAAAAGAATTTACCATAAAAGTTAAATTATTTTCACATAAAATAACACTGCATTTTCGAGGCTTTACCTTATGATGGTATCGTCGGCAGACTAGAAATAATTACATGATATAATATACTTGTCTATGTACTTTATGAGTACAGGTGTTAATAGGGTGGATACACTTTTTTTTTTTTAGTTTACGCCATTAATAATTCCGTTTCACCATAGGCGTATAGTAACATATAATACAATTTTCGGGGTAGTCGCTGGCACCACTGTCGGATTTTTCCGTGAGGGGTTGAAGGCGCCGTGATAGCCGATAGCTCGTGGACCGATTTCAGTGTTGTGTGCGGTCGCGCGTCGTTCGTTTCGCGTTCCGGTTTTCCGCATTCGCCGTGTCCGCCGACGTGAATTTTACGAAACTTCCGTAGAATACGACATTGCGTTGTGCATTAAACATTTACACGTATCGTTTTGTTCGACGGTTCTGTAAGAATTTTTTCAGTGTTATTTACAATTTCTTATACGACTGCGATCAATTGAAAATTATTCGCTAAAAAAAAAAAAAACATATCCCGTAAAACGTTATTAGTACTTAGAGGATCGTTATCCGTGTGGTGGTGTTGTACCAATTTTTTTCCGGATTATATCTGCGCTTGTAAGTTTTTTTTTAATACTAAAACATATATAGTTTTTAAGAGCACACACTATTTGATTATATTTTAGGCAAAACGATTTCTCGTTTCTACATCGTTGTGTAAAACAAATTTAAATGTTATTTTTAAATTATCAATCTAAAATTTTAACCATTCTATCCGTAATTTTCTCCTTGTAAGTATTGTATAATATGCACGTGGTTCGAAAATCTTACTGAAAATATTACACAAATTGAAAATCAAAATATTTGAAATTTGGAATGCAATTATAGAAATAAATAATTATTTTTTTTTTAGGTATAATTTTGTTTTACTTGGTGAGTTTTGTTTTTTTCGAAAGTAACTTATACTATACACACAAGCACACACACACACACCCATTTTGAAGAAAACTCTAAGTTTTAAATCCTTATTAATTGATAAAATCCATTATTTAATACAATAAGATAACTTTCGTTGATTTATAGTAATTTTTCAATAAAAAAAAAAAAAAAAAAAAAAAAGCACAGTGGGTATTCTTCGTTCTTTAGAAAGATAATGGTGACGACTTTAAAGAACTTCAGATAAGATACTTTTAAGATAAGTGAACTATATGTGCAATATGATTTTATTTGAAATTTGAAATGAAATATAAATTATTGTTTTCGGAAAAGGGCTCTGGGTGGAACCACGTAATATTTTTGGTATCAAACTCAAGTTTACAAAAAATAAAAAACCTTGAGTTAAACAATAATAGCAAATTTCAAGTCTCAAATTAAAAAAAGTACTAAAACATAAATCTAGAAAACTCCATGTCGATACAATGATATTCGTCAAAAAGCATAAATTTCTCGTATTTAGACACTACTCTTAAATATAAAAAAATATATTACTACGTACTGATTATTATTAAAATGTGAATATAGCAAAGGCTACTTATAAAGAAGCATGTATACAAACTTCAAATGTTATGAAATAAAAATAAAAACAAATCTGATATTTTATGAAAAAGAGTCATTTGAACCGTAATTCCGTCTTTAAATGCATTAAATAAATAATTTATTGATTTAATCTTTATGAAACTTGATGTATATGAGCATATATCGAAATAAATATGTGGCAAGTATATCGAAGAAAGGAAATTTTCACCGGATCAATTATTATAAATTTTAATATAAGGCTTTTATTGCAAAATATCGCTAATTTAATGTAATTAATGATTTTGTCAAAATCGCAACTTAAAACGCATATAAAAAAAAAACCTGATCAACAATTTTTTTTAAATTTTTTCTAGTATTGTTAGTTAATAATATGAGTAAGATGATATTAAAATTGTAGGTTAAAAATTTCAAAGATTCTATGACGTAAAAACCTCTAAAACACGAGATATTTTCCATAATTTTAAAGCTCTATATAAAGTATCAAAGCGGTCAAATTTTTCCAGGACTTAAGTCTAGCCTGTATAAAAGTTAAGTTGGTGTTCTGTAAAAATTTCAAGTGTTTAGTACCATTGTTTTTAGATTTATGGTTAAATACCAAGTATGAAAATCTGTCTACACCAACTTTTACCGTTTGTACTCAATTGTTAGGTAGTTTTTTATTTCACTTATAAATAGTATTAAGAATAATGAATTTTCTAATATACCAACTTGATAACATTTCTTATTTATAGAGATGTTGTATGCAACATTTGGAGCAATAATACTACCCAAAAAAGTGATAACATATAAAAAATAAAAGAAAAACCACATCACTGTAAAATCAATATATTTACTTTCACTCAGAGTTCAATAATATATGTTATTGGTATACCTCGTGATGGGAAAATACCCGGTCAATATATTTGTGATAAATTCCCTAGTTATTTACCCGGTATTTAAAATAAATACCCGGCAATTTGGGTAATTACTTCAAACAAAAAATATTCAATAAAATGTTGTTCATCAACGAACAAATGTTAAAATGTGGCGATCCAAGCCAAAATACCCATATTTAATTAAATACATTTTAAGTGGAAAGTTGGCTACAAATTTTTTTCAAAATATCATATTATTAATAAAAACAAAAAAAATATTTTTAAAACTAGCTGCCCTAGCCGTTTTTTTTCACCTTCTTCACTAAGTATACTAAGTACTTTAATTATTTCTGTATATCTTGAATTAATTTTACTTAATGAACTATACCAATAACCCCACTATGAGTGGTGACGAAATGTAGCAATTCCATCGGCCCTTTGCCCCATGATACCAACGCATTCTTAATGCCATAAGCGTAACAGTATATCTATATTCTACATTTCTACCATGTGTGTATTGTAGTCATGTGATATTTTAATATACTTTAATATATATGTTACAACCAAAGTGGAGATATATCGACCTTGGTTACAACCACGATTTAAGATAAAACAGCATAGCCATATTAAAAAAAAAAATACCCAATTTTTCAAAGGAAAAATAACGTGGGTAAATACCTTGGTATTTACCCAAAATATATTACTTACCCGTTGGGTATTTACCCACAGCCTATCACTAGGTATACCTATATTTCATGAAATTGATTGCGATTATTTTGTAGAATTTTCCAAGTTCATTTTACTAAAAAAAAATTTGAGGTTATTTGAATGGTATTCTATAAAAAAAATGTTAAAAAGAGTAAAGATGTTATTTATTATTTTATTAAAATTTTAAAAGTGTTATGAAAATCATAAATACAAAAACAAAAATCAATTGTATGTGAGGTATATGCATTTTAATTTTAAAATATTATTGTAATACAATTTTCACCTTTTTCGAGCAAGATAATAAATAACAAATATATTGAACCTTTAAAATAATAAAAATTTTTTTTTTTCAAAAAATGTTGTGATATTCTAACAAAAAACATAGCACAAAATCATATAATATGCATCAGTTGAATAGAAGTCAAAACTTTTTAAGCTAATTTTTACTAGGATTTAGTGTTTATTTTTGGAAGAAAGATGAACTTTATAAAATAGAATACACTTGTATTTTTTATTCAGTTGTTATTTATTGTGGGTTTTCTGAGTTCTTCAAAAGCGAATTGTTCCAATAGTTGTCCAAATAAATTTTATCATTATTTTCAAACTAATTTTATTAAACATTTGTGTGTGCGAATTGCAAAGAATGTTTTATTCTTATAATGTGCTTAAAATGCCTCCTATAACATTATTCAATTTTAACATGCCTTCTAATAACGTATCTGAATGTAAATACTTGACCAAAATTTACGAATAAAAATAATCAAATGTTTCTATTTATCTTACACAAATCTCTAAATTTCACTCAAATATAGTAGATCTATATATCGTCAGAAATTATAATAATGTTCATTTTACACGAATGATTCTAGATTATTGTTACTTCAAAAAATAATGCAATATTTTAGTGGTTCTTTCTTTATTATCACTACTAAATTAAATGACGTACATTTACAACCTATATTTTGTTACTCGTAGTGAGAAAAAAAAGTTCTAGTTACGATGAAATGAATTAATAATTAGTTAAGTTAAATAATATTATTAAAATAAATTTTAATCGACGCTTAATATGTTGGTTTTTTCTTATAACAATGCAATTGTGCATAAATATTAAGTTTTTAAGTTTATTATTTGATTTAAGCGAATGAGAATAGTATTTCAAAAATCTCCACAGACTATTTCTTTTTTAAATATTTAAAATGATAATATTGGTAAATTTATTTAAATGATATGATAATCTAATTTTTATGTAACTTTTAATACTGTTTGTGATTTTTAGATTTATAATACAATTGAAAACTTCAATACAAGTTTATTTATGATTTATGTCTTACTTATTACGTAATAAATTCTATGTTTTATCATTATTTTTTCATACAATAAAAATGTATGGGCATTTATAATAATTAAGTTTTCTATAAATATAAATAGAATATAATACATTATACAATATACATATCAGTCTATGATAAATTAAAATTTTCGTATACATTTGAAATACAAGATATTTTATCTTTAAGTTTAAAAACTTGGTTTGAAAGTATACGTATTAAGTTTTCTTTAGTTTAATTAATTACTTTGGAATATAATTTTAAAATTTGTATTCGTTTTAAATTATTGATTGTTATTACTTCCGGTTACATTGTCAATATTTTATTTCAGAATTTTTGAAAATATTTTCTTGAATATTAACTTTATAATGGTGTGTGTTCATAGTGATTTATTTGATAGTATTTTCGTGATATTTTTAATTTCAAGCCAGGTAAACATTTTTCTATACCTTCTTAAAAATGTTGGTGATTGTATTCATTTCTGGATTTATGGATTCACGATGAAAAATAAATGTACGGGTTTCATGATAGATTTTGTGAATTCTTCGAGAAGTTTTAGTGAAATCTACTAAACATACTTTTCGGTGCCTATGAAATAATAATAATTATGAGCAAATGTGGTCGAAAGCAAACGTTTGCCAATAAAGGTAAAGATTTAGCAAATGGAATTACATTTATTTCAGACCATATCGTGTATACTTAATAATAAAACTGTAAACTTATGTATTAGGTATAACGTGCTTTTTTACAATTGACCTCGATTAGCATGACAATGAGTAGGAAAAATTTCATTTCTTTTAGAACTTACACATTTTGGATGTTTTTGATTTTTTATTGAAACATTATATTTTTGTAAAAAAAATATATATTTTAATCTTTATAATTTTTAGTTTTCTTTTCTGATTATTGCAGTTGAAATATACGCAAATTACAGTTAAATTTTCTGCAGATCTATATTTTTTTATAATTTTGTTAAGTTAAAACTAAAGTTATATATATATATATATATATATATATATATATATATATATACCTATATATATATATATATATATATATATATATATATATATAACTTTAGTTTTAACTTAACAAAATATATATATATATATTGATTGAAAAAAAATTAAACTTGAATTTTTCAGAATTTTTTTTTTCGTTAAAAATGTAGTTTTGAGTAATAATATAATTATAAAAAAACCGGACATACTTCGTACCATAGGTATTTTTCGTTCTTGAGATAAGATAATAGAGAAAGGTATATTGCATTTAAAAGTAACGATTAATCATTTTTTCAACTAAATGATTCAGGGTAAAGCTTTAGTGTAAAATAAACCATTTATTTATTTAACTTTTTTAGTCTTAATTTTCGGTAGGGTTTTTATCAAATCAGCTCAAAAAAATGTATTTAACCAAAAGATTTGAAACATGTCGTTCTATCTGTATCCAAAGTTTCATAATGATTGGATGGTCCAATTGTTTTTTATAAATATATATTGTTATATACTTTGAAAGTAACCGTTTTGATATTTAATTAAATAACAAACTCAGACACGTTGTAGTCACATAACTGAACCATATTTATTGAACATAACAACAAAACAAAACTAACAATTATGAAGTGAGTAACATGATGATAACATCATGTTAGTGCTTTATCAATACATGTATGTTATCATTACATCTTCCCCATTGGCCATTACATTTAATAAGATTTAGTTATAATAACATATACATACTTTTTTATAAAATATATGATAATAATAATACGATCATAAAACATAATAATATTTTCTTTTAAATTAAACATAGTAAAATAACATAAAAATAGTTATAACATTTTTTTTTTTTTTTTTTTTAAATCAAACAATCGTAAACAATTTAATTTTAACAATCAATTAGTACATATATCAGTTATACATTAACCTATCTGGTTGTTTACTTTGTCTCTCTGTTCTTCTCACTTTTCCCCCAGTTATTATTTTCTCATCATTAATTTTTATCTCTTCTCTATCTACTATATCTCCTTCCTCATCATCTTCCAAACTTAGCGTTTTTCTATTCCTAAGGAAAAAAATATTTCTTCTAAACAACTTTCCTTTCTCGTCTCTTACCAAGTAGCATCTTGGTAACTCAAGTTTTTTCACTATGGTTGCCACATTTCATGTTTTATTAAATTTGTCTTGTAACCAAACCTTTTCACCTTCTTCAAATAAAATTTCTTTTACTGTACCTTTTTGGTCAAAATATCTTTTTTGGTTATTTTGGTTTTCTATCATTTTTTCTTGTATTATTTTATTTTTTTCTACCTGCATATTCTTAATAGGTAATTTTGTTTTCAAGACTATATTTTGTACTAAATTTGCAGGAGACTGACCAATATTTACTAGTGGTGTATTTCTGTAAGAGAGCAAATAATCCTCTAACTCATCATTTGTTTCTCTACACTTTTTCATCATTTTCTTAACTAAACCAACATAGTTTTCTGATAATCCATTACTAATAGGATGAGTATTATGTAAACAAGGTATTTTCAAAGTTCTATTTTAACCCGAAAATACTTTAGAACTTTTGTAAAGTATGTAACAATATACCGTTAATACATGGTGAAAATTTAAAGTTTCTATCAATATTAATTTTGAGGTTATGACTGAAATCGATTTAGTGAAAATGTCGTTTACGACAAATTTTATCGTTTCTACTCGGTTTTCAGTCTTTTTTTCTCGTACTTGCAAAAACTATCGAAAGCAGATAAAAATTAATCCTCAAAGTACCATCTAAATGCAATTTCTGATCTATAGAGTAGCCGGATGAATCGTTTGGACAAAATAAATTTGACCAAAAAGTGTCGACAGAAGAAAAAAATGAACATCATTGTAAAACCAATTGATCCTTCGCTTCATTCAATATCTAAAAATTAAAATAACTCAATAATTTCTAAAAAAGTTGTCTTGATTATGTAAAAAGTAATTTTTAAGCATAAGTAGTAATCGATTTCTGAATAGTGTATAAAGCACCACATTTTAATTGTTTATAATGTACATTAGAAGAATTTTTTGAACTAGTTACAGATAAAAAAATATGTATTACTACATATCATTATCTTTGTGATTTTTTAAATTTTTTTAGTCGACAAATACTACTCAACTACAAACTCTGTTTAATACAACGTATCAAATATTTTTTTTTATATAATAGTATTTAAGTTTTTCTTTTTCAACAAATAGTTTAAGAGATTTAATTGTTTAAAGTATTATAATACAGAGTAGTTATAGTTTATTTTTATAAAGTATTTTTGTTTCTTTATCATCAAGACTCTTTAATGGCAATCATCGAAGTTTTATCTATATTATATAATAATACACTTTATTAATTATAAGATAAATATGTTTTTTAAACCGTATAATATTTTTAGTATGGTAGTACATGTAAAAAAATATGAACTAAGAATTAAAATAATGTACTTTTAATCAAATACAATTAAGAATTCGCATTCATTGTGGATAAATAAAATAGATATTTATAAATTAAATAAAAACGATAAATTTTAAATGACGACATGGTTCACAATATAAACACATGCAAGATTAACTCATAAATTATATATTGAAAGAATCATGGTTTGTATGTAAATTATTTAAAAAATGTGTGCATGTTATGTATAAAAATGTGGCATTGTTTATTTTAGGGTTTTATCATAACAATATTATTTGTTTGGGACACTACCTGTAGTATTTGTCCATAAAAATTTGTTTTTGCTTAACAATAACTTGAAACCAGTGTTCTATGGGTGTTCATTTGCCATTAAAATGTGACCTTTGAATTCATTCAATATCCATTTCTTGCTAATGGCCCTCATCCAAGTCGAGTGGCTTTCATTGTATGCAACGAAACGTTTAATCTTGAAGTAATGACAGGTTTCTATCTGAAACTGTGCTTTATACATATAGAGTTTCTCCTCCACTTTTACATCGGAATTTTTTAACGCTTAGATGCACTCCACTATTGTAAATGCACGTAACCTTTATAAGTAATTATGCACGGAACAGCTATTACGTTTTTTCAAAAGCACACTGAAACCCACATTGAAATTGTGATAGTTGAATGTTATTCAAATTCCGCAAAATTGTGCTTAGGTCTACAGATCAGACGGGCATTTATATGAGTTCTCACGCGTTTTAAGTAACCTATACCCTGAAATCAATAACGCATGACTATTACTGCAACACAGTATTCACTGTTGAAATTGAGGTGCTGAAATATTTTGATCAAGTTTCGGCAAACACTCTGATACAAATGCATCGATTAAATGAAATCCTTCAAATTCGACTCATGAGTCTGAAGTTAAATTGGATTTGGGAGTATTTGTTTTAATAATAACGTACAACTTGAAAGTTTGATGAGAGTCTTGGTGTTAAATATTTGAATGTGGAAGGACGGTTCAGTTACTGTATATGTGATGTTATCATCATAATCTTAGCGCGAGTTTAAAGTGGCAATTACTCCTTTCCGGTTGTATGACATCAACAAACAATGCTGATGACATGAACAGTGAACACACAATAGTCATTTGCAGTCGAATCATTGAAGTACCTAGCCGTCGAGCATTAATAGTAAAAAAGAATGTATAAATAAATAAAATCAAAGACGTTTACACGTAATATAATATGTACGTGTATACTGTATACATATGAATTTATAAAAAAATAAAGAAAATAATGAGAGAACTTAATACTTCTTTAGTGTGTACACTATAGCAATTTATCAAATATAATTATAACCTTTAATGAACAAGGATGAATATGGGCAAATCTTTAAGAAGACTTGCATTATTATATAAAATTGGATTAAGTAGATTAGATCTGTGATTATTAAATGGCTATTCTGCAGCGATTCCATAATAGTAAAAGTAATATTTTTTGTTATGAATTAATTGATAAATAATCCATGGTATATTTTAAGTTTTAATAATTTCTCTAAATACATTTTAATAGTTTCTTTTTGTTATATTTTTTTTACTAAAGATGGGTTTTAAATGTCTTTGAGAGAAATGCTACAAATATAAAAACTATTTTATAGCATTAGACTACACCGAAAGATGATTCTATTTTGTTTATCTGAATGCAAAATATTTCAACAAAAATGTTATAGAATTAATATGTATATTACCTAATCATAAAAACTGTATTAAGTAATTCATTATTGTTATAGTCAAATTACATGATGTGTTCTTGTAAATAAAATAATTATCTTCTTTGAGCTATTTCCATTTGAATGTTATAATCATCGTTTCATGTTTTTTTGCTCATATGGGGAGTATCATAAATGTATTTATTTAAAAATATGTTCAAAAATAAAAACATAGTAAAAAAAAAAAAAAAAATGATGCACTTTAACTTTGATTTTTGTGAATGGTTGAGAGTTCAAATTATTTTGATTGATCATTTTTAATAATAATCGAACACAATTTAAAGTTAAATATTAATTGATTTCTGTAACGGATATTTTTCTATGATAAATACTTCTAAACACAATTTTAAAATGTTAAACACAGTTTACGTTATAATGCATTATTTCATTTTATATGATGTATACAACACATTAGCATTTTATAACAAATAGGTAGTTGATTTAAATTTACTATAATGTTCTGTAAGACATTTCATGTTAATATTTTGAACACCGGGTCCCCTAAAACTATATCCTGTAATTCAATGATTTCACACTCATGTTATTTGTAAAAATATCCTTGACTTTCATCAACTCATTATTGTCTACAATACCAACCCATTTCTAATTGAAGATTGTCAAAACACAAGGGTTTTATATTACTATAGTATGAAATGTCGATCTGTTATTTTAAGCAATCACAGTTTGCACACAATTTTGCATTGGTAAAATTTTTTTTCTGGGTTTGTATTGGTTTATTAACAGTTTATTAAATATATAATATATTACAAAAAATAAAAATGAATAAATAAAAAAAAAATATACTTTTTGATATAGTTTATAAATTTATCAGTTTATAATTACTTTTTTTATAGTTAAAAATATTTTATTGCTATTATGTATGCACATAACACGTACGGTTGATAATTTATACACCATAAATAATATGAGAAATTATTTTAAAATGTTTTAAAATTATCAATACAGAAATTTTTTTTAATGTTATCATTTAAATATCCATTAATTTTATTCATTATTGTGAGAATAATGACTTTGTACATATTTCCTTAGTTTAAAATACATTTGTTATATTTGTTGTTTTTAACATTATGTAAAATAAATGTGCTATACTATATTCATCACTTATAATAGTCTCATTTACGAGTGTTGAAAATTCACTTTATATTCGATAACAAATGTAAATTGCAGTACGAAGTGATCTTGTACAATTCAATTGAATTTTTTGTTTATTCTCTGAATTAGGCAGTTTTCCTGAAGGGCTACATGTAATTAAAATGTATCTAAATAAATATATTTAAATAAATGACTATAAATCAACATTTTTTGTGTGTTTTTGTTTCAATAATTATAATTTTTATTTAAAATAATTTATTTTTTCTTTAAGTCGAAAATCTTGTTTACATTCATTTTATGCTAATGGTTTATTCTAAAGGTGGCGAAATTTATGCAGTTTTGGCATATTTATTAGAGTTTAAAATAGCAAAAAAAAAAAAAAAACTCGAGAAATTATAATTGACTCTTGATTTGCTAGGAAAATCGATAATATTTATTATTAATAAGATTGAATAGTAATATTGTTCCTACTTATATTTATTATAATAAACTGTATAATGTACATGAAATTATACAAATTTCGTCATTTTTTTTTTTTATTATTTTTACGGATTCATAGCTTTACTTTACCAGAACGAAAAAAATAATCAACTGAAATTACCTCAACTATAGATTTTTATACATTCATCGTCATCATCAGAATCTGCTATTAATTAAAATTAACATATTACTTATTTATAATTATGGCGTGTAAAATCTAATTTATTTTAAAATATATTGTACATATATTATTTGAAATATGTTTATGTATTGAAACAATGCAATTAATAAAATAAAAAGAATTGACAAATAATAAGAAAATGAAAGAATGATTTATTTAATATGCTCGATATTTATAATACGCATTAACAAAATATCTGAATAAAATTGTTTTATTGTTTGAAAGACTTTATACTATTTATAGACTAAATTACATATTTGAAAGTATATTAACCATTTTATTTATTAGATTTGAACAATACTAATGTTAGTATTTCGAGAAGTATCACAGATTAATTTTCGTGGATAGTGTAATGAACGTTGTAAGACAAATTTATCATTGACGAGTTAACTTGATTTTATGATAATTAGAATTCGTTACTTTTAATGATTATTGATCCCGATAAATATTGCATTCGTATTATATTTTATTCTCTATGGATCCGTAGAAAGTTGGCAGTGTGTTTGGATTACACGCGTGCCGCCAATTAAATCGGCCGTTAAAATTGTCCAAGATTAACTTTGCCAAAAACGTTTAGGGGTACTATACAATCCAATAGTTTGTGTGGCATGGGCGTCTGCCTGAGCAATAAACTAGTCCGACACGTACCAATGCTTCAACGGGGAAAATATAATAATAATTTCTGATAACCACAGGAACTTGGATAATGGCTGGCTAAAACAAGGGTTTAAGATACGGTTGGTTTGTGCGCGCGGAAATTAATATCTTAATGGGGAAGGATTTCTGTACGTATAAATATATTATATTTATTTCATACACAAAAGGTGTCATCGAGATTTACATGCGATTCAACTCTGCGCAACTTGTGAAATTTTATCATTTTCGTATGCGATTTAAAATACTAATGTGACTACATTTTTACGAAATATTATCTTATTTATTGATTTTTTTAGTTTTTTTAGTTTTCTCAAAAGAAAGTTATTTTTTATTATATAAATGAAATGAATGAAAAACTTTTTTTTCGTTTGACTATTTTTATGTTTAAATTTTTATTACAGATCCAATTAGTTTAAGAGATATACGCGTTTTAAGATTAGATCAACTATGAAGTGACAGTATTTTTTTTGTTGGAACCGGGACTCGTTTTCACTATTATGGTTTAAGTGCATATTTCTCTTAACCTATTGATCCAATACCAACAATTACAGTATCAAAATTTCTCAAAAAAAATTTTCTTTTTTGATATTAGCATTTAAGTATCGGTTACAATCCAAGAAAACGAATGACTTAAAAATTATGTTGGTAAAAAGATACGGTTAGACAATGGTGGCAAAATTTGGTCTTTTGTTTCTTCAGTTCTCAGAAAAGATGACCGTGACGATGGATGTATTCAATTTCATAGAAAAAATGAATAATTTTATCAGTAAAATGACTGTGAGCAAGCTTTATTGTAATTTATTCTGGTCACACGATTAATTGTGTTTAGTCAATTATTGCTCGAATCATTGGTAAATTTTTGGTTATCAAAATAAAATTATGTATTTTGAATTCTAATCCGGTTAAAATTTTCTTTTGAAAAAAGGCTTGAAACATATTTTTTCATCTATATCCCAAGTTTTATGAATTAGTTTTAAAGATTAGACCAACCAATTATTTTTTATATACATTTAAAGTAGGAATTTGATGTGATAATAGTTATGCTTGGAAAAAATTTAAATCAAGAAAAATGACTTATTCAATGTACCATATACATGTAATTTAAGGCATATAAAGTGAATAAATGTAACTTTCGGATTATATATAATACTCGAAAAAGTGGTTCTTAACAAACAAATAAAATAAACATAAATAAATAGAAGGTAAATATGATTTTATATATCATTATAAAACTAATAGATCCTTCCTTTTATACAAAATCCAAAATGGTAAATGAAATATTTTTTTCATAAAGATGCCGTTCTATTAGTGATTTAAATTGTGTATGAAAAACAATTCAACGTATGCATTATACAGGGTCAAATTGCATTTTGTAAATCTCCGTGGGACAAATATGTACACGTTTGTACTAATATATTTATAGTACAATCTCGGGAGCTTTTGACCGAACGTAGGCGTATAACTGCCATTAGTTGTAAGAGATAATCTTATTCACTTTAAGATTCTAACATCGCCTACAAACTCTGCTTTCATCAACATATTCCTATTACCATTCACCTATTTTAATGACAAAGGCATGCACGTAGAGTAGAGAATATTTTTACATCACCAACGTCAGATGCTAATTACATTATGTTGTTAAATTTTACCAGTGAATAAATGATTTGGAGGATATAGTTGGCGACATTTTAAATAACAAACAGTTGAAATATTCAAAATATTCATCAGATTTTTGAATTTGGTTAGATTAGATGAGATATAGTGTGTTACGTTTAAGTATTCGTAAATGGTCATTCATACTCACAAAATTTTTAATTTATTAATTATTAATACATATTGTTCGCCGATATTCTTTTTTTACTATTCAAGTCTGAAATCTGGTTCAATTTTGATCAATAGACACGTAGCAAAATAAACTAAGTTAAAAAAAAAAAAAAATTGCAACATTGTAAACGAAAGATTATTTCATGGGAACCTTTGACGAAAGCAAACACTTTTATAACGTTTGTATACTAAAGTTCTTCACAGACGTATGGACATTATCTATTTCTATGTTTTTAAAGGTTAATGTGAAAATGAAGGCCACTTCACCTGGACACCTAAGGGATTACCATTGAGAACTACATATAAGGACACCATAGATATTATAGTTTCAATATAGACTCGAATCCTTTAGGGACTGACAGTATGAAACGGGAGAAAACAAGGGGAGAGATCATTTATAACCATCTTAATCCTGTGGGTTTTAGAGGACCTTACAATGGATTATTATTATTTTACTCTGCTTATGATCTCACGACCTGCGGTGTTTATTTTTAACTGAAATTCCGTTGGCTTATGTTAACCATATTCCTTTTTATCTTAATACTAATAGGACGATTAAAACATGAAACATTTAATAGGATATTTAATTAGATTAGTGTTTAGGTTAACGGGATTCATCAATATCTCGTTACATAGTACGTTTTATTATAAAAAAAATTCCAAGAGTTTTAATTATAATGGAGCAAACAAAAACAAAATAATAAAAATAAAAATATTATCTATTTAAATTAATGTTATCATTTTAATTTCTATGACCAATTAATTTTTTTTCGTAGACTTTTTCAAATTAATATTTTTTTACGACTTGTTGAGTAGTTGAACAAAAACTGAGTTTATACGTGAATTAATTAAAGGTTTGAATTAAACGATATAAATTAGCTAACACAGGACATTTATGGACCTTTGTTGTTCTGATTGTGTTACCAGAGTAACTAACAGCATGATAGGGACATAGTCAGCTACACGTTTTTAAGAAACATCATATATAATTACTATAAAGTTGTTTGTTTTTATTTTATGTTGGACAATTTTTTTTAAACCATTAAATAAAAACTTGTAACGAACCATTTTACGAATTTTAAATTACAGTATCTACATACGCAGTATACGATATGTATAGTTTTAATCATAATCATAAAAATAATGACTTTATGATGATAAGTGTCACTGTTATATACAATTTTATGAAAATATTATAAACAAAAATTAAATGAAAGAATTTGTTTGAAATAGTCATCCCATGTGCCTTTAATGGACAGTGTTCTAGAACATTATATCCAACACGCAGTAAATCCACATGAGTTGTTTTTACATCAATTCGTTTGAATAAACAATCTTGCGTCTCGCAAATCTGATAAAAAACATTACATGTAGCCACAGAGGGTTTCTTTTGTATGGTAAATCCTTTAAGCCGATAGTGAGTAAGGACAGGAAGGACAGTAAGGACTAGGACTATAGATAAAGCCAAATTGGAAGAAACTCCTCGGGACTAACCTATTGCGGTTCATAAACGATAATGTTTGTTTTTCACACTTTTCGCCTTTTTTTATATTGAACCCATAAAATACTACTGAATATATATGCAAGCTCATGCTCGTGTTCATATTGTTTGGATAATGTGATTGGAATAAATATAATATCTTATCAACTGTATTACTAGTTGATGCGGTGGAATTGAAAAAAAACAATTTCAGTAATTTGTTTGAAACTGTATTCATTAAATCATTGTGTCGCGTTTCACAATTTGACAAATATTTGCCTACTTGAAAACTATTTTGATAGCTGAATCTTTATTTAGCTATTTTATTATTATTTATTGTACGCTTAAGTTCATAAAATGAGGAAGAATTTGTAAACAAAATAATGTAAGATTTATCTCCAAGTTTTTGAACCACAAATGGTTTCATATTGATTATTCATACTTCATTACAAATGAAATAGGATAGCTCAAATGATTTGAGAACACATTATTTACGATGTTTAATAAATTATAAACTTGATTGATTATTTTGAGAAATCGTAATGTTGTTCCATTTAGTAAACATTGTTTTCTATTTTTGAATACTTAATTGAGTTAAAAAGGAATTTATTAGGAATTTAATTTATCTGAACTATTCATTAGTAATCCAGATTACTCGGATAAATTATGAAATAGTTATATTTTTATTGCCAGAATATATGTTAGCTGCACAGCTTCTTCGCATTATGTGTGTCAGTTTGTGATTTTCTGAAGTAATTAAAAATATATTTATAAAAACACAAGCATAAACTGAAATCCTGAAATTTTGTCTATGGTAAAAACATACATTTTAACAAATAATATCAACAAAAGAAACGATAAAAAAATTTGCTATTATTTAAATAGATATGTATTTTTTCATGGTATAAAAATTACATTTTTTCGCGAACAAAATTGTTGTCAATCCAACGAATTTTCGTATGACTTTTTTAACATTCAAGAACATCGTTTACATCTTATACATAACGTATGTCGTATGTTCAACAAACAAATTACAGTTTTGCATTTCAACTGTTTCTTACTAACGTTTACATTTTATCAACATTCGTGTTGAAATGCTTTAACTACAACATGCCAAAACACTTCGATCAAAGTCTACTCCCTCATTGACGTCGTTTAAAATTCTACACCATTTGTCTGCGTTCGTTATATGTGCTAATATGATTTTGATTACGTCTCAGAAGGGCGCCGGATAGTCAATAGATTTACTTCATTTAGCGAATCTCTATGTGTTTGTTGTATTCCTACGATATTGTTGTATTTACGCAAAGGAAAAAGAAACAGTGTGTGCGAGATATTAGAAAAAAAGAACAAACATTTAACATTACGAGATACTGATGAATAATTTGTTATCGAATGAGTTTATTATCGCTACTGATTTTTCTCATATTAAAATAAAATATGTATAATTTGTATATTTGTGTAATAATTTTAAAGACGTCCAATCATACATTTTGAATCATAAAATATGAGTGAAAACCTATTTGAAATATTAGTACGATGAATATTAATAATTCGTTGTATACATAAAATATTTTATTTCGTAAAGAACAAATTACATAATAATTCAATTTTGGACAACATGTACGTTGTTTTCTGTTTAAAACTAATTTAATATTATATAATTTAAAATTTTTACAAGTTTACCGATATTAAGTGTATTTCCGATCACGTTATTTATAAATCATTCAATTAGTTGTTAATAGAAATAGAATCTTTCGAAATCTCAGTCTTCTCCGTAGTCATTGGATGCAAAAAAATGGTAAACATTTTTCTCGGGAATTTTACTCATTCAAATCAATAGTCTCTTTTGACAATCGCAGAAGAATTGGCAGAAATAATTATGTGCTCCAATATCAGTTATTGTACATGCAAAATAGTGAGAATTCAAATATATCTCTCATTCCATTTGCGTTAAACATGACTACTATCTCACTTTTAAATCGATATTGGGAGGTTCTCCGTATCGTAAGGTGTATTTTTTGAATTTACACTAATTTATTTATTAATCAAACCTTAAACTTAAAACTCATTCAAATCATATACAAAAATCTGGCAATTCGTATAGGTCAGATATAATTTTTCCGAATCTTCTCCCATTTTAATAAAATGCGTTCGACGAGGAGTGACCACACACAGTTCTTAACAAAGTTGTCTCGATTCTTACCAAACTAATGAAATCTCAGTAAGTATATGAGAAAAAAAATAATTTTGTACTCTTATAGAACTTGAATATCAACTCAATCACTTCAAAAAGATCATTCGTCAATGAAATAATCATCTATGAGAATTCTTTGCATTATTTGTCATAATTTACATTTACGAGTATTTTGCGATATACGTATGGTGGTAGGATACCTAATGTTTGATTATACAGTTACCCAAACTCAAATACAATTATAGATGATCATGTAATTACAAAACTTCCTGTGCTTATTTCTAACTAATGTCGAACTCATGTATTAGGAATGGTTCTTGTTTGTAATGTTTATGTTTCGAATTTTAGTGTGTTATCTGTGTAATCAATTAGTATTTAGAAGTTAGAACGGTCGATATGACCAACAACACACATTATCATACTCGTATGAGTGAATCCTATGAACGTTAGGTAATCATTCGAAAGATCCACCAAGTTTCTTAGTTTCGAAAGCACTTCGAATGATGATCGGCGTATAATATAATTGCGGGAATTCGTCCGAAATTAAACTAGAAACACATAAATTAATCAGTTTAAGCCGTCAACGAATTGTATTAACCGTATAAGTAGTTACATGTAGAAATGTTTCGTGATAAAAGTATTTGTACTTTCATCTAGATAACGCCAATCATAGACAATATAAGTTAGGAGAAACAGAAGTCATTTTCATACTTATGTTTCACTATGACAAATGTAATATTAAATAGTACTGCCATTTCGGTACAGTGGTTTCCATCCTCATTACTATCGTTCGTCATATAGAAGTCCAACAGCAGCATTCGATTGGTTAGTTTTAATAGTTGACTTAGTAGTTGAAATCCTACAGATATTAATAAATCGTGATTTCCATGCGTATTAACATTACCATTGATTTTATAATATTATTTATAAATATATTTATAATATATTTATAATATTATATTATAAAATCAATGACATTACTAATATTTACTGTCCTCTCATCATTTGCTTCATTAGGCATTTTACCACTCTGACCATATTATCATGTAAACGACCCCATAAGTAACGCCCTATTTCATTTAATACAAACACACACACACCCACAAACCCACCCACCCACACACACACACACACACACACACACACACACACACACACACACACACACACACACACACACACACGGGTGAATAATAATATACACAATTTTGTGCAATGGTTTTTTAAGGTAGTAGCTTTCCGAAAATAGGTTTCTCATTTTCATAATTTATACGATGCTATCATGTAAGGTATTATAAAATAATATCAGATGATTTGTAAATTATTTTTTCCAAATACGCAATACTAGTCGTCCATAAATTGTTCTTAATGGCTAGTTGGCTAACATTAGTGTTATTATAGATGTACTATGGTAATTGAACATTTCATTCTTATATTAATACGTCTCGAGTTCAATGACACTCACTTCTTACAACTCCGTTCTCAAACACTCATGTGGTTATTAACCACTGGTTAAAATAAATAATTTATTTTTTATTTTTAGGACTAAGTAGAACATAGTATAATGAAAATGAATGCCACATTTAAGATGAAAATTTTCACCTCAGGTTTGCAATTAAAATAGTCCTCGCAAGAGAGTTACAGTAAAACCATTAAAGAAGACATTTTTTTGAGTAAATACCGTATAATACAGCCAGAAAGTTTGGTCAGTAAAAAAAAAAAAAAAAAAAAACACTGCTTTTTTCGTCAAAAATATACAGCACGTTGTGTTTCTTTTAATTTGGTTCTACTTTAATTACTATCCAGTTGATTATGCATTTAATTACGATAATGAAAAAGAGTATTTGTTGATTGCCCACCAACAAAATTTATTCGAAAACTAAAAATAATGAAATCAATTAAGAGTAATTTTTTTATTTTAAATAAAACATTTTATTATTATTTGTAATATTTTCGATAAATTGTGAAATAAATACTCGGTGTTAGCATTGTTTGCATCGTTCAGATTTGTGGTAAAATCGTTAATATATATTTCTAATGGCAACTGTAGAATCACAAGCGATAATTTCACACTTTATATTACTGAAATTTCATCAAGTTTAATAAGCCTTGTTGACGCTGTTATTTGAGATGTTCACTTTTAACGGGTTATGTTTACGATTTCTTAGAAACGAGTGGAAAAGTTTAGACATTAATTTGGTAGAAACTGAGAACCTCGGAGAGGCTTTATTGTGTTATTTCAAATGCAGTTATTTCGTGTTTATTCGGACATTAGAAACTAAACTATAACCTGGTATTTTTGTGTTTCTTTTTATGTTTCATACAGTGGTGTCACACATTAATAAAAATAGAATTAATCATTATTTTAATAAAAAAACTATTATTTTTCTTATCATCATCCATAGAAATGATCCCTGGCAATGAACTCAATTTGCGCCCTGACCACCTGATTCGTTTTTTTTACAACCATAAGAAGCTCATTTATATATATATATATATATATATATATATATATATATATATATATATATATATATATATATATATATATATATATATATATATATATATTCTAGAAAATAAGCTTATCCAACAAAACGAACACAAATGATAAAATGCTGATTTTGTAAACACAAAGTTTAATAAATAATAATCATTCGATTTGTTATCGTGATACATAGCGACGCGGTGACTATATGTTCATAGATAAAATCGTGTAAATAAAAATCAACTAATATGTATTAAATTATAAATAAATCAGTGTGGATTTGTTCTCCACGCACCTTTTACCTAGGTACACTGCTCTATCAATGACGATTCTATGCGGCGAGAAAAATTTTGATAATGCTAAAAATTGTACCAACAATTATTACACTTGAAATTTGTGTTACCGAATGAAACAGCCACTCGCTGAAATTGCGCCTGTGGTATAATTGCGCCCCTGGCAAATGTCCTTTTGCCAAGGCCTAGCTACGGTTCTGTCATCATCTGTGTTTTATAAACCATGACTATTCTAAGTAACAATTACTTCAGATTACTTTTCTAAAATCAATAAAAAATTTATGAATAATTTAAGGACATTTTTGAAAAAAAATATGGAAATATACGTTGAATTGGGGTTTATAAGTCGTAACCATTGTTAACATATTGTGTAAACTAGATTATAGTTTTAGGCTAATTAATAAGTGAATACGTTTCGCAATATATATATATTCATATGTATATGTATGTGAATCATATTTCATCAAACAATATTTTATATGAATTTGAAATTCATTGTGAAAAATATGTTAAAATTACACGTGAAAAAGTTATAAAAAATATAAATTGTAAGATAAATTGCTTAAAAAATTCGTATCCAAAATATTGAGTACAATGATGTAGATACCTATGTATTGGTTTTGCAATAACATGTTATTTTTTTTATATAATTAACAATTAATTTATTTAACTTTTACATATCTTAAAATCGGGTACAAAATATGTATATCATATTATATTTATATTAGATAAAAAACCTGTTTGTTACTTAGGTATATAAATTTTGATCATTGTAATTTCTCGGAAATGTGGCCTCGAGTTTGAAGAACTACTGAAAAAATAATTTAAAGTTAGTGATGCATAAGTTTTTGAGATTTCAATTTTTGAATTAAATTTAGAGAATTTAAAACACTGGATATTTAATTTTTTTCAAAAAGAATTATTTCATACATTTTGTGATTTTTAATTTCGGACTCATTTATGTTACCTTGTTATACGTATAGCATAATATATCATGTTTCAGATAATATTAAATCATGTTTAAATCAATATTTCATAATTTTAACGCGGTAAAATAATAAATAAATGTAGAGTTAATGAATGTCATAATGCGTTTTATTTTTTTTTTAGTTTTAGATTATTAGTGGAGTATGGAATTTATTGATTTTATAATTTTGAGATTTTTGTTCTACTATTTTTGTTCTCGTACCTATTGTCCATGAATACACTTTCACGTAATAATTGCATGATTCTGTAATATAGAATTTTTGAAACTTTAATGTGGTTGTTTAAAGAAACTAAAACGTTTTTCCGTAGAAATATTTTATTTGTTATTTTAAAAATATCTTAGTGAATCTATATTTCAACCATTTGTATTGTTTATTTTTGTGTTCGTAAAGTTGCGATATGATTTAAATAAACATTTAATATTTAGGCAGGTTTATTTTAGATTCAGAGAGAAGCGAAGGATCTAATGGATTTACAATTATGTTTATTTTTTTTCTGGAGACACTTTTTCCGAGAGTATTCACAAATTGTGACGAGAATTTTTTTTTATAAGCGTTTTAGTGAACTTTTATGTACACGGAATAATCTATATATATGGAATCGACTATTTTTACATCAGTTTTCAACTTTAAATGAATATGAAAAATTCTTTGTCCATCTAATTGAACTCTTGGATACAGATAGAAAAAAATAATTTCAATCATTTGGTAAAAAAAATAAATGTTTTTTGTCAAACAAGAAAACTTAAGGCAGGATTGATAAAAAAAAAAATAAATAAATAAAAACTATCGACAATTAAACTAAAAATGGTAAAATATATAATCGGTATATTTTTACACTGAAGAATCGTTTAACTAAAGAAATTATCTATCGTTTATTTAAAATTAAATATATTCACCCCAATTATGTTGTCCGAGGAGGAAAGAATATCCCATAGTGCGAAGTACTTATGTTCGGATTTTTTCTGCTTTTTTACTGTTATATTTTAAGAAGTTTGACGAATTTTTTTTTTTTTTTTATCAGGATTGATTCTGAAATCATAATTTGAAAAATAATGATTTAGATTTATGTGTGTTTGTAATTTAAGTTGTATTCAAATGTTAATTATATTATGTTTCACATCGGTGTATATCATACGAATTGCTCGTCGCTCTCTGCTGCGTGTATTTCAATGTTGAGCTCACGAGAATGGATCATGTCTACGATGCCACCAATGTAGTAGAGAACGAACGATTCAATACTAAATAAGCTCTTTTAAGAAAATTCAAATTATATAATTTAATTTAAAAAATTATTTTATGTTATTTATATAATCAACGTAAACTAATGGCCGATGTCGCCGATGTTTCTTTTTGATCAATAAAAAAAAATGAATAAAAAATACTAAATAGAGTTTAAAATAAAATATTTATTACGGTTTGTGTAAATTTCTCAAATTAATTCGTATACTCCAAAAAAAGGGATGGTATTTTTTTGTGTTCCGGAGCATCAAAATTATATTACAGCCCCTAATAACGTCAACAACACAGGTTGAATTTAGCAACATATTGTGTTGAAATGAAAAACATTGTATTGTAGGTATACGATTTCGCGGCTACGTCTCGAATGTCTCTTCGGTGAAACGGATCGTGACGAAATGACTTACCGGCAAAACGGCCTCTGCTATTTGTCCGATTTCGAATAGTATTGATGTATCGTTTCTCTGAAATTCAATACGGCCACCTCACATATCTTGTCCGAGCAGCAACAACTGCCCGTGTTGCAAATTGGGTCTGGAATTTTCACATGTTTATTCGCATTGTTTGGCGCATAATCGTTGGTTCTTAAATGATAATTTACTGAGCACAAAAGAGAACTTATTGTGTTCATCACTCGGGAAAATTGCACTCTTTTTTCTAGTTACGCATGACGTAATAATCAAATACGAGTGGAGTTATTGAGCATACGATTATTCGAATGAATCCATAAAATAAGTCTCGTGAAATTAGTGTCGACATTTGATTTACAATAGCAAAGCCCATATATATATATATACGTGTGTGTGTGTGTGTGTGTGTGTGTGTGTGTGTGTGTGTGTGTGTGTGTGTGTGTGTGTGTGTGTGTGTGTGTGTGTGTGTGTGTGTGTGTGTGTATTATGTATTCTATGTTTATGCTTGGAATATTTTATGCTCAAGTCAGCTTTTTGGACTAAAAGCGTCCCGAGAAAGTGCTACACTAAGTAGGTATTATGTTTTATGAAGCATATACGAGTACACGATACAAATTAAAAGTTGTTGCACTGTAACCCGTAGGCGTCATACGTTATTTGCATAAATTTTCGTGTTTTTCTCCATAAATTATATATATATATTTATATGTAAGTGTTAGAAAAAAAAATTGTTTTATACTTCGTGTCATCCCGTCGGGCGACTGTCTCGTTTCACTGCTTTTCCGCATTCGAGCGTAGGACCGAGTTCGTGAACGCTCCAGTGGATTTCTTCAGAGAGAATTGAAATGCGGTTAAGTTGCCTACAAATTACACTCTACATACTACGACGACTACTGCTACTACGTCTACCACCATATATCTGCTTGAGCTGCAACTACCGCCACAGCCGCCACCGCTACTCCGACTACGACAACGACCGGGCACCCGGGGCCGGGGAAGGGCTGAGGGGAGTCAAAAACGACCGGGTACAAAAGACATCGTTTACCCGTGAAAACACTGAAGTCGTCGCGTGTCCTGTCTTACCGCTCTCTTGCTTCCCGCCGCCGCCGAGGCCGCCATCGGCGCACGACTTCAGCGCACGCAGATGTTGATTTATCCTGTTGTTTATTCAATTACTGCGGCACCGGTGTCGCCCGTTGTCCGCGCGGTCGAGAATATTTGTCAAAACGTCTGCGTACGACCGGTACCTACCCTTACCGGAAATTATATCAGACTCGTGACGAAAGTCAAAATAAACCCCGCAAGGTCGAGCTAGGGATAAAAAGAAATGCAATCGAGTGTCGCGTCTTTTAAGTTGTTTGTATTTTTCTGCCAATGTACCGAGTATATGTGCGCGTGTTTATCGTGTGTATTATTACAGAGATACCGAGAAGTTTAAGCGGGAATTTCATCTTGCCACAGAAATTGCGGTTTTTGATAAAACTTTGTACTTTAAAAACACTATTCGTGTTTGAATAGGTCGAAATCAAACGTTTATGTGATGACGCGATAAAATCTATCGTTTCGTAGAATAAATTAAGATAGTAATCAAAATACAAATATTTTAAAAATAAATACCCGAACCGACACACTTTATTTTTGGAAAATTGTGTTTTGTTTTTACAATTAAAATAAAACATGTTTACGACTCAAGGGTCGTATAAACATGTTTTAGGGTCTGCCTTCAATCAAACTAATTCGATCAAGAATATACTTTATAGGCTGGATAATATTTCCAAAGAATTTTAATTAACATTGGCCAATGGCTTCCTCAACCAGTTCGTATACAATACAATTTTATAAAAACTTTCGCCGATTGAATAACTTAGGTATAAGTAAAATAGGTATATAGTGTAAAAAAATATACAAAAAAAAACAAAAAAAGTTTTTCTTAAATTCAGTCTTTACATTATAATATAACAATTAAATATTTCATCATATTATATTGTAAAAAAAAATTGTAAGATTAAGTAATATTAAAAATGTATATTTCATTTTATTAACGTTATACTGGGTTTAAAATGGTAACTCGACAAATGCCAAAACTTTTGTTTCGTTTATTTTTTTTACTTTTTCTTCAATTTCACGAAAACAAAATAATTTTTTTACCTCCGTAAATTGTTAAATTATTTAATTTTGTTGAATGGTAACCACTATTTTAGTATGATAAAATTATGAAAAAAAAAAACTATTTTTTTTGTTGGAAATATTGGCTCATTAATTTTTATTACTAGACGAGTTATTAAAGTGATATAAATATCTGAACTTAAAAATAGCGTGGGAAAGTAACTCGAGGCACTTTGAAAAAACACATATTACTCCACTATTCTACATTCATAACATTTTCAAAATTTTCAAAAAATGTCTTGACTTTTATAATAAATAATGTCATAAATGGTAAAAGTATTTAAGAAAACTAAATAACTTAATGAATTATATGAAAAGAAAGTAGTTTAAGATTATATTTTCTCTTATAATATTGTTGTTTACTGTGTACTGTGTTGTGTTGAAATATTTGTTGTTTTTTTTTTTACGTTTAAAACACTTCTATAACAAAAGTTATTGCATTCCTCAAGTAGAACTTATACACCCTGTATATATGTATGAATATGGTGTTTCCACCATGTTTCGGGTTCAATCGATTTACCCACATTACTCCCTGAAACGGAAAAATGACGTCAATGTCATTTGGGACTAATTTCAGATATTCCATCATAGGACACGCTGGAATCAGTGAAACTCAAACGGTCACTCGGTGCTGTAAGTAGTCTGGATATCGGTGGAAACTTATGGTCATTGTAAAGGAAACTCCAAGAATGTTCATTTTCTTTTATTTTGACTAAGGGAATATGACAATCTTGTTTCTTAGGGGGCAAACATTCTATCTTTAGTTGGATTTGATATTTTAAATTTTAGTTAAAAATTTATAAAGATTTTAGAGAACGAAATCAAGTTCTTTTTCTTAAATTTGTTTTTAAAAATTTTCGGATTCTCTTGAAAATATTTTAAACATTTTGTGTTGACTAACACAGTATTTAACAAAGTAGTTTTGGATACAACGATTTTTGTATATTTAATGACATTATAACGTTTTTGAATAGGTAATATTTTTTAGAAATGGTACTGCTTTGTAGTTTATTTAAAACAATATCCTTCAGAAAGCAATTTGAGTTTTCTTTTAATTAATAAAATTTAAAATTTAGGTCTTCAGTCGTTTTATTAAAAAAAAAAATAAAAAAATAAACGTCATATTTAACCTAGAATCACAGTAGTGTAAAAGTGACTGGACTTTGTCTGTGATAAGTAATGCCACGTATCTCCAAAAAGTCAATTTTCCAGGAGATACAAAAATGTATGTATAAGATAAAATTTACATTAATTGTTTCATTTGTTTAATTTAATAATTTGTATTTATTATTTTTATGTATTTATAATTTCATTATTATAAATCATTATGTTCGTGTTTGATACCTTGCAGGTACAAGGTGTTTTAGGAAAAAAAATAAGAATGGATTTACGTGGTATTGCTTTTACCTTCATGACGTCGTTGAAAATGTGAATATTTATGAGTTACTATATTAACACCAAAATATGAGTTATTTTTTTTAGAAAAAATGTATGAATAAAACTCATTTTCGAATTTTTGGAACTATGTGGTGATAGTTTATCACTGAAAGAATATAAAAATCATTAGATACTGACGGATTACATTTTATATTTGTTTTTTCATTATGAAATGGTTATTACAATAACTTTGAATATCGACAGAATAAAATGGAAGTTATTTGCTTTTATTTGATTTTACAATATATTCTTGAATCTAAGTGAAAAAAATATAATATGTACCCATTAAATGTGTTATAAAATAATGATTTTTTTCAGGATCTTTTATTTTTTTTATAGAATACCGTCATGTATGTGTTAAAAATATAATGAAATCAATATATTACATTATATTTAATAAAAATCGAAAAATTTACAAACATATCATGCAAAATAAAATATAGGTATTTTGAATATTGATATCAGGAAATAACTTTCTATCTGAGTAAGCGATTGGTTAACCTATAAAAAAAAAAAAAAAATTGAATCATCAAAAACTGAATTTTAACTTATAAGTGTATGTAGAATTTAATTATTTATGAATTGTATTAATTTTTGAGTATTTAATCTAAAAAAATATGAACACAAAAAAACTTCTACATGAAAACTTGTCTTACTTAATATCGATTTGTTGGATGTAACATAGATGAAAAAATGAAAGTGTTTAAATTCTGCGTTCTAGTATTGTGGAAAATGATGTGATTCGTATATTTATTTTTTCTCAAAGTCTCCGGGTATAACGTTTTTTTGTCACTTTTATTGTCGTTACAAGAAGCTTACTTTTTTTCTATACCTAACTTAGAAACGGTTAGCATTGGATTATCGGTTTTCGGAAGATATATGTTTATATGTGTTATTACATTTTTTTTGGACCTTTTCGTATTGTCACGTACATGATGTTTTATATATTCCATTCTGTATTGTGCTAAATAAAACTACTGTTATGTGATTTTACTATTACTTTTAGGGTCAAGGGAAATGTTTTTTTGCGCATTTGTACCACCATAGATTCCACAACGGATTTGTCAGATGTTGGAATAACATTTTTGGTATCGAACTCAATATACATGGATTTATTGATCAAATATTTAGCTGTCAAAAGACACGGTGATTTGACGACGTATATGATCAAAATACATCAATACAACTATTTTAAACATTAATACAAAAATACTTTTCTACAAATTCATCTTAAATATTTTGGGATTCATTATTTAATTTTTATTTATTTTTTTTATTTATCATTAAATTATTATTTATGCATTTAGTACAATTAGTATGGATCTTGTGAATAATATGGTTCACTTTATTTAAACTATTTGAATGTTTATATTTTGTATTAATTTACTAATTTTAACTCATTGAAATGTATTTATATATAAATATGTGTTTTACTACACCTCAGGATTATAACCTATTTTCTTGAGAAATACAGTAATACGTATAATAATGTTCATTGTACTTTTAAGCTACAACTCCTTTCTAAGCAGGGGGTTTCCTCTGAGAGGTTTCCCTTCAAGATTGGATTATTATTATTATTTATCATCGGTTATATTGTCGGACGGGTGAAGAATAAAAGTTAATGAAATTGTCGGTCAGCATTACGTCCCTAGGCGGGATTTGCTGGATTGATTGATGACCATCTATTGACGACCTCCGGTGATCCATCAGTGGCAGATGATAAACTCCCCCCTTGCCCAAAATATATTCTTAGAATGCATAAACTATATATATATATATATATATATATATATATATATACCCACACGCACGCACACATACATACACACACACAATGTGTAAAAAGTTCATTCGCTAATACGTAAAGTAAATTCCTTAAATAATAAATAACTTAAAACTAATACGTTTGAATTTATTACTTTTTGATTTATTGGAATGTAAATAAATAATATTCTAAAAAATTTTAAATTCATAATCATCAAAATCACGTTTTCTTTTAAGAAAAAATTATTATCAAATAACAAAAAATACTTTATCATTAGTTAAGGTGAAGTATATACTTCAATTAAAGTTGTTTCACATTGATGTTTATGTAATAAGTTTTCCAGAAATGATGTTTAACATCATTTAATTATTTTCGAAATGCTACGTCAAATAGTGTGAGAATATCTGGTAAAATTGAATACTTGGAGTAACATAGGGTATTTATGAAAATTTGAATTACATTATTTATTTATTTTTTTATTTAAACAAAATAAGGCTTTAATTACAAAGATTATTAGCCTATTGAGGAGGAGGGTTATATATTGTTAAATAATTTATACAACGCTAATGTTGATTTAATGTGATACCATGATGTCATGGCTTATAATTTACAAGTTTTTATCTAAATCTGTGTTTGAAAAATTTGAAAATGTTGTGTTATTTTGATTGAGGGCTTCTTCTGTCGATGATATGTTATTGAGGAGGTGGCGTGCTGAAGAGTATTTGGGGCAATCGATGGTGATGTGTTTGATTGTGTTTGGAACTTTGCATAAGTCACAAAAAGGTTTGGGTTCCTTGGTGATGAGAAAAGAGGGTGTAAGATTGGTATGGCCTATTCTGGTTCTGTTAATGACAATTTGTTCTCTCCTGCCTGAGTTGTCAGTGTGTGGCCATTTGGAAATTTTTTTTTTATGTTTCTTAAGAAACATTATTTATTTGCGTATTGATTTGTACATATTTTTGAGTATAATATACTCAAAAAAATATATTAATTATATATTATATAATATAATATATTAAGTAAAAAAAGAGTGATGTACAGTTTTATTTTAAAAAAGCTTCAATTGAGGCTTCGAGTATTTTTGTTTTTTCAAATTGTGTGAACCGAAAATTACTTTTCATTGTAACTATATCAAAAAGTAAATTTATTATTATCATTTTCATGATTACAAGTTATTGAAAAAAAAAATGTTTGTTTCATTTCTGAAAACAGATGTCAATATTGATTAAAATTGTGTACATTTTAGAATAAAAACGTATATCCTCTTAATTATATTTTAAATGTCTGGAAAAGTAATTGAAATTATATTATAGTATATAATTAAATGTATTTTCATTTTCATGAGAGGGATAATTACTTTTAAAAAATTACATTTTCCAACAAAAATCAAATAGGTGCAATAAAAGCTTATTGTTTTATAAAATATAATAGTCGTTGAAATTCACTTGGGAATTATAGCAAAAGCACATTTGACTTTTCCGTAGCTCGTTTATATGATAAAAAGACAAATCAAGTAAAAAGCATATACCAGGGAATATTTTAAGCTTTAGAAGTTTTTAAGCCCCAAGCCGAGTTTGGTCTATGGGGAGATCGTTGTTTTCAAGTTTTTTTTTCAGGGTCACCAATTTTTATTAAGTTCAGTGGCATTTGTAAATAAAATGTTATGTTAGTTTTGTAAAAATATTTTAATGTTTATTAGAATTTTCATTGACTTTATAATGCATACTCAACGGAATTATTATTTATATCATTTACTTATGATTATATAATGTCCTCGAGGAATGAGAAAATTGTACTTTTAAAAGTTATTACCGTATTTTAATAATATCTGTACAACTGTTGTTTTCATGTTGATATATTTTATTTTGTTCCATATCCAATATCAATTCGCGTCTCATAATCAACAGTATATATTATATAATGTCATGTCGAATAAGTGAAATATAACTAAGATATTAGCATTAAAAATATTTATTTTATGAAATATTATTATTTTTGAGACAAACATCAATTGTCATGATCAGTCGTTATATACATATTTAATAACCGATAATACTCCGGTTTAGTATTAAAAAAAGTTTTCCGAGAAAAACATACAATGCACCACGTAAAAAAATTAAAGTTTCATTGCTCTGCTTGGAATACAGAATAGACTAATTAATTTTTATTCATATTGGCTAGGAAATATGTGGTAATTTTTAGTGATTTTCAAATTGTTAAAGTGAAAAAATGTAAAAAACTTGACTTTTTTTTAGAGTTTATTTGATGTTGATAATGTTTTTTTTCTAAATAAGCAATAGTTTGAATTGATCATATATATATAGTCAGTTGTAAAAATAATATTTGTTAAATAGTCTTTATTACTCGAATTTTTACATTTTTAAAATTTTAAAAAGTCAAGACAAAATCAAAAGTATTTGTTGTGATTAAGTGAAATAAATTATAATATATGCATTAAATAACATAATTACGATGGTCCACTTCATATTTAATTATAAACATTTTCCAATAATAGTTCAAATATTTTTAGTGATGGTCTAATGAAATATCTAATTTTGGTGAATGATATTAAATTTACCACAATAATTGAAAACAGCATTTTTGTAGTTTTAGTAGTTCGTGCGAAAATTTGGTACATTATAAATTGAATATCTGAATCATACAACAAGTTAATTTTCTATTAAAAAAACAGCTCATCTGCTTTAATTGATAAAAAAAAAAACTGACAAATAGGCTGTTATAGCAATAGTTAACATTACTATATAAATTAGCACGAAAAACTACATCAAACGATTCAGGGAAAATTTTAAACGCGCAAAGCGCAAACACAAAGGTTTTAAAATGTCAATCGTCTTATAATCGACTCTAATGTCTCAGGCACGAGGCAACACGCGTGACATAAAATACAAATTTCTTAGAATTATTAAATTTGTCATTTAAAAAAACCATTACGAGTTACTTTGACAGTGGTGGCCATTTCACCAGCTATTTGTTCATCATAACCCTTTTGATACTCCTTCAAGAAAGACTTGAAAACAACTAACAAGACAGAAAAACGAATACAAGTGAAAACGGTAAGTTATTTACACTACATGTCAAATATACATTAGATTATTATTGACTATTATACAGTTATTTTCAAGTTTTTTTAAATTATTTTAATAAACGTTGACCAAATTAATTACCTATACCTACTCCTTTAATCTATTATAAATTAATTAACGCATTACATATTTAAATATGTTTTGTAATGAATATAAACACCCAGATGTAAAGAAGAAGAATTGATTTCATAACAATTATCGTGGGAATTATAATAGGAAAAATATTTTATTTTCATTTAAATATTTGTTATTGTATTTATGTCATATTCTTTTAATTTAAATTTCCATTGTTTTTATTTTAAGTTTAAGTATTGGTTATTTCAAGTTATAGCTCCATCAATTATTAATTATAGTAAATTCAATTTTTTACAATAGTGATTTAAACTAAATCTTTTAGTTCTAATTATTATTAATTTCAGTTTGTAGTACTTTATATATTGTTCGAACAACTAAACTAAAATGTACAATGAACTTTAAAATTATAGTAGAAAATACTACATTTTATAGTTACTATAACTATTATAATTCAACTATAGTGTTATAGTAAATTTGACTAACTTTATAGCTATCCCTATAGTAATTACAAATTACAGTTAATTCTACTATTTTATTAGTGGGTTTAACTGTTTTGTTTTTTCCGTGTAGCACCACGGGTGTTCTTCGTTCTCTAGACTAAATAATGGGTATATGTGTGTATTGAGTTTTAAAACGATTAATCATTTCTTCAGTTGAACGAACCTGAGAAAAGGTTCTGTGTACAATTTGAAGTTTATATATTTTATCGTTTTTAGTCTAATTTTTGGTAGATTTTTGTTCTTATATTAAAAAAAAAAAAATGTTTTTTAAATATAAAAAAAAATAATAATATTAAAATAATAAAAATAAAAATAATATTTTAAATATATATATATTTTTTAAAAAGATAAATTTTTTCATATAAAAAGTTTTAAACATGTTTTTTCATCTGTATCCAAAGTTTCAATATATGATTAAGTAGACTAATAATTATTTAAGTAGAAAATTCATGTAAATTTTCGGTTTTCCGGTAGTTTTTAATCACGCTCGTCAAAACTATTGAGAAGAGATAAAAGTGTCTCCTCAAAGTACCTATCTCCTACATGTGATTTTTTATAAACAGAACCACTGGATGATATTTTTGGAAAAAGTTACCCTGAAACTGTCTGCAGAAAAAATATAACAAAATTAAATCATCAATATAAAACCGAAAAATCCTCTCAATTGACTCAGAGTCTAAAATGTTCCGCACGTTGACTATACACAGTTATAAAATCCGACATACCTACAATTATGATAAATTGATGATAATTTAAATAACCGCATTTCACTTACAAAAATATCCAATAATAGTATGTAAAATTATGTAAAAAAGCGTATCGGATATTGTCAAACGCAGATATTTTCAGCGAACACATAATAAATGCAGATACCATTATGCATATATTTATGTACCTACATTTTATATATCAATACACGCGCGTACGCGCGCGTGTATAATGCAATAACGTCTCAATACCTAGTAATTTTATATTTGTTAGGAAATTATTAAGAACGTATTGAAATATACGTAGTTATTCGTATATTATATAAGTAGCAACATAATAATGATTAAATATGCTTGATATTCGTATTGAATAATTGAAGCTCTTTTTTCATAGTATTTCAATTTATGGATTTTTATCCCACTGTAGACTGTAAAAATGCACAGTTATTGTAACTTCTCGTACTAATGTATCGTCTTCGAGTAAATAATATAAGGTATGCTATTGAAACTCATTATGATTACTATATTTATTAGCTGTATTAAAAAGTATATTTCTTGAAATAATTTATAGGCACAAAAGTATTCAGCTCAGTTTAGTTCGGTAGTTGGGCACCCTAATCAAACATATATTGTAAATAGATTACAAATCATTTTTCGTGTCTTGAAAAATAAGGTTGTCCTATGAATGCAACATCGACTGAAAGGGAATGTGACGTGTAAACGATAGCAAATAACTATTTGTAATTGTGAAAACCAATTAAAATTCCTTCGCCAAATATTAGTACAACTATATTCCAACAGTTTTGCAAACATTTTTGTTATTTCAATATAAATGTCCCCGAGTGATGCGTCTGCTGTGGCCATAAAAATATTTCAAAATATTACCATCACTTTATTATTTGACCCCGGAAAAAAACACGTATTTATCTCTACGCTGTAGAAAAACAACACGAGAGGGTATATTTTTACAGCTCCGGCGCGAGTTTCTAATCCCTCAGCCCGTTTGTCCCAAACTACATTCATTATTCTGACACAATGTATGCCAACAAAAGCACCAAAAAACATACGGTTTTTCCCAAACGTCCACACATACCCACTGTTTTCCTTTCATTTATACAATGTGTTTTAGGTATTTTTGGTTAGATCACGAATTCGAAATAAATACAATTGTTAACATAAAAAAGAAATACATATTATAATATATGTACGACCAAATATGCAAATTGTATTCAAGTATACATTTGTTTTAATCCTATACCTAAAGGATATAATTCTAAATTATTTAATTTTTAGATTTGAAATTACAAAGGAAAACCCCTGAGTTGAAATGACATTACATAATTATAAAATATACTCACAAATCTAATATTGGTCATTCATATTTATATTTTATTTTATCTGTCGTTTTAATTGTTTATTCTTTTTTTAACATCGTAAAATTACTTGGTTTAAAGTTAAATGTTTTTTTTTTTTTTTTTAGAATAACTTATTGATAATATATAATTGGTATCATGAAACATTTCAATGTGTTATAGGTGAATGAATAACTTACAAAAATATAATAATAATAAAATCTTTTTTTTTTTACAATATGTACCTTAAACTAATTAGATAAATAATAAATTAAATATTCACACATTTTGCAACAATTCAAAAGAAAGAGGAACCATTTTTGTTCAAAATCTTTTAAATGAATGTAAAACAATACAAATGACATTTGTATTTAAGTTCATTAACTGTAATGTAAATATTTGCAGATAATTAAGAAAAACTATTCATATTTAAAAATGTATAATATATATATTGTTTTCTATTTTGCAGATTATATTGTTCACGTATACAATTAATCTGCTAAAATTAATATCATGCGTAGACAAGCCCTTTTTACAGTTTCTTATAATCTAAATAACGTAACTTTGGATCATTAATTAAATATAAATAATTTAATGCTCGTGTTTGGTAAGCATTCACTAATTATAATACGATACTTACTAACAATATTGACTCAGCTGATGAAAAAATTTGATTAAAAAAAAAAAAAATAGTTGATCCTGTGAATGTGGAAATTAACATAAAATAAAAATGTTTAATATGAAAATTTATGTAGAAAACAAAAATAATTCTGCTATAAAAATATTCAAATACATTCATAGAATTATAAAATATTTTTTTTTAGTTAAGATTTCAATATCGCGAGTACGAAGTACTTTATTATTTGTATAAATCAATAGAGCATAATAAATCACTTGATATTTATTACAGATAAACCATGAGTGTCTAACTGTTTATGTATTAATCTATAGAGCGTATTTTTTTTTGCATCTGTGTGCAATGAACTTAATTTATGAATGTTACATATAATAAGTAATGCAAATCTTGTTAATTGTAAATTTTATTGTCTTTACTTAACTTTTCGGTAATTTTTTTATGCTAGGAAAAATTCTTAAGATAGGACGCGAATTTTTCAATATACCATGTAGAAACAATTTATTATACATAAATTGACTGATTTCCATTTTTTGACCGATATAACTACCCAAAAAAATGACACTAACAAAAAAACATTGTTACAAAATCAATACATTTACTCCACTCAGAATCTAAAATATTATTTCTAAGGTCTATGTGCAGAAGAATCATAAAAAAAGAAAAAAGTTGACCACTGCTCAAGCTGATTCAAATGAAATGTTATTAGACGTATCAACATATCCAAATACTTTATAAGCATTCAGTATTTTATATCTAATGTAAATTAAATTTTGTAATTTCCCCTCGCCTTGGCCAGCCTTCATATTATAACAAATTTGCAACATCTTTTTCCAGTTTAAGAGTAAGAATAAATTTTAATTATTATAAATTGAATTATAAACATAAGATATTATGAATAAAATAAAATTTTATTTTTATTTTTTATGGTAAATATTTTCATTAGCATTTTTTCTTTGTCTTACTGCTTTAAAAATGTTTAATTTAGAATTATTTTTCAAGGATTTTTCCGTACTGATGTTTCTGATATGAATATTTTTTACTTAAAATCTTAAAAAAAAAAAAATTAAAAAACTTTTGATCTCTGCACAGTTAATTAACTGCTTTATAGCATAAGAGAACAAATTATTTTTGTACACGTAAAACTCTTAAATGATTCAGTATTTTTTTTTCTTACATAACCAGCTATCTACAGAGTATGAAATATACAGACGGGGAGAAAATAATGTGTTGAAATTAAAATTCTGAACAAAGTGTACTCGGCCATTATTATACCTAGAGGGTATTGAGGCTTAATCGGCTTGATTATAAGATTATTTTCCAATTACTGTGTGTTCTCCGTTTGTTTTTTTTCCCCAAGATCTTAATAGTTCCGTGCAGAAAAACTTGCGTTTACTAATCTGCTGTTCTGTATGAAAATAATATTGGATTTTCTCATATGAAACAACGGTGTTTCAAAAGATAAACAGTAAAGAAAATTCATAAAAACGTTTAATGTTATTTCCCTGCATCGACTCCGAGTCCATTAAGCGGCGCGGAACGAATGGAACAAATTGAATTTCCTCTCAAAAACATTGGCGCGCACGACAAATATCACGTCTGACACTGTGGGCCAAAACGTATACGTGAGACCCTCGTAATCTACCCTAACGAACTCTGTGTTTATTAGCAGGTCCTATGTTTTCTCTTCTTTTTTTATTTTAATCTTTATCGTACCTCTTGCACAGGCGCGAGTGTAGCAGCCGGAGTCACGTTTTCGTACATACACATGCGAATAAAGTTGTCTAGAGTGGGCTTATATCAATTTTAAACAACGCAAACCATAGGCACTTTGAAAAGGGACCAACAAATAGTGCTAATGAGAGGGTCCTGTTCTCTACTAAACGAGTGTCTCGAGGGTTTATACGTACAATTTTGGTTTCAATTTTATTAACGGCGGACCAGAACTATAAAACCAAACAACTCTATTAGCCATTGTTCTCTATTGGCTCGGGCGGTCATGACTAATTCTACCGGTAAAATAGCTACTGACTGTTTGTTCAGTAAGGGCCTACATTTAAACGTCGTGTGAGCAATCTCATTATTTAAATAATTTAAAAACCTATAAATTACATGTTTGGCATTGCATTTTATTTATTTTTTATTTAATGAACTTTATTAATTAATTGTTGGAAATATGAATATCATTATTTTATTACTTATTTATGTTAGTCACATTAAGTGCTCATTAGGAATAGGAAATGAAACATAAAGAGAATGCGGGTAAATGGCGAAACAAATTTATAAGAAATATATAATTCAGAAAAAAATATAATTCATTTTTGGATTTATATCATGTGTATAAATCATATTGTATTAAAAATTAAGATGGTTAACACGCAAAACTTTAAAACTGACATTGTATTTTGTGTTCAGAGTAAACGAAAAATATTGTTTTATTTTTTTTCAAATAAAAAAATTTGCCAATTTCGAAAAACATGTTTGAAACAAATCGTTTGCTTTAGTTAGAAGATCCGAACAGGACTTCATTTAATGTGCATTCATCTTAAAAATGTACAACTATTATTTTATTACTGTCAGTGTACGGTATCGTGTTCATTTAAAAACACGCAATTCTATCATTATCTTATCAGAAATACATTACCAATTCCATTAACTTGATTCTATGAATATGTTTGCATCAGAAATAATATTACTATCACGAATAGGATATTTGTTTGTACTATAAAAGTAGTAACTCTGTTTGATTTTTTTTTTGCAATATAGTCGGTGAAATTTAATATGCTTTTACGAGTATGTATTTATTAAAAGGTTATAAGAACGCGATGATGGTTAATACTGTACGTTTGTAAACCTCTGAATAACTTTTTTTTCAGCGAATTGTACATTGCATTTATTTTTATGTTCTTCATATAGCTCGACTTTGCCTCATTATTAAATAAATATTATTCCAAAAGTAGTATTTATTTACCATTTGTCGTTAACTTTTATAATAATGGTAAAATTATTATTCAAGTTTGAACTAATGTCAGGGAATTCACATATTCGCATGAAACTTAATATGGAATAACATTTCGTTTGCCTTTGACGTCCTTGGTGATAAGACAGTGATAATCTTTTAAACCCTAGAAATATAACTGAAGACGTTTCTTCCCAACTCTAATATTATTGTATCATATAAACGTATGTATATTTAAATATTCTCTATTTGATTTAAAAATTCACACCGTTTTGTTTTAAATTATATTGAAATTAATTTGCGACAATTCAACTCGAATTAAATATTCACTATAACATGTCCCATTAATTGCAATTTTATGACGAGTGTACAATAAACATGACTTTATATTTTATTTATTTTTTGAAATCGTACAAACGTTCCGTGATTTTTGAATCAATTTTTGGCATTATGTCAACACTCGTTGGCGATAGATTTCAACGCCAATAAAACGTATTCCAAACACGCCCAGTCTAATGGATTTTCATCGAGTAGCCTCTCGAAAACGGTTATGGGTGCACGGCGTACACACTATATCGAACGATGGCAATGTTGAGATGCCCTGGCTCGAGAAACTCCTGGGTGTATAGCATTGTGCACGTGTGTATCCATGATATTATGCCATATAAGCATTTCGGTCGCATATAGTGCACCAGCAATTACGGGTGAACTCAGAAAGTCACTTACCCGACCGAGTAAAAAAAAAAAAAAATCAGAAAAAAGCCATTAAGCATTTTCAACATACACATGTAAACGTCACAATGAATGTATTGGACTGGATTTAATAGATGGGGTTAAATTTGATTAAAATTAAAAAACTCGAAAAATATCAAAAATATCCGTGACAGGAAAATAACCCATGTCAGTACAACCGAAATAATCATATGAAGGATTTGATTCTCGATGGGGTCCTTGGTTGTCATGGCGATATTAATTGACAATAAAAGTTATTTTAATGGTTATAAAAGTTGTGATATGTAGTCGTTTTTAAAGAATCGTAGAATTTTGAGTTAATTTCGTTTTGATTTTTTTTTTAATTTGAAAAATTTAAAATATTACATCGTAAAGAAGGGGTTGTTGCAAGAACCGGCTATCTTCACTTTTTTTCAAAATGCATGTCTTTACATTTTCTGATGACGAATCATTTTGCCGACAACTTGGTGCAATAACCGGGTATATCCATTCATTAGACAAGCCAATATTACACAAATAGAGATGTCTGGTATACAATATAGTATATACTGTCCATTGTCCGATTATCTCTAATTTTTGTCAGTGAATTTATTATTATAATAAAATAGCACTCTATAAATACTAGTTTTGTAATATTTATGGTTATATTTTCACTTTAAATCGTTATTCAATCAAATCTGATAAATTAATTAATAAATAATAATAATTAAGTTCAATAACTTGGTATCTTCATGTTTTAATTTATTTGAATTACATTATGTACTTATAATAATGTAAAATGTAAATATTTATACATGTACAATTAGCTCTTCATATGAAAAACTCATTGTGTCTATGCTTTATTCACATCTCTATCAGAAATTAAATTACTTGGTTATTAGTTTCTCCTGAACAATATCAAACAATGGAGATAGCCTGCTCTTGCACCAGACCCTTCAATTGCTCAACGTTTTATTTTTTTTTTAATTAAATATTTGTGATGTACATCAAATATACAGAAAAAACTAAAACTAAAAATGAGTTAAAATAGAAAAAAAAGTCTAACAAATTAATGAATGAACTAATTAATTTTTTGTAATATTACTCTTGACTTCCAATCACATTAGAAAATGTGTTGTTTATTCATTTAACTGAACGTGTATAATTTAAAGTTATTGACTTAATTATTTTGAATTATGTAGAATGTTTTTTTTCAATTTAAACGTATTGATTTATTTTAAATGGTATCAAAAGAAAAATAACCAATATCTAATTAATGTAATTGTTATTCAACTCTACTCTCGATAAAGAATATATGCATATAACAAAAAATAGGATAATTTTATGTTGGTAATTTTGATCTGTAATTGAAAAAGTCACTTTTTTTTCTAGATTCTATATGTAACTGTTGATATTATCAAAAAAATTATTTTGTCATTATTTGTATCATGACTATGTTACTATTACTTTCAATAGACCAAATCTACCGATACCGATACCGATACCGATTTCTTTCCCTTTGCCGTCTAGTGTCCGATGCTAAGTTTTTATTTATTTATTTTTTCTTAGTTTCATGCCACTACCGTCGCGCTGGGTATATATCATGTTTTGAACATGTCCATTTCATATACTATATACGTTTCATAAATTCTCGTATAGTTGAATTCATAAATAACGGTGTAATATAGTTATTGTATAGCATTATTTTGTGATTTGAACCTTACTTTCTTACAATGTTTTTAATGAAAATAAAGTAAAATGTCATAAACCCACTAAATTTTCCGAGACATTTTTCTTTTCTGTTATTTTAATAAAAAAAATGTGTGTTGATAAATTTAATAAAACAGCCTTTTTAACCCTTTAGAGGTTTTTCTTTCGTTTTCGTTGTTCATTTTAACCTTTCTTAAAAAAAACATAGGTTACATTTATTTCTGATTTTTTCTGTACTTTTTCCAATTTAAAATATAATGTGAAATTCCAAAACTATTGGTCAATTACAAAATAAGTCTTAAACGACTTATTAGTATATCATTGCTTATTTGTGTTTTATTGTTTTGAGTGCGAATGGAAAAAATAGTTAAGTAATTGGTTTAACTACAGGGACAACCTAAATTGAAATATTATACGATTTTCGTTTTATTTTCAATTGAATGTCGTTATTACGACGATTTTTTTAAACTTAAATTAAAAAAAAATCCTTCGTTTTTATAATACATTTATTGTCATTTGTTTGAATGAATCATTAATTGCATATTGTTTATTACATACTGTACACATTTTATCAGTACTTCTTTGTTTATAAAATATAAAAGAAAAATACTCAAAAGAAATGTCATGCCATACATTACTTAATATAAAAGTCGTGAGGGTTTTTAATTTACTGAAAACTATCTATTGAAATATGTCATATATAGGCTTTTATGAAATTTATTTTTCTATTGTTTTCAGACAATAATTTGAAAAAATCATACAAGGTATATGTACATAATATACACATCGTTTGTATATTTTCTTCTTTGTTTAGTCATGTAAATAATAATCAATAAGTATTTTCAATCATCGGGTTTATTATGCGTGATACAAACAAAATTAATTGTTGGTCTTTTTTTTTATTGCGGTCAATGGAGTTTTATACGCTTAAAAAGTATAATTGATTGCGTGTTTTACTCATTGATAATAAGGTTACGGGTTGTGAGTTTTATTTGAATTTGACAACAGTTTGTTCAAATTCCTAATAGTTTTCAAGAGAATACAAACGACAGAAAATCAAATGGAAACATTATAGTGTCACTATTGACCGATTCAAATACAAAACAATCATACACACTATTTTCTCGTCAAAATAAAGAATGCGAAACGAGTGGTGTATTTTAAGATAATTATTGTTACCTATTTTATAATCATCTTTCATCACTATAGAATTACCAATATTGTAGTACAGTTGGGTTGAGAAATAAATAATTTAGGTATTCAGGTTTTTTTTTTTTTATTGTTCCGTTGGCATTATCAAAAATACGGCTGCTTAATTGTTCTTAATTAATAATATATCAGTCACTTTTTATGATTGTAATGCTCTGTTATAATCTCCATAAAAGCAGTTATTTTTCAATGAATATTCTATGCGGTAACAAAAAAAAAAAAAATTCTGAAATGCAATGTTTTGATTTATAACAATGGCGAGGATGTATTTTGCAATATTACGGACACGTATTTATAAATTTAACAGTAGGTAATACAAAACATGTTGGCAATAACTGCGCGGACAAAGTACGTACAACATAATCCGTGGTAAAATTTATACATACCTGCTGTATTTGGTTTAAATCCGTGAATCGCGTCAATATAACGATAAAAGTAACATTTTTCGTGAGCAAGTGAGAAAAAACAAAGTTTTTTATTTACATTAAAAAAAAAACCAATTACTTACGAAGGACTATGTATTATACTGTACGTTTCATTAATATTTAATCACTACTAATGTGACTGATGACGTGTGTTTATTTTACTTGTGGAATAACTGAAACAGAATCAGAATGCATTTAAAAAAAATGTGTTAAACTGATTACTAGGCCTATGAAAATAAATGTATTCCTATTAATCCCATCAATTGTTTTTGTATTATATAAAACGTTTTTTCTACTTGTTGATATATTTTAATTTGTTTTATCAATGAGTGTTTTTTTTTATTTATTTTTTGACAAAAATCTCATCAAGAGGATATAAATATTAATTCAATAAAAATAAACAAATTCTCGAAAAGGGTTTAGTAAAAAAAAAAAAATTAAATTAAATAAATAATAATATGTAGTAATATATACCAACAGACTTTTTAAACCCTGTTGGGTGAATTGAAATGCATTTAAAAATATTCTAAATATTATGTTTGATTTTTAAATTTTTTTTTAGAATTTAAACAATATTTAAATTTAATTTTATGAAACGTTTTTTCACGATTTTTTTATCTGGGTGATTTTAAAGTTACTTAGATATTTAAATTATAACCTGAAATTAGAAATTATTACTTCAAAAAAGGTGTATTTTCGAAAAACTGGTTTGATTTTAAATTTTCTGTCTTCACCAATATTTTACAAAACACAGATACGAATTTCGAATTACGAGTAGCTTAGTATAGACGCTGGAGTACTCCAAAATAATTTAGTTTTATTACTCCATTACCTACTTGAAGTTTTAAATATTTTTATTGCTGAAAATTATAAATATTTTTAAAAATTAAATTTTTTTTCACTATAAAACAAATTATAAATAGTATATTAGCTGTATAAATTAGGAAAAAAATTTATATTCATCATGTTGGTATTTTTTTTCAAAAATTTGTCATTGGAATACTCTTTAAATTCAATATACAATATTTTAGATTACAAGTGAAGTGATGGATTTATTCTTTTATAAATATGTTTATTTCTTTCGTTCTTTTTTTTTCTATAGACACTTCTTCATTCACTTGAATTTGTCCAAAAGTTTCATGTAGCATCTCTTTAATTTGAAAATCACATGTAGATACTACTTTAAGAGTTCATCTCTCTTCTTAACAATTTTTCCAGACATGAGGAATCACTGTCGAAAAACCGTGTAAAAATGGTAAAAGTTGCCGTAAATGACATGTTTACAAAACCGATTTTAGTAATTTAGTTATAACTCCAAAAGTAATATTGCTAGAATTGAAATTTTTACCATGTGTTTATGACATTTTTTATTGTTACACGTTTTACGGAAGTTTGAAAAAAAAAATTAAACAATTTTTGGGGTCAAAAGACTTTGAAACTACCTCATTTTTTTAAAAGTTTATCTCTTATAACATTTTTTTCAATATTTAAGAAACAATTCAGCCAATTTTATATGTATTTATTCATAAATATAACTAACGATACTGAAAAAATCTCAAAAATCGTGTTCTAATTTTTTTTACTTATATTATATAAGTAAATTATTTTACGTTTTTTTTAGTATCAACTGTTTTTTTTACATAAGTTATCAAATTTAAATGCGTGTAAAAACATTATTGAACCATCGAATCATTATGAAACTTTGGATACAGATTGAAAAATATGTTTTAAATATATTGGTTAAACATGATTTTTTTGTGAACAGATTTGATGAAAAAACCTATCGACAATTAAGACTAAAAACGGTTAAATATATCAACAGTATATTTTACACAGAAGCTTTGATCAGAATCATTAAACTAAAGAAATTGTTAATCGTTTCTTTAAAATTCAATATTCTATATCATATACCTATCTTGTCCAAGGAGTGAAAATATCCCACAGTGTGAAGTATGTCTTTTTAAAAAAAATTAATCAAGAAAAATTATTAATCAATGATACACGCACAGAAAAACACGAAATGCATGTTAATACAAACAATTTGAATCGCTATCATATAAATATAAGCTGTTTAAAATAAACGCACGTATAATATTGTTGTGTTAATGTGAAATTAAATTAGTATGTATTTTATATTAATAATAATGTTTTATTATTAAATAACATAATACACAAGTTTTTAAAATCGTTTGAATTTTTCATTTCTTTTTACCTCGTATTTATTTCTAATATGGTAGGAATATTTTGATCGAATGCACAATTAGTGTTAAACTTGTTCACTCGTTCAATGCGCTGTATAGAATTTCACTCGTATTTACGAACAAAATAAATATAGAACTTTAGAAGGTAACTACAAATAGGCTCCTAAGAAAGTGTAACTGAATACTTTTTGTTTGAACAATAGGGTCAAATAACTTTGTGACGTTATCATGCATTTTAAATTATGTAAGATTGTTTTTCTCTATACTGTTTTCTACCATTTTTTTTTATCATTAGAATAATAATATGGCATGAATAAATACGTGAATCTGAAAACTTTGACTTCGATAAAATATGTTTTAATTGTTATAAATGCCAGAAATTGGATGGCGTCCCAGATAGTCAAATTAATGGTGTACTTGTAGGAAAAGGACAATAACGTTGCCAATTTCTTTAAGACACAATATTTATTATTGGAAGAACCTTTATTCTTAAAACATTATTTTGTAAAAATTACTAAGATATAAAATAAAGTAGATTTTCATTTGTGAAATATCTTTTTTGAACTTTTGAAAATTTCAAAGAATATTTTTACATAGTATTATGTACGCAAAACCATAATTTTTTGATTTTTATAAATGAAATTTTTTAAATATTTTTTACACTATATTAGCCCAATCAATAATAAAAAATTATTAGTGTGTAAATTATAACTTTTGAGTAAATTACAAATTTTAACTGTGAACAATATATATTTTTTTTTTTTGTATATATGTATGTTATGTATTGTATATATATGTTCTAAAACTTTCAAGTTATTGATATTAGTGTTTGAAAAATTGTATACGTTAATTTAATCTTATATTTTAGTTGCAATTTAAAAAGAAATATTTATTTTATCATACACCTTACATAGCTAATACAGTTTGATAAAAAATCTATACATATTCCATAATATATTACTTTATTTATTTCATTCATATTTATATACATATTTTTTTTACTATGATTTCAGAGAAAGATTGTAACTCAAAACATGGAAGAAATAGTCAAATCAATAGTATGGTTTTTGCATTGAGTTTGTGAATTCACCTGAAACAAATTTGAAATTAAGCGTAAGTTTTGTTTTGTACGGATAAGTTAGATTTTTATTTTAAATGTGACTTTGGTAAATATACATTTCGAATTTGAATTTCGACATTATATTGATAGTTATACTTAAATAATATTTAAAACCTCCATGATTGTATAATATATTTAACTTTTTATCGATTTTAATTTATTCTTAAAACGTCATATTTTCTTAGAGTCTTACTACGCAGTTAATACGTAAACTATATTTTATTCATATAAACATTATGAGCAAAAATGGTAGTTTTTATCATTGTCATTTTAATCGATAGGGTTTAAAATGTATTCATAGAAGTAAATATTTAACAAATTATGCAATAGAAACTTTTAAAAGCTTATTCTTCAGAATTAATGGAGTTTCGTTAAAACTTATTAATATGATGATTTCATTAATTATATTCAACAAACACAATTTCAATCTTATAAGTCAATGTTATTTTATCTTAAAAAATTGTTATGAAAAATAATAAAATATTAAACTTATTTTATTTTTAAGAGTTTTACTATATTAGGAGGTAATGCTTCTGTTTTTCACGCTGTTTTTGTTTTGCATGTCAAAAAAAAAAAAAAAAAAAATCGGTGTGTACTTAATAAAAAAACGTGAGTGATTTTGGTACGAACATTACCATTAGTCAAATAGAATTAACAATTAACGTTATGACAATAACTAAAATTTAAACATATAGTTAATTGAATAATTTATACATAAATTTGTGTACGTTATTGAATCATTGCATTTTATACATAATAATAATAAAAAAAAAAATATTCAAACTCATGTAGAGAGTGCCCCACGGATATTTACTCGATGTGATGATTCCATTTTGACAGCATAAATTTGAATTTTTTTTTTTGTTTTTGTATTCAGTTTTCAATCGGAAACACCGATAAAATATTCAATTTTCATGAATAAATAATTTTTACTATCCCTGCGTATTGTCCGAACGGTGGAGTGTCGTGTTCTTTTCAACTGTCTTTCTCGGTGACCTGAATTCATCGCCGGAGTTCGGGAACGGTGGTTTAGAGTCATCGCGTTCCGAGGGAAATTCGCTTTATTGTTTTTCGCGAGTGTTAAAGAATTGTTACGAGTGTGTCTGATCTATTTGTATTTTTCCGGGTCGATACATTGGATTTTGACTGCGCGCGAGCAATTCACTTATTTTTAACGGGCTTGTCGCCCGCGAGCGGCGTGGCGGCGGCGGTTTATGGTCATGCCGTTTCGCGCGGTGGCGTACGCTCGCTGTGTCACGTCGTCGTGTCGTATGCAACATTACCGGCGGGTCGGGCGTGATCACTGTGACACTGCTGTCGGGAGCTATTAAAAACGGTTCGCGGAAATGACGTGTGGACGCCACGGTGTCCAAACGCATACTAGAACGAGACTTTACGCGAGTGTACCGTCTCAAGTTAAATTGAGTTGGCGAACCGCATTAAAAGTAATAATATTTTGCAATAAAGACACAGTAATGAAGTTGTAATTCACGTGTAAATGTAAAATGCCCTATCTACGTGTCATCTAAGTTTTGAAAGTAATAAATACCTTCTACGCGCCACGGGACGCTAAGTTTTGTTGGAGCGCAAATAAAAACAACGAGAAAACTCGATTATGTACGTCCCCGGATATGTAAATAAGACTGAGGGATACAAATATGTATGTATATGTATAATGTATACACACATACACACACACTCGCACACATATATACATACGTATTGTTTTTTACAAAGGGGCCTTGGAAACTTCGGTTAATTGTATCGAAAACTTATTCTATTTCCCGTTCTCTATTATGTTCGAGGGGTTTATGCAACTTAAGCGTTGACAACGAAACTCTCCCCCATAATGCTTCCGATACAAATCTACGCGCGTATAATCAATTGTCCGCATCATAGAAACGTTTTCGTTCCTTCTTCTGTTACGTTAACATACTCGAACGGATTTGCTCATTATATTGACGTCGAGTGCTTATAAAGTTTTCCATTTACCCACACGACTCCGTGAATAATCATTGTGTTATAATAATATTACAATCGTACCGTACAACATTGCCCAGTATTGTTACGCTCGCGGGTTTTATCCTCGTCTACACCACTCGAGCACCGACTCCAATGAGCATGTATTGACGAGGAAAAGAGAAACCACGGCGTTTGCTTGACAGTGTCGATTTTCAAGGCACAGGGTCACTTCGTTCAGAATTCTCCACCGGATGTAACGATTTTATCGTTACGATTAAATTTAAAATAATTAAGTACATTAGTCACTGACTCTTAACGGTTTTCCTTGTGCATAAAAACAAAATATAATGCAAGCATCTGCGATAATATTTCTAACGGATGTTTCAATGGAGTAGACCACTTTAAGCGGTATACCCATTATTTTCATATTACCTTGTATAAAGAGACACTTTTACCATCAAAATTTTGACGATTTTTATTGATAAATCTTCTAGTTATGTTTTTTTTTTTTTTTTTTTTTTTAGAATAGGATTTGTCAGTCATTCATTTCGAATATCTTTATCTTTGTTCGCTAAATTTGAAGGCAGAACATTAAGGTGATTTAGTAATATTCAGCCTGCGTATGTGGTCAATTTTTTGTGTTTATAACTATTTTTATTGCTTATTTATGTTTTCGTCATATAATGTTTTTTATCTTCTTTGAAAAAAATAGTCTCATGGTGGTAAGATGTGATTTTCTTAGCTATTTATTTATTTATTTTTTCTTAGCTGGTAGGCTATACACGTGAACACAGTGTTGGATGGTGTCCAAAAACCATTTATCGTATTGGCTTTTTGTCACTTTAATACAAAACACCACTCTCCCAACAGATTCACGCACACCGGAGCATTCGGTGTTCAATAATAAACTACCAAAATCGGCGTATTAGTTGCGGCAATCGGCTACAATTTACGATTGTAATCACCTTTTTAAATTATTAATCTTTCGTTAATGATAAATCGCAGTACAATTAGTGAACATTAATTTGCTAACTATACTGTAATAGCAATTAGGTAAAACATAGTTTTTAAAATATTTGTATGTAGCATGGAATTATATAAAGCATTAATTATGAATGTTTATTTCCGATCCGATTGAGTTTAGATATTTCATAGCATCTCACTGTTATTTATTTTTTCATTCAAATTGAATAAAACTCATACATCAGTGTCTACAAAAACGTCCGAAGCATTTTACAACAACTTGAATCGAAATTGTGTTCATGACTTCAAGAAATATTTGTCCTTTATCATTTTTATCATTTTTCTTTTGATTTTGTGAACACAAATGTATTTTGAGGTATAGTAAATTTTCAAGATTGATTTAATGTTCAAACATACATTATGAAATGAAGCGATATATTAATTTACAAAACACTGACAAATATATAGTGCAGTAAAGTTTTATAAATACAAGTGTTTAAAGTTTAAAAGAATAGAGAAAATATATTATAGACATTTCAGAATATCTTTAGTTACATCATTTAAAAAAAAAATTGAGAATTGAATATTGATTTAACGGAAGTTTGTTTAATGAATAATTTTTATTATTAAACCAACAAAAAATACAGTTACTAAACGCTTCAATATAACCATATTATATTTGTTTTACTCTCTATAAATAAAAATACAAAAAATAAAAGTACCTTCTTGATTGTTCAAAATTGAAGTTGATATTTTATTTAATTATTAATTTTGGCAGTTTATTCATTATAATCAATCACTGAACCTCCAATTATTTTTTTTATAAAAAATGATAATTTAACTACTTCCATTAGAATTTAAAAAATATATATAACCGATTTGTATTATTATTGGAATGGTAATATGATTCTTCCGTATTAAAATCTAATAAAATTTAATACGATTTTGATCATTAGAATTTATATCAAGGTATGTTGCTTATGAGATTATCGTTTTCGGAAGTTTGTTTTTGTTTTCAAAGTAGGGTAGTGCCTTTACTGCGAGGTCATTTGATCGTAGTTAAGGAAGGTCGCCAGTGGGTAGACTGACACGAATGATAAACTGCGAGGCTTTTGAAACTATTGAGGTTATACTAGACTGAATATAGCGTTGTATGTATGTATATATATAAGAAGTATGTATATTAATATATATCTCACTCGCTTCCATCTAATTACTGAGGCCACTAGGCTTAGCTTTTGGGAGAATCCATCGTCGCTAAACTTAATATTTTTAAATATTGATAGAAATGCGTTTTTGGGTGAGTTCACCAAGACGTGTTACCACAAAAGTTATTAATTTCGATGAACACTTCACAATTATTCTGTGCGAAAGAGAAGAGGGAAATCGATGGGTAGATAGATAGATAGATAGATAGAGAGAGTGAGAGAGAGAGAGAGAGATGGGGGAGGGGAAAGGGGGTATGGTATTTGAGCAAGGGAAACTCTGAATACGATTCTTGTTTGCATTGTTGGTAAAATTATATCCCACCCGTATTTGCAGTAGGTGTGTAAAAGGTACCGAGCTCATAGACAGCCAGGAGAAGTCGATCGCGGGTTTGTGGTATTCGTCAACCGAGATCGAAAAACGATTTGTCACCGAGCTCGGTGCGTACGGCGCTATCGAAAACGTCGAATTTCGCTCTACTCTACCCAGCCTCTAACCACGCTCTCTTCCTATCCTCGGATCGACCACGAGTTACTTTTGTCCGGGTCTGAAGCTCACGCCGCGCGCCGCCACCCAAATCTAGTGGTGATGGACTCGGCGGCGGTGCTGGTATCTGTCTAACTACCGTCCCCCCTTGCCCGATTTCTGATAAGGTAAACGCGTTGTCACGTGACGTTACCGGAGTTATATTTTCAGACTGCAATGCGGGAATGAATTGTGGGAATTTCATTCCCACAATGTCTGTGGGAAGGTGGAAAATATGACGGCCGGGGTGGATGTGATTTCCTAACGAAAACCTCATGTTTCGTAATAAGACCTGTTATTCCGTTGCGTCACAAACATCGCATTTCACTAATTTGTCTGTTATGCGACGTGTAATCTGACGACATTTCGTACGGTTATGAGTTGAGAATACCTCTCTTTGGACCAAAAGAACACTGACTCGTTATTCTCAACATTAATAAATAAATATAATATTATCGAATTCTAATGATGTTTTCGCAAATCGAGTATGGTGTGTATACTAATAGTTGTATGCTTATAGCGAAGTTAGATTAATTTTAGATTTATTAATGTTAGTCGAAAGGAATTTGGAACAGTCAATCATATGATGTGTAAATAAGTAAAAATTAAAGTTAACACGAATGTAGAGTAAAACTCATTACATGCGTTACTTAAGTCAACACAAGTTTTCCTTCTCGTCATAATTAAATCTTCATGTTACATATATTTGAGAAATAAAAATTAAATTAAACAATCAATAACAGCATGTATTTATAAAAAAAATATCAAGTAGAATAATAAATTGCATTCAATTAAGTTATCAACAATAAATTATTTTAATATAAAAAGTAGATGTACGTTATAACGTAAAATCTACACTTTATAATTGGAATTATTAAAGTTTATGACAGTAGCAGTTATTTAATTTTTAGTTTTTGTATATGAAGGAAAAATTTGAATTGTAAATGATATGATGATGAATGATTTTTACATAATTTATAATTTAAATAATAATTTTTATTTAAAATATGAAAAGAAAAATGCTGGACAAACTTTGTAGCATAGATATTTATTGCTCATCAGACAGCATATCGACGAAATATTAGTGGTGATTGTAGGTATTTGAAATTTGGATAAAAAGATTTTTGACGAGGCTAAGGTGTGATATAATACGGTAATTAAATTTCTAAATGTAAAAGTATGTAAAAAAAAAACAATTCATTGAACAATTAATGAAATGTATTCAGTATTAAACGATAGTCAACTGTAATGGATATGATTATGACTTATTTTCAAATTTAATACTAAGAATGAAATATTGCAATAGATGAAAAAAAATCTTTTAAAATTATTTATTTTAAGAGAAGCCAACATGTCTTGAATTTATGTCAAGTTTATGTCAGAGAGTTTTTCGTATTTGGTAAACGTTCCAAGTGTCTTCATTACATTTGAAGTGATAACTTAATAACTTTTATTAATTTAATAAAAATATCATTTGTGAATCATTCTATCGTTTTATTGTAATTTTTCTCAAATATTAGGTAAACGTCTGTCACTAGCGAAAAATAGCCAGTTTTAAGTACACAGAAGAGGTAAATTATCATCATTTTTGGATGAATTCTATTCGAAAAACTGTTTCCAGAAAAAAATAAAATAATCAACTTCATTGTAAAACTAATAGACATTTCGCTTCATTTGCAACCTAACATAATGATGAACTAAAATAAATATGGATATTTTTGAGTGAACATATCAAAAATTCTGAAAAAAACCAATATTGCATAATTTATTCTTAAGTAAACCTGTATCTAAGAATAGTTGGACATAATCAAATGTTCGTAATATTTAATGTCAAAGACGGTTGTAAGTCAAAAAGAAAAACTTAAGTAAACCTAAAATCAAACATAAAATAAATTAACATTTTGTTCAGGAAAATCGCCGTTCCCGAGCTAAAAACTTCCTATATTAAAACCAAAACTTTTGCATTGAACAACATTGCTTTATTTGTTTAAAAAAAATCACAAAAACTTGATTGGTATCTAAAATTTTAACTATCTATTTTTTCACACCTAAAATTTTACGAGCATAACAAGAAACTCAAATAAATAAATTCAACTTTTTTGTTGTGTCACAAAGTTTTTAATGTTTTCCGAAAATGTATTTATTGGATTTATTTAAGTATCGAAGAGTTTATTATTGGTTTTTCTCCCTTTCTTGAACCGTGTTGAGGATATAAAATGGAATACTCTTATATTTAACGTCACCTGCGTGTATTTATGAATGTATGGTGTGTATATGGGCGATGCGTGTGCATGTATTTTGATCATTTTTTTTTAATTGAAATGTTCATGAGCATGAAGGAGTTTAAAATTATGATTTAAGTCTATAGGAATTACAATGTTTTATTTCAAATAAATTAACTACATGTCAACATTATGAATTTAATTCAGCGTGTGTATTTTTTCATCGCTACAAATAAAATCAGCCTTGAATATTTTTGATTTCTGACTGACTCGTGAATCTTCTTTAATTTGCGAGTGTAACCGACGATATCTAAGTAGTTGCATACCACTAAATTAGGGAATTTGTTCTTCTAAGTTGAATCAAAACTTTGTTAGTAATCATAGCGAAATTGTGTGATCATAGAATACATATGCACAGTGTTTGCTTGAAACTTAAGTATAAACATAAACGATAATTGTAAGAAAATACGAGGATGTTATGAAAACTATGAAGCTGTATGTTAATAAAACTTATTAATTGTTTTCAAAGACATTTAGCTGTCGAGCCATTAAATAATTTCACAACATGATTCACAATCACTAAATATATATATATATATATATTTATCATAACTGTTTTTTAATTTATTATAATTAGGTACTTATATATCAACAATTATTCATTAATTATAACATTTACTATTTTCTTTATATACACCGCAATGCATTTTTGATTGTTTCCATGCATTGTTTGTAATCATTACAAAAAATAATTTTATTTGGAACTTAAACCCTAAGAAATCATACTGAAGAATTTCCAGAAAACTATTGTATTTTTTATGAAAATATTTGTATTTGTATTTGTATTTGTATTTGTATTTTTTTTTTTTTTTTTGGACTGACGGACGAGTGAATCAGACACTGAAATAATATTGTTATAAAATCAGTATATTGTATATTTGTATATAGTTCTTAATAAATACTAACATAAAAACAGAAATATCTATATATATATATATTTATATATTCATCAATAAAATTATGAATCAACTGTTTCCTTTGTATAGATATAATTTCTAATTTATATGGCGTTTATATGGATGTATGCCTTTTCAGTTTAAAAATCGAAAAAAATACCGAATCGTTTCTATGGAGTATTTTAAATAACTCTATAAAAATGATTTGAATATATTCAATTTACTCACCGTAGAACTGGAAAAGATGAATGAAAAAAAATAAAATATTTTTCTTTATATGTATTATCTTTATAAATATTTGATATATTTTTATTTAGTTTAAAGTATCAATCGTGGTTTACTTATTTTAATCATAAATCTTAGTTTTTTTTCATCGAAATGCTTGACAAACAATGTTCGAAAAATAATGAAAGTTACACATTAAACATGTAGGAAACAATGAATATTCAAGAAGTAAATAAATTCAAAAACAGGAATAATTAAGTGATTTGAAATTTAATTGAAACTTTTCAGTATTCACATACCATGTTCTCAAGTGTTGTTTTCAATTGACTGATTTTCAAAACGTATACTCAAATTTATTTCGAAATGTATCCTTGCTTAACGGATTTAGGTAGTGACACTGAATTATATTGAAATTGGTGTAGTAGATCTTAAAATTATGTACCCGACCACTGTCCTATATTACAATATTACAACATCAGTTCTATAACATAGAGTTCCGCTAAAAATCACATATTAAAATAATATTATGTAAATTACTTTTTTTTAAGGTCCATGAATGTGGTTTCAAAAATTTAAGTTTAGAAGTTATGTTCATATTATATGATTTTTCTTGTACGTCGTATAGTTGGAAAGTTATTACATTTATTATATTTATTAATATAATATAAGTATATATATATAATTTTTATAATGGCATTTACTTTATACATTTTAAGGAACTTCTTTATCATGTTTAGGAATCTTACATTGTTCTCTACTATTGAATATATTTGAAAAAAATTTAATTTATGACACAACAACTTTTATTACCCATTCTTTTTAACGCATTTGTCTATATGATAGTCAATTTCTCAAAAACCACATTCGTTTTTACGTAGTTTTATTTACAAATGTTAAAAATTAAGAAATATTTTTTTTCCATGAAATATAATATTCAAGATTAATATGGTATTTTTAGGCTATGATTATTAACTATAGTCAAAATTAAAAAAAAAAAAAAAAAAAAAAAAAATGTTAAACTATAAATATAGTCGAGCAGAGAATTGAAACGAAAAATCGCAAAAAGTGTATAAACTTGAAACTTTTATGATTTTTTTAAACTTGGAATTTAATAAATCACTTATGTATATTATATATTTAGCTTGAAATACATTTTCTTAAATTAACATACTTTGTTTGAATAAAATGTAATTTGAAAAAACTATATTGCATATCACTATAATGTACACTCAGAGATATTTCAATATTGTTTTTTAAAATTTAGATGCAATGTATACCATAATCGATTAAATTATTCATCACAGAATTCATATATGTTATTACGTTTGATTTATGTTGGAGCCAACATAGTAACAAAATTAATATGTGTATAAGATATAATAGTTAAAATTATATTTTATTGACAAGTAACTATTCGAAACAAATCACTGATAAACTACAAACATTTGCATTTTTATTTATTTAATTTTCCGTGGTTATTAGGACGATACATGGCAAGCATAAACGTAAATTTAAAAGTTTTATAATGACTACATTTAAATGTTTGATATTGGACGGCGTCCCGAATAGGCAAATTAATGGCACTTGTGTTAAGAGTGCTGTAACACTAGACTTTTTTTTTATTTAAAATAATATTCTGCGTAGGTACTTGGACGAAACAAAAATGTATATCACATACAATTTGTTTTAAATAAAATTATGTACTTTTATAGTAACATTTATTGAAGACCTTATATATTTTTCTTTGAAACCGTTTAATGTAATCCAGACGGTTGAGATATTTAACAAAATTATTTGTATATAATATAAATCTATATTTAAAAATAAAATAATCACTGAAAAGTACCATTTATTTGTTATTTACTCGATGACAATTAATATAATGTTAAGTGAATTTATATTTTATCATATTTTTTTATAATCCTTATACCTACATATTTCTTTTCATTACGTATCGATGCAAATTCACACAAAATTCAATGTTTGCCACAAACATCGTTATAATGTTCAGTATCAGATCTATTTGATCAATCTTTATTCTTAGAATACAACGGATTATCATATTTTTCATATTTATACATATAAAATTATACAGCATTATTTTAAAGTGAGAGATGAGGTGATAATACTTGGAAGAAACAACACCGTAATAATAAGATAGAATATGATTAACTTTACATTGTTGTCGAAACGCAAAAACCAACAAATATTATTTGATATTAAATTGTAGGGTTACTTCAGAAAAGCAATTATGTTGAGTAAGAACGAACAATCAATTTGAATTGAATAAAACCCTCTGCTACTATGTTTAGTTACTCACAAAAAAAAAAACTTTTTTTTTTTTTTGTAGTTTTACGTAATTTCCTCGAAACCCTCTTACGAACTCTGTAGTTGACCTTTTGAATATAGTTTATCATTTCAGTGTTATCTCATTTTTAAAAATCCGCTTCATGAACCTTTTGGAGTATTTATTTAATTCTTTGCTTAAGTAAGTTGAAAAGAAATCAACTTTTCTCAGAAACCAAAATAAAACTTAAGATACATATTTATACTTGTATTTATGTGTTTTCTTATTCCTTTAATTTCTAGAATCAGAAAGAAAAAAATAGCATAGCATGTTTTCAAAGAATGTTATCATTTTATTGGAAATATAAATATATAAATATAGAATACCTATGTACGTATTATGTAGGTGCAATAATAAAATTAACCATTTTGCATCCAATTCCCAGGAGAGTAATTCTCTTCATTAAAACTGAAACGTTTCGTGGAGTGTAAATACGATTGTGAAAAATCAATTTTTTTTTCCTGAATAACATTAAAATATCCTGACCGCTAAAATTTAATCAGTGTCAATTCACGGGATCACCTTTACGAGAAATGATTTCAATTTATTTGGCTCGATTCCAGCGAATCAAATACAAATTGTCCGTTCCTATCGATCGATTGATAGTTTATTGTTGTCTCTTATTAGATTCCTTCAACGTTCTGCCGCTGTAAATTCAGTAATGACCTTTTACGCACGCTGTCTTTTCGCGTAAATCATTCCGTGATCAGCCGAGCGGTTTGCGTGTGCTGATCCTTCTCTACAGTGACGTAACTAGCCATAAATTCTTGGGGTGGTTGTGAACGCAACATCTTAAGACCAATCGTGTTCTAAAATTTTCTTCCCTACCACGTAGGTACTTACGATTTACTCACTCATGCGAATAGAAAATTCAGCCTACAGACATCTAGCATATTGAAGCCCATTTCGGATACACCTGCACTTTAAAAGAAAGAGTTGATAGATGATTTCAATAAACATGATAAAAATGATCAAAATGTATTTTAATACAGTATAAATACAAAAAAAAAAATAAATATTTTCTTTGATATAAATTTTAATGCTATGTTTCAACATTAATGATAAGTTTAATTTGATACTATTTAATTATTTGTTTATAAAGCGGGTTTTTTTTCATTAATTAACACATTGTTTTTTCTGTTACTTAATATTGTTCTTAAATAATAATAATACTATTATTAACGTTTATTTTATTATGAAAACGATGTTTATCTGGAAGAAAACTATATCAATTGTGACTTTGTATTTTTTAAGCATCGATTTGTTCAGTTGTTCGGCACATAACGATTCTCGACGGTCATTCCTAATGGGGTAGTGGTATTTATATGGTATCAGTTATAAAAACTACTTATAAATTGAAAAAACAAAACCGACGCATCGTGACTTCTGTCCTTCCTGGCGTGACAAACACGTGGTACGTTGTTTTTTCTACGCGTTCTAGAACGATGACGCCTCCTGCCGTACCTGAAACACATAATAATATTATATAATCATTTCACTGACGTGGAACTGAAACACATTCGCTCGAACACAAGCACACACGTACACACACACACACACACACACACACACACACACACACACACACACACACACACACACGCACGCACGCACACATCCCGTAAGTATTATGCGTTCCGGTCGTTACCGACAATGGCGCCATTATCGCACGAACGACACTGACGAGTCGAATATTTTAGTCCGGTACAATGTATAGCACATACGTGTCGTGTACCCGCACGCGTCGACGTGCGTTATTTGAAAAACCCTATCGTTGTCTACGCGTACCTACTACGTGTGTACACGGTATATTTGTATATTTTGAGTACTTAATCAAATACTGCCACCGACGTATCCCTTTTTGGCGACCCCGCCGGAATTAATATACGAAACCGTGAGTGTGTGTCTACGTGTGTGTTTGCTTGTGTGTGTGTGTGTGTGTGTGTGTGTATGTGTGTGTAAGTCGTAGTTCCAGGTACATACTTTCTCCGGTTTCTAAAAATCGATAGAAGGAAAACCACTCGTTTCCTAAAACAACCACCCGATTCCTGCTCATGCCATATGGCGTATACGCGTATCAGTGACATATGTGTCAGGGGACGGGGGAGAAAGAGTCGTCATAAAATTAAAAACGTTTCTCGCACGTGGCTACGGAAACGTGCGACGCACACGGCACAGCCTCTATTTGTTGAGTATTGTATTAAACAGCGTTTACGTAAATAGTGTTTTTTACTCGTAATGAATAAATCGGTTTTCGTGTGAGTTTTTAACCGTGCACGCCGTGTTCAACTCTGTGCAAACAATGTAACGTATGTAGTTTACGAACGTAGTTCAAAATACTATACGAATTTTTGTTTATTCAACGTCTGGTATGGTTCAATTTATTCGTTGTTTGTCTATTAAATCGTGCACCACAGACAATGACTTTCACACTTTATAATCTTAAACTCATGAAAAAAAAGAACAACGGTATTGTCGATTTAAAATGAAAATTAAATTTTTTAACGTGCTATAAATTAAATAACTAGGTTGTGCACAAAATTCAAAATACTTTCGCCATTAAAAATATTTTACCAATATCTCTGATAATAAATATTAATTTTTCATCTCTTCAACGGTGGAACAATCTAGTTCAAAAGTTAATTAGTTTTTAACTCGACTCGGTAGTTAGTTAAATTTCCATATTTTTATGAGCTCAACAGATTTCAACTTTATTTTGATTAGCTTACTTTTAAGTGTTATATTTTGTGACCATCTTATAAGTTGTTCATTGAAATATAAAAATTAGGCTTTTTTAAATTTGTTAAAACTCTTCAGAAAAAAAACATATTATATATATATTTGAACGAACTACACAATAAACATTCTAATTAAATAAAAAAAAATAATAATAAAAAAAAAAATAATGGTGGTTGAAGTTCGTCTAAAGTTTTGTTGAGTTGTGTACAAGATTATGGATGTCGGGCTTAGAGAACCTCAAATGAGACATTTTTACGATTGGTGAGTGATAAGTACGTGTAGTATAATTTTATTTTAAATTTAAAACCAATGATACGAATAAATCATTGTTATCATTTGATTATGAAAAATGATCAAAGAATAATTGTATTACCTACAAGTATAGTTTTAAAAAACAAAAAAAACAAAAATTATATAGTTGATAAACAAATGGTGTAATTTACAAGATTTACGCAAAAATAATTATGAAGTAATAACGATAATAATTCATTTCAATGCAATAACTAAATGCATAAAATGATTCCTCGTATTTAAGTATTTCTAGCTCATTTAAAAAAAAAATTATCATACTCGGTTAGTCACATTTTTGGCATATATATATATATATATTACACGTGTCATCGTTTAATGGTTTTACCATAAAACTGGATCGATATCACAGAGATGACAACAATGACGATGACTATGGTGGCGACAATGATGTCGTCGTGTGTAACAATAATAATGATAATAATAATAACGTTGTCGATCACGCGACTACTGCTTGCCGCACGATATTATGTATACTATAATTTAACCGCCTCTGCGTGTTTAATAATTTTACAGTAATATAATATGACATTTTGTTTGATGTGTGTGTGTGTGTGTGTGTGTGTGTGTGTGTGTGTGTGTGTGTGTGTGTGTGTGTGTGTGTGTGTGTGTTTAGTAAACCATATATCTCCTTGGGCCGTTGTTTAATCACGGCCGTGACGGAGACACAGGTCGTAAGACCCCGTTTAGGATTAAGTGGGGAGTGGGGTAAATGACGGGCGGGTGGATGAGAAATAGATAAAAAGAGAACGGGAGAAAGAGAAAAAGAGAGTAATACTATATCGGAGGTAGGGACGCAGAATTGGTGGTAAAAAAAAAAATAAATAAATAAAAACGGTTGTTGCGTTATTCGACGAGATGTTATTTATTAAGTTGAGATTCGGTTCTTTTTTTTTCCCCATCAGTGGCATAACATTCCGTCGTGTTGATACGACCGTATAGGATATTACGTGCGTGCAGTGCTTGGGTACGTGCCGTGCCAGTGATGATTATTGCCAATGAACATGCACACTCACTTTGTGTGTGTGTGTGTGTGTGTGTGTGTGTGTGTGTGTGTGTGTATCTACCCTTATACACTGGCAGTGGTCTCGGGAAATGAGACGAAAATCTCGAGACGCGCAACAACGAACCCGGAAATTAGTAAAAACCGTATTTTTTTCTACTTATCGCCACCGCGTTCTAAAACTCCTCTTCTTGTCCCGACGAACTAGAGGTCATCGGAGAGTGGGCGAGAAGAGATTGGCGCTGTCGGCCGAACGACAATTGCGTTGACGTCTAACACGGCCAGTAATTTCGCTCCGTAGGAACAAGCCTTGTTCTTCCCAATTTGTGCACAAAGAGTAAGACCACCCCCGACGCGAATCAGTGACGAAGAGGATTTTCGATCGACTTTTCCCCTCTGACCATTCAAAACCACTTTTGATATTGGACATCATTAATCCATTTGCGATGTGGATTTTCACTCGCCCTGCGAGCCCAGACGTTTTTGGGGAAACGCTTTTCGTTTTAAAAATCAGAATACCATTTTATGCGTTACCGTTATTTCCGTGTGTACGAATATATCAATTAAAATTATTTCCCAACAATGTTGATCAAATGGCAAGTTGCTTGTCAGTCGAATTTGAAAAATAAAATGAATAGTTGTGAAAACTAAAAAATAAAACATAATATTTCATAGAAAAACTTTATATTTTTCAACTCATATATAATAATGATTACTATAATAGTCTTTTTTGTAACGAAGACGTTTGTAGTTCAAAGCAAAAGTAAAATTTTAATTAAAAAGAAATCCGGTAAGATTGTGGTGAAACAGTTCGTATTTCTTCCCTGTGGTCCTCAGATAAGATAATGACGTTGTCTGTAGTGGACTATAGATACGATTTTTCTACGACTATCTAACGGTATTTGTAGTATGACGTTATGTTAAAATTGAAATGAATTATAAATCATTATTTTTTGAAATCTGTTCTGAGCGAAACTCTGAGTAATAATTTTAGCGTAAATTAGCTAAGATTTCGAGAAAATTAAAAACATTTTGATAAACGATTGACGCAATTTTCAAGTTCCAAGTAAATACATTACTGAAATAACAATAAGAAAAACCCATGTAAATTAAATAATATTCGTCGAATTGCTCGACTTTAAAAAATTTAGATATTTTTAGCTTGTATAAAAAACCAATATCACTATCTCAACAAATCATTACTTACATCGAAAATAAAAACACATTATTTTTATATTGTGTAACCAACGCATTTTTCGTTTCATTCATAATCGGATAGTGATAAAAGTGACTATTGAACTTTTGAAAATTAAGTGTCACCTTTATAAGAAAAAAAAATTAAGTTTGATGAAATTTGATAAAATTATATACGAAAAATGTAATAATATGACGTATCGTTTATCAGTCATCAGATAATATCACTTGAAGTATTAAGCAATTTAATTTTATTTTTTGTAAACTTTAAAAAATCATAGAAAATTAACGAATCAATCTTTATAAGAATTTCAAACACCAACATTTTTTTTAAAATCATGTTTACAAAACGGCTATTTGATTTTTTTTCAAACTCTAAAATAAAATTTTAAATTTTGAAATTTGAGTTTTAAAAATAAAAATAAAAATTTAAGTAATTTTATTGTAGCGCTAGGTTATAGTATTCATTAAAAAAAAAAAAAGTAAAAAATATTGAATAGAACACAAGTTATTCAACATGTCAGGTCTTCGTGAAACACCCTGTTTATATGATTTTTTTTTACCTTCGTCCCATTTAATACATAGGTTTTGTATTTTAACAACATTAGTTTTTGGTTTTACCGCACGTGGACTCGCGTTCACCCGCATTTACGGACGCGACGCAACAACCGAGTAACACGACCCGTCCAAAGGATTCCGGCTCAGAAAAATGGACGTAGCCAGCTAATGACAGAGTATTCTCCTGACATATGACCACCATTTCGCCTCCCGCCACCGCCGCGTTTTGCTACCACGTTAATAGCACTGTCTAACAATATTGCCGGCTTAGGTTTAATGAAAACGAATGTTTTTCACCGGATTATAACATAATTTCGAAATGTCAACCTGAACCACGGACTAGCCGCAATAAGTCCCGACACAATATCGTATATTATTATGTTGTTTTGTCGAAAATAAAGTACCTACTCGGCGTTTTACCCGGCATTATATTGTGTGCAGTTGACTATCTCTTTTGTTTTTCAATTGCGGTCATCGGAACACGCCCTTCCTCTCGCGGTGAAATTCAACATGCAAATCAAAAGCAACGCCGGAAATATCGGTCAGTGTGTTATTTTTTTAGCGATTTGTGTAGTACAAGATACTGCATAATTACTAAATTCAATACTGTTAGCGTCGAGTTCAATTTCGTTACAGGAAAACATATGATATGAATATATATGTAATTTATTACTATACGTCAACAGGGTTAATACGCTGCTATGCAATTATTATCTTATACGATATGTTGCTTGAAAATAATTTTGGAAAATCACCCACTTTTAAATTATTACTGTTTTTTATAATTCCATTACATTAACACATTTCACGCTGAATCAATTTATTCACTTTGGTTATTGATAGTGTATATAAATTTACCGAATAACAAAGTTATATTTGATTTGAATACAAATATAAAAAGAAATTCAGGTACTTTTTTTAAGCACATAATAGAAATGTTTAATCAATTAATTATTTATTCATAACCTAACCTTAATAGTTTAATGGTAAAATCATAAATATTATAAAATATAAATAAATCGAGCTTAACCGTCATGCATGTATTGTTATGTCATAATATCGAGTAAAATATTCCGACAACTGACACGCATAATACATCCGTTTAATTGCTCAGATTGTTATCATCTTTAATATACATATTTATTATCCAGCCCATCGATACAATCAATTATTACTAGTGTGTTAATTGGTTGGTCTACCGAGACCTGTGTAAATTAATACTACGGTAAAAACCATTGGGATTTCCAGGCAGAAAATATATTGTATAAGACGTAATGATTTCGAACGGTAGAATACAATGAAGGAATTAAGCTAGGATTTATTTTTTCTACTTACCGTTTGAAAAGCTAGGCCCAATCCTTGGTAATTACGTGCATCCGTACTTCCTGCACTTTGGATTCCACAAAAAGCATACCGACAAAAGACGTGATTTCAGAAATTCCTTACCTTTGTGTTGACGGTACGTGGTCATCATTTTTATTTACCATCACTGAAACTAATTCAGAAAAATGTGAAAGAACTAGGGCACAGAAACTTGTACTTTTGCAATGAAATAAATAATGTGACGTACATCATAACTACGGAAATTCTTTTCTAATTATCTTTTTATTTTATTTCATTTATTTTTTTTTTTTTTTGAGTCTACCAAATTGATTTTTTTTTAGTATGTAGTATACAAATTCCGTAATTGAATATACACAATTTTTTTAACAATTCGATGTGTGAAATTGTTAATTTAATTTAATTTAAAAAAACATTAATTTTTAAAGTAGTATTTAAAAATTTTAATTAATTCGTTACTATTTGTGTAATCACTATGCGCATCAATTAATTCTGATTCAGCTATATAATTTTTTAAAATTAAAATTAATTAATTTTCTATTATAACAAAACAAAAAAAAAAAAAAAATAATAATAATAATGCAAATGAAAATGCCCATCACATGAAAACGTAATAAACAAAAATATAAATTAAATTTGTTCACATACAAATTTGTGAAGCTTTTTCTTGGATACGTTTCAAAAGATTTCCGACCTATGCCTTTTACTTATATTATTGTAAAATAGATTGAAATGGTCTTTCCTTTCAATAATATTATATTCAATATCATATAATATATTTTTTTTCAAGAAGCATGTGTTTTAATTTGTTAATGTTTGTGTCTATGCTAATAAATTATTTGTTTAATTTAATAGATTTTTATACTTTTTCCAAATAGATTTTATCAAACCAATAACACCATGTCTGTTTTAAATTTTAATAAATTATTTCATTTTTTCATGATTTGTATAACATTTAACTTTGCTTAAAAACGTAAAACTGTTTAAATAATAACATAAAAAAATACTTATCATATTCAGAGACACACGTTATAATTTTTCAACTCCGTAGATGTATTAATCTTAATTTTATTGTTATGATTATTTTGAAATTAAATTAAAAAATAGTGTTCAATCAAGACTAATTGATATTGGTTCTACGTTACATATTGTTAGATTGTTTGAGAGTTACTGTATGAAAAAGTTGAAAAAGCTTTTGGATGTATATTATTTTTAACGTTATTAATAATGAATATAAATTAATATATGTTGAACCTAGTTTATACTTCATTAATAAATGAAATACCTAACTAGTTAAGTAGATTGAGCATTAAAGTATATCGTCCAGTATTTCTATTAACTAATTTAACTTTTTAATTTTTTTTAATTAATGCTATACGATTTTAATTGATGTTAAAGTTTTATAGGTATGAAATGAAATAATTAAATGATAATGATAGTAGTAATAATAATAATAATAATAATAATAATAATAATAATAATAAATATAATAATCATATATTTTGCAGTTACTAATAATATTTATTATTGGGTTTGAACAATTTTACTGAAATAAATGTCAGAATTTCAAATACTATACTCGTGATTTACTATACCATATGATATTATTATTTTATTTATTCTTATTGAATTCACATTATTTTAATTAGTCCTATGGAAGTATAATTTTTTAATGTCATTGTGACGGTGTAACATTGAGCACAGTTAAAGTCGATAATATGACGTTGTTACTGAAATATACGTACACGGAATTTCTAAGTGTTTCTGTGGAAAATCTATGTTGATTTAACATAATTGGTACGTGACGCTCCAAAAGCCAATTTTCATCTTAAGTTATGAATTAGGTCAAGTATTTTCGCTATAGATAACGAGGTCAAAATGAATTTTACAGTTTCGTCATGGTGTAATGGCCTAACAAATGTACCTAATAACATTTCACGTCGCGTACCTTATTGTTGGATTTAATTATATTAAGTAAACGAACGTTTGGATGTTTATTATATTTTAATAATGGGTTCTAATTTCATTTACCGTCTAAAATAACATGCCAAATAAACGTATATTATCATTTAACTCTGTTTCGTTGAAGTTTAGATTAGATTTATAGTAAAATCGCCTCGAACTTTTGAATATTATATGATTTAATTTTGCTTTGCTTTTTGAAACACGCAGAATTCAAAAGTTTAACAATTAATCAGAATTTCTGAATAACGATGGTTTCATAAAATTACGAATAATGTAATAACATTTTTAGTATTTTGAATTTTTTTAAATTTTATATAAGTTTTGTAAATATCGACGTCGTCCTTTAATCGAATGATCTTTTTAAATTTAAATTTATTTATTTTGTAAGTATTTTCTCCTTTGTTATTGTACATTAGGAAACTCACAAAACAGATCATTAATAAGTCAATTCTGAATTTCATGTTGATCGGGACTTTGAATAAATCATTATTTTTTACTTATCAGTTATGGAAAATGTTTTTGTTATTTGCCTATGCATATAAACTATCAATCGTGGAAGCATTGCCGTTTATGCTTTCATGTGAAATTTCTACTTGCATAAATAAAATCTGAAGAAATGTCTGAACGAAAAAAGCTATGGATGTAGAGAAATTGTAAGATTCTCCTGATTTTTTAAGTTTGCTGTAAATCGAACTCGTAACATTTGACAAAGGAATTAATATTACTAATTTGTTGTCAGTTGTTGTGATACTAAACGTCGGTGTTACCATTTACGCTCGGCTATTCATCACTCGTTTAAAATTTACAACCATACAACACTTTGATCTATTTCAATATTTAACCATGTGTGCGTGTGTGTATATTTTCGTATTGCACTCGCGCGATTTTCAAAACTGTCACCCCGATTCGACTCTGTGCACGGTTATTGTTTGTTCAATGCTATTTTCAGTGCTATGGAATGGTTGTCATATTTGTTCTTAACTTCGACGTTTTCTCCGAGACTTAGCACGACCACTGCACGGCGGCCGTGTCATCGGATAAGCATAAGGATATGTGTGTTTTATCTTCTCGTTAGTCTGTGCAGCGAATGCGCCGGACGGTTTTTTTCTGCAGACCATTTTAACGTCACGCGGCGTAATCGCCGACTAAAATTGCGACCGGGTAAACGGTCGACTGACGAGAAAAAACACCGTTTGAAAGGTGTACTGATGACAGAGTTCCGATGTTAAATATTTTGTTCGACGTTTTTTTTTTCAATTACCGCGCCACGGTCTGTTCGGTGAGATATGAGCGAAGCATTATTCGTTTTGGCACGGTCGACGTGTATGGATAGCGTGATCGTTGGCTATAACAGACGCATGATTATTTGCAATTTTTTTTTCGCGCGACAAGTAAATGCAAATCCGGCGGCCCGGAATTCTCGAAATAAATCTGATATTGTTTGCGTGAAAAATATCGTGTATTGCAATTACGTTCTCAACACGGCGGCACCCAAGGCGTAGGTTGGTTTCTTTTTCTTTTTACTCAAAAAAAAAAATAAATAATAATAATAATAATAATTACAATAAAAATAAATAAACTGACAACGGCATGTGGTAGAAATATTCGAGACGTATTTTGATTACGTTATTATAAATAATAACAATTATTTATTCGTACGACCGACGATGTCGTTAGAAGTGAAATTCCGCCTGTTACTGTTTAATATAATCAGGTGTAATTATTACGATCGTCAGAATTTTGATGGTGATCGTTTTTTTTTTCTTAATTTTATTAGAAAAATTGAATAATTACGATCTATTCATTATGTTTGGACAATAATAATAATTTTTATATTTACATTTGTAATAGCGGAAAGTGACGGAAAGGGAAGACACTCAGTAATGTCACCCGATAGTTTAGATTATCAGGTCTCTAGGCCAAACCCGTTTTAATCTTCTGGGGGGGGGTTATCAGGAATATCACGGGAAGATAAACGGTTCGTTAGCGGGTTTTTATGGTGAATTAGATTAGAATGGAATGATAGGAAGTGAGATTTGGTCAATTAAGATAGAGATGGGATCTTAAAGTCCTAATTCAGATTAGCGTTTTTATGTACCAAGGAGCAGAGGCTATTCAACGGAGACATATGGATTGAAAAGCTTGAACTGTTCTTAAATTAGAGGATCAGGCAGTGCCCCATATCTGGATACCATACAATCACACTGGTCTAATAATAGCTTTGTAAATTTACAATTTATTGCAGGTATTTTATTTAGAGCGAAGAAGTGGACGGAGCAGGTGGAGTTTAGAGTCGACTGATTTCCTTTTATTTTTAAAATGTTAGGCCCAGGTTAAAGAAGTATAGTTGAAACATATTTAGATGACTTTGTAGCATAGCGGATACGATTTGGGGGTTGTAATTTGCGGCCAAAATGATTGTGTCGTCTGCGTAGGTACCCAGGGATTGTTGAAAAGATTTCGGAGAGTCATATGTAAATACAGAATAAAGAAAGCGAGCTATGTCACTATCTTGAGGAAAGCCAGCAAGTATGGGAAAATTATCAGAATAGCAGTTGTTAACTCTGACTGAAAAAGTTCTTTTTTAAAGATGGGACTATGGTAAACGTTAAAAATATTACTAGCGTTCGGAAATTTTTCGTACCACTACAGAAATGCAATGAAAGCGAACACTCGTTGAGAGACAGACTAAATTCACACAAGTTCATTCGCCGATGTCATTGACATTCCACGCGAATAATATCGCTATATTATAATAGTCGATATTGCCTCGTGGTTTTCATAGCGGTTGAAAAATTCTGGCAAAAACTACACTTTCATATTTTCGAAATGGTGCTTGGAGCTCGGTCACATAATAATAATAATAATATCACATTTGAATAGATTATAATTTATAATCTATAGTACGTATAATATGTATTTGAACGCTGTTGACTTATATAGGATTTTAAGTGAAGACAACTATGATTATAATTAAATAATACTATTATATAATTTGTATGGCTTATGAATATTCTAATATGGCTTCAAAAAACGTTATTACAGGTAGACGTAATGGTCGACCGATATTTATTTTCAATAATTACATTCAGTAAACTTATTTGAAAATTCATCTGACATTTAGCTATTCTATTTTCACAAAACACTAAAGCTACACTATTACCAGACAATATAAATTATATTTTTCTCGATTTTCTCGTATACAGCTTATTAAGAGCACATTATTTCTGAATCAAGAATTAAAACCACAAGGTAGGGTTTAATCAAACTATGAAGGTGCCTACCTAGGTATAATTTGGCGTAATAATTTTAGAAATAACTGTTTTGTATGTGTGAGTTCATCTTTTAAAACTAGGAGTCCATAGTTACATAACCAGTCATGCAGCGAACCGTAATATTTCTTTTGACGAAGCGAAAAATTTTCACTTTTTGTTGTTGATAAAAAGACTTCGGGTGATTAAAACAAAAAGTATTGTGTTGGCAGTAGTGATATAGATAACGAAAAATAGTTTACATCTACATTATGAATAATACATACCTACGGCAATTCTTATAAACATTGAATAAATATTAGTTTAAAAATCTTTAGTAAACGATTGATCGAACTTAAACAATATCTTTGAGTACCATCAATTTTCGAAAAATTCACGAAATGGATATGTTTTTTTTCAAATGGTAAAGTTACATTTTTAATTTTAAAATTTGAGTTTCAAAAACCAAACAAAAAAATTAATATGATTTTTTTGGAGCGCAGTATTGTGGTATTAATTAAATAATAAAAAAGTTGAAAAGAGTGAATAGGAAAAAAATGTATTGCATTTTTAAAAAACAAGTCTCCCTCACTCTGTATATTCAGGTCAATCGACACGATTATTTCTATGAAATCATACATAGAAATGTCGAGTATTATTTTCATAATTCAATCTCTAATTCAGTAAGAATACATATTAGGTGTAGGTGCGTACTATAACAAATGATTTTAAGAGTTTCAAATTGTATGATTATCATGCACATCGTCTCATCTCGTTTATTTGTCTGGAAATATTTTTGAAACTTATTTCTTCACTCCTATTATTGTTTGGTACATAATTTACACCATACATTTACACAAACAGATTAACTAACGAGTCGACTTTATATTATCTTCCACTATATTCATAATTAGTGTCAGAACGGCTCAAATAAGTTTCAATTAAAGGCGATGTTTTCGTTCAAAGTAGCTAACATGACAATTGTTAGTAAGCGTTTAGTTAATTTCCGTCACTTAATTATTCATCAGAACGATTTTTCAATTTATTACACTGCGTTAAGTATGGTGGTCTGAATAATTGCTGTAATTAAATGTCGTATTAAATTATTATGAATGAAAAGTAAAAACTTAGTGTTTATGTATCGTGATAACGCAAATTAATTAAACTATGCCATTTAAATAAGTAACTTTAAAGGTCAATAAATAAATATAATATAAGGGTTCAAAAATATTTAGTTAAAAATTAACTTAGCATGCAAACAACGATAATCATCTACATTTTATTTGTGAACATAGTACTGTTTAAGTTTTTTTTTTTTTCATTGGTGCGTGTGAACGAATTCAGATTAAAAATCCAATAACACGATTATAGAGAAAACACACAAAGTGCTTACTATAATTTAATGTGTAAACCGTGTTGTACATAAAAAAAAGTATAGTAAATTGATTGAAAATTTACATTAGTTTCAAAATAAAAAATGAAACTTGTGGTTGATTTAATACCGTATAATATTAATTTACAGGGAATCGGTTCAAAATGAACATAAAATCAAAAAATAATAGACGAAGCGATCGTAATATTTCAATTTGTTTGAATTCATTTGACACATACAAATTGTGTACATTAAAATGCTAATTGAAGAATTTAAATTATATTACGCTATAATTCTTTAAAAATCCTTAAAATTAAAAAAAAAGCATAAGTTATCTTTACGTGTTGTAAACATAATAAAGGTTATTATTAGGTTAAGTGAACTTCAGTATAATGTTCTGACAATCATAAAATATGTAAATTTTTATTAAAACAGTTTCATGTACAGTGTACGTATTTTTCCGCCATGTATTGGCAAGTATGGTGTACATTATTATGAAAACAACACGGAATAAATATATTTTGTTGTATAAACTTGAAGTTACATTCCATTTTTGTTTAAGTTAACGGACACGAAAACAAATTAAAAATTATTCAAAAACAGATACGTTGATTTGTCTTGTAATTTTGGTCTATAACATAAAGTAAAATAATACGTTATTTTGGTTAGTACCAACAATATTTTAATATAAAAATCGTAATCTAACTAATTCAAAATGATAAAAATACAATTTATTCATTCGATTAAGTGATAATAAAAATTAGGTTAGCAATATCTATAGGTATTTCTTTTAAGATAATTTAATTAAAAATATAGCAAAATTTCATTTAACGGGCCTCCCAGACTTAAAAATGTCATTAATTAAAAATTAATTATACCACGGCTAATTTGTATTAAATATTATTGGATCTTTTTAAATTTAATTTAAAAATACTTAAGTAAATATATATATTATATATATTTTGTTTAGTTTGAAAAATAAATGTTTTTTTTTTACTCGGTGAAATTTGATAAAAGCATGGAAATAACCAACTTACATGAATGTTTTCTTCATTTAAAACAACTATTCGGCTAGCAACTGATGAGCGCTACTATCACACGCACGATAAACTGAAAAGTATATTTTTAATTCTGTGGTTTTTTTGTCCCCTATATTACAAAAAAAAAAAAAAAAAAAACAAGGGTTATAACTTTTAAAATATGTCATACGAGTGCTTTTGATTTACTCTTAGACCATAATATTGAATTAATCATCTCGAGCTTTTGAATACAAATTTTTCCTCGTATTTATTATTTGAACCAGCATTAAACGTGCATTTACAAGAGTCATACTAAACCGTATAATAAAATATACTATTATAATCTAAGGTTATCAAAAATGTGTTTTGGCAAAGTTTTTTTTTCTTTTATACGTCTTACAATTATTTACTATTATGATTATTCAAGTTAAGTTAGTAATATTAGAAAAACATAAATGTGCCTATAAAAAAGATAAAAATAAAAATAAAAAAAAAACATCAACTTAAATAATATTTTAATCATCAAAACCAGCTTTGTTAGAATGTGATTTGTAAAATGTATATTTAATTATTACGTTTATCGAGAAAAAAATGTTTTGTTACGATCATTTTTGAAATGAAAACTTATATCGTATACATACGCAAGTATTTGTTTACGCTAATTTGAAATATTTATAACATGTTTAACGGTAGTATAATATGTATATAGATAAATTGTAATTAGTCGTAATTCATATTAACAAAAGTTTTAATAACATTTTTATCCGTTTCGTAGTAAATAGTAAATTATTTAGAAGCTTTTTATTTTCAACCAAATCATTGTTTTGAATAAAATAATTTTAAGAACATTGTGAACTCTCGATAATTTTAATTTGACTAGGCAATAAGTAATAGTATTGCTAACTGTACTGGTTAACAATCAGCTTTCATCAATTTGGCGCTTTTTTGCGCACAAAATAACAAAAGAAAAATAAGACTTGTTGAGATCTTTTAATGAAAATTCTTTATTCTGCGTGAAACCATTTACAACTCTCTCGGATTATCCTCAAAACTTCTTATCGTATAAGCAACACAACTGCAAGCAGATAATCCTAGTGTAAAATAAAAATATGATTGAAATTCTTCACAAAAAACACTATACATTCCATATATATATATTCATATAAATAAATAAAAAATAAAATAAATAACCCGAAAATTCCAAAGTCACCCTGCCTCCCCTCCACATCGACCCGAAGAAAACCGCAAACTAGTATCTTTGTATTGTTGTCTCGGCGCATGTTTCTGCATGATTGAAACCCAATGGTAGAGGTGTTTGATCTACGACACAAAGAGTGAACGGGAGAGAGGATGCGCTTATGTTTGTGTCTTTAATGGAGTCCTCTTTGTTTGCGTACCCTTTCCTCAATGTCTCACCGTCTGCCCTGCCATACCCAAAAACTCTGCCGTATCGCCTAGATTCCATATTGCACAGCCTCCTCCCCCGACATAGTCGATGTGTAGCCATTGTATCCAACGGAGGATGATTAAGCTGCCCCTTCCTATCCTGCCTAGGTTTTCCCTTTTGGATCGTCAACTGCAGACGTTCGTTAAGGGTCATTAAGGATTATACCGGTGGCTGTAGAGCTGGCGACGGTGGAACCGTGAGCGTACAATCGAAAATTTTGACGTCCACAATCTCACTCTCCGTCTCTCAGCCGATCGTCAACTAAAACGCGACAATAACCCATCTCCTCCGTCGGCGAGGAAAGTAGAGAGTAAATTATTAATGATGTATCGAATACAATGAGCTCCAGAACATCATTAGCCTCAAACACCCGTGTCTGATAAAATCAGTGTCATCGATAGACCCGATGACTAAAAAACATGAGCCAATGGTGCTCATAAGCTATTTGTTTGTTTGTTTTTTTTTCTTTATTTTTTAATTAATGTTGAAATCGAAACAGTTTCAATGGTGAAATTACACCTCTTGAGCAGTATAAATCAAATTAAATATATGCAATACAAATTCAATCTTAAATGCCAGTAATAATATAACGTAATATAATTAAAACATAGTTGTGCCAATGGTTGTGAGATTTGAAATAATAAAATATGAACATTTTTTTTAGGTTTTAACGATACAGATTTTATTTATACAGAAAAATAACTAATGTAGCTTTTTTTTCGTATTGGTAAGTGCTTTATATATGATTTATTCACACAAATGTTTTCTAGTCGATGATACTATTTTTTGTGTTCTCACTCTTTTCTAAAAGCCTACAAACTTTTCAAACTATGGAACCACTTTATATTTATACGGTTGCCTAAAAAGTTTCCCAAGTAAAGTGATTAAAAGTAGATAAATATTACATTATTTGTTTACTTAGTTAAATTCATTAGATACGATTATCAGTATGATGGGGGAAAAAAATACTAAAATTACTGAAAATTATAATTTATTTCTGGCATGTTATAGTTGAGAAATAACATAGACTATAATATAAATTGAACAAATAATTAAAATCCGAACTATCATATCGAATAATTTTGTATACTAAGTTATTTTATAAATTATCTTCATATTGGCTTGATTACATTTAATAATATGAATTTAAAAAATTAAAAATAAACATGTGAGATTCTATCATACATATTATTAACTGATTTACTGTTTGTCATTTAACTGAATCAAACGTAAATTTAACTTTTTTAGAAAATTATAATATGTATATTGTAGAAACTATCAAAAAAACAAAGTAGGTAATTAGCTTATATTTATATATATATTCTGCTAACAAAATGTTATAGATATCATAAAATTAGGATATTTTGATGAGAAAGTTAATATTAGGAATCAAATATATTTATTTAATTCTTATCGTGTTTTAACTGTCATCATTTACGAATTGTTGATTTATTTCCATCGCAGTATATACCTGGAATATTTTAATTATTTCCATAAATTAAATTATTCATTTGTATTTTAATACATCAAATAAATCATAGATTATTTTTAAATGTTAAAATTGTGTAAATAATAAAAATCTGAAGGGTTTATTACTAAATTGAATTATTTCATATCATGCAAAATTAAATTATAATATTTACTTTGAATGTTTACTTTTTCAACTTTGGTATACATTTGTATTCTTTGAATTGAAATATTTAAGTATTATTGATATCACCTAAAATTTGATTAGTAATATATCCATCTAACTTACAAGTGGTTCTGTAGTATAAATCATTGCAATTTTTTTAAAGTATAAATTATATCGTAGTAATAAAGTTATTTGGGGTATCTAATTTTATAAAATGTATCTAATTTTTGTTTATTTAGTTTGTTTTGTCCAATATTTCATTCATATAATTTGAATTCAAAAATATTGCACGTACTGTGTTTCTTAGATTTTTCTGCATTAGATTATTTCACATATCATAATGAAAATATTATTCCTAAATCCGTATCATCATACATCTTACTAGTTAAAATTGTAAAAAAATATCAATAAACTTATTGTTTTATTGTATATATTTGAAAAAGAAAAATTATAAATATAATGTAATTAACCCTTGAGCACGTTTTGAAGATTATAATGAATAGAAAATCTAAAATTTTTAAAAGACAGTATAAATAGATTCCAAATCATTTTTTTATTTATACTTTTGCATAGGTATGCTATAATTTTTTAGTATGAACGTTAAAATCGCATTTTATTGTATTGGATTTATAGTATTGTGTGATTTTATGTCTGTTGTCACGTCTTTTAGTATTTAAAGTACTCAAAAAGTTTCATACAACCTCTGTCTAGATTAGATATGTTAACTTCTTTGTACATTGAACCGATAATTTGTTCGAAATTCTCAATAGTTTTTTCTAATGGATAGTAAAACTACCAACAATGGGAATAAAAATGGTAATGAATGCTATAAAGTATAGATGTTCATAAAGTCGATTTTGGTAATTTAGCCATTATTCCAAAAATAATAACATTAGAAACTTTTAAGTTATAGAAAGTATTATTATTAGTACCTTATATTTTACATACTTGATAACAATTTTTTTTTGAATTGACAAACTTTAGGATGAATATGGAAAATGTTGAGTGTTTTTTATCTAATAAATATAACAGTTTTGTTCAGTGAATATTCAAAATTTCTTAAAAATATATCACATATTGATATTCTATCACGGGTCCAAATTTCATATTGAAATTGACCGAATGAATAATTACGTTAAATGTTATCTCTTATAAAAAATGATACTTGTTTTGTTTTATTTGATTTCAATAAATTTTTAATTTTGACTTATTAGCGTTTGCAATTTTATTACTTGATTATTTTAATAACTTTACACATACGTATGATGGCACTCTCGTTTTGTACTGAACTTTATATTGAAACTAACTCAGTCAGTATATATTTAATAATTACTTTAAAAATTAAAACAGATCATTTTTATTATTGAAGTGATTTAGACTACTATGTAATAAATATAAAACTAGCATTAAAAATGAAAAAGGTTCACAAATATATCATAAGGTTTTGCACTCTCAAAAATTGTATATAAAAAAATGTATTTTACAATAAATTAATCTTAATCGTTTTCCGATTACATATTATAATTTATCATCATTAATAATAAAATTATCATAAAAAATTACCGTACCGACTGTTGAGTTTACACCCACCATCATGAAGGAATTTATTTTAATTTGGTATAAACAGTTTTGAAAACCACAATAAACCAAGAACGTCGAAATAATTTCATTCAAATTCACTTTTTTTTTCTAAGAAACACTACAAAGAATTTTAAAATTATATTATTTGATGTACATCGTTTAGAAAAATATCATACTAAATTCTTCGAGAGCGTTTTGTGTTTAAAAAACATTAAATTGAAAATATACTGTATTTTAACAAAAATATCAAATCATACAATTCGATGATTAACTATGATATACCTATATTTCGTTTGCCATTCAAAACGTTTCCTGTGAAAGTTTTCATTCATAAAATCACCTACAGATGCGTGCGCTTACACACACACACACACACACACACACACACACACACACACACACACACACACACACACACACACACACACACACACACACACACACACACACACAAAGTTTAATGGATTACAGTTTATGCATATTATACAGTCTTCCAACCAATGTATTTTTTGAATAGTGATTCGGTGGCTTTGATTTCTTCAATAACGGATTATAATAATGTGTAAATATTATTTTGATATTTTAATAATGAAAAAAACTACTTTTTACATTTCTATAAGTTATTTACGATTACTGTATTCTCTCGTAAATAATAGATGTTCAATTTTTTGATCTAAGCCATCTACGAAATGATAGTTTAATTATATGATTGTGAATTATATTTATTTAAAATTCAATATACTCTACGCCATCATACGGTTTGAGGACCAAAAAGTGAAACCATTTCTATATCGACTTACAAAGCATTTTTGTTTTCCCTCGATGCATGTGTATAATCAAACACGAACTAATTCAGTATACACCGTCGTTTTATTTTTCATTAATCAATTTTTATTTACAAAAATACATATACACTAATGAATACTCTCTCACGTCCCTCTAAAATGCTATTTTTACGCAATCAAATGGTTTTATTTTACGATCAACACACGGGAACATTTTTAACGTTATATTTTATTTGTTATACGTCATAATGATCATATTCACAAAACTGTTTCGATATTTTTCGATTTCATTTTATATTTCTTTCACAGAAATTAAAAAATATGTTTTTTCTAGTCATAGGCGTAAACACGGGGGAGAAGGTTACGGGTTATCAACACCCACCCCCCCTCATTGATACCACTATTTTTTATTCTTAGAAATCAACGTATTAGAGCGGTTAGTTATAATAGAGGCATAATTCCTATTTATCTTATACTATAAAACGAGCAAGGAATTGTATGTACCTAACTGGAAAGTCATGCCATCTCGAAAACGGCTCTAACGATTTTTCTTATATTTCATATATAAAGAGTTTTCGATCTCAGGAATCCAATGAATTTAGTCAAAATTTCAAGAAAATTTCATTTCTATGAGTTTTCATAAAAAATCTTTATACAGTAAAAGTATCTGTGGGTGAGGTTCGCGGTACGGCAACGGACGGCGGCTAGACGTGGCCACCCAAACATCTCCTTCCATATCACCGTCGCGCGTCGTGATAGTTCATATATTTATACGTTGCTAATGGAAAACCTTTCTTGGGACCGCGATGATGACAACGCGACGTTCTTGGTTCTGGTAACCTACAATTTGAATCTCCCTGCATGTAGCGTTCTCCCTGCATTGGACCCCCAGCATGTCCGACGGCCAGTCGTTGAGTGATAAAAAAAAATAATACACATTTAACTGTTTAAATGATACAAATAATACTCTTAAAAATTCAAAAAATTAATTTTTTAAAGAATATTCACAAATTTAATGGTAAATATCTTTTAATTTTACATTTTATGAAACATTTTATTAAACAGTACTTCTGCAAAAAGAACAAATTCAAAACTCAAATTCAAACTTCCGTGTATAATGTATATACTTATCAAGTAAATATTAATATTTTTTATTAAATGCAGTTTACAAATTACCTATTTTATGGAAAAAAATGTATTTTAAAATCATAAATTATACAATTTTCTTCGTTTAATTACACGAAATTTCTCACGTATACCTCATATTCGGAAAGTACCAATAAATTCTTTAAGCTTTGAATTTTCAGTTTATCACTATCTGCATTGGGGAATTCGCGATTCAATGGTAAAAATAATTAACTTCATGAATTCTCCCCATAAGACTAATGCAATATTTATTTATCTTTGCACCCTTATATCTAAAAATTTTGCACTACAATCGACTATAAGACCCATACCATTTGATTCCTGAGGCTTTTCTCTAACAACCTGTATATGTCTTAGTTAGGGAATTCATTGGCCAGAGTGTCCTTAAAATCTTTAAGATTTTTTTTTTCATAATACCCAAAAAAAATATGAATTTATAAATATACAAAGATAACAAATTCGCTTGACATTTTAAGATTTTATTTTAAAAATTATTTTTAAAATTATAAAATTGTATTTTTAAAATCCGATCGGGATCGGCCTTCCTGGTACTGACATATTAATAATACTAATTACTATAGATTTCTGATTTAATATCTGTTACATAAATAAATATTATTATAATTTATAATATAATAAAATCCTAATTTCTTGTCAGGTTGCACTGCTGGGAGACTTCCTACCCTAATATTATTATAAACGATATTATGTCAATGTCATCATAATTACTCATTATACCTTGTATAGATTGTAAATATTATTTAAATAAAATAATAATAAATAAATAAAAAAATAAATAAATAAATAAATATATCTATAATATCTGTGACTGTGATTTGATTTCAATTAATAGGTGATATAAATTTGAAAACAATTTGGTGTTTTTAAGTGCCTATTTAAGCGCTAAAAATCAACTTTTCAAGTGCCATAACTCCCAAGCCCTGATTATAAGTTATAAAATCCACTTTCATTGAACATTTTTACACATACCACTGTTTCGAGTGTATACGTCCTAACACGGTTGTTATATAAATTGATAAATTGTATTGCTTATATTTTAATACCGCCGAATCGAGTTTAATTAATTTTAGTCTTCGTACATTTAATTTGCATAACGTGTAGGTATGTTACAAGTAGGCAGAAATGTTAAATATATAAATAATATATTACGTGTCTATAATTTTATTAAGTTCGCCATGGATATATATTTAGGGAGACAAAAATGTTTTAAACATGAACACGTCGTCCGTAAAATTAAATTAAGTTTTTTTAATAGAATTTGTAATATAATTTTAATAGGTTATCAAAATCATGTGTATCGAAATTGAAAATAGTTTTAATTATCAGTGTATTATATTGAAATCGTGTCTAAATATCGTATACATTTCTTTAATTTTCATTCCGAATGGTATTTAAAACGATTAGTTACTCAACAGAATTCATAATATTTAAAAACATTTTGTAACCGAATGTTATTTATTGAATTTGTAAATAATCAAAAGTTATTAAACGTTTCAATTAGAAGTAAATATTTATGATTCGAATGATATTTATTTACTGTACTATCTAATGTACTAAGAATGATGATAACCATTTTTTTCTATCATAGAATTTTAAACAAAAATTATAATTATTCAAAATATCATGATATAAGTTGACGATTGTCCGAAACAGTGAGTAATTAATTTGACAATTAAAATTAAGTATAAAAAATGAACTAAATTTTTGAACATTGAACCTTTTAAATAGTTTCATTTCATTATGTGGACATTTTTCAAAAATGTTTATTCATATTTATATACATGTTTATTCAGTAGAAAGTAGTTATAGATTTTTAAAAACAAAGTACTGCGAAATTTCTCTGGAATAATGTTGTCTGTTTTATACATATATTTTAAATTGTCTTACAGTCATTGCATTTTTTAATATATCTTATAAATAGATTCAGAAACAGTGTAATAGCACTCTGAATATCAAAGAAATTTCGAATCTGTAAAATGTCTATTGCCTTTTTTTTGAATATACTATTACTTCCTTTTTTTCAATATTAAAGTATTTTTTTAGCATAAATCAACAATATCAAAATTACATTTCTAAATAAAGCCTTACAATATTTTAATGTTTTAGAGGTAATTAAGTTTGTTAATTATTTATCAAAAGAAAATAAGTGTTTATTTTTATTAAGTAAAGTTAAGGCGTTTGCCTTTTTTTTTTTAATTATCTACCATATCGGTAATTAAAACCAGTTATAAACGACACTTTATCTGATAAAATAAATGTCCGTGATTTTACTAGAATCATATATTTTCTTTAATCGATAAAATCAGTCTTTTAGACAGTTTCAACAATTTACAATTTCACAATGTCATTAAACATTATTACGCGTTGCTTAATAGAAGTTTATATAATCAAGATAGTTCATTGTAATTTGTAATATACATTTTTATAATTGCAAGTTAAATTACTAAAAAAATATTATAATATTAAATTTGTAATAATGACATTTTATTATTGATTAACTTTTATGTAGTTATTGCAAATATATTGAGTGAAAAAAATACTTATGGTTTGTTGTTGGTGTACTATTTATTTTTTGATTTTTATTACATACATTATTTTTCATAAACACGCATGATATATTTAAATAATTCTTAGAAGTAGTGTGTATGTAAATATTTAAGTTTAATCCTTATTTTTAATCTATTTTTTTCAATGTTGTTAATGTTTCGGGTAAAAACTATGTATGAATTGTATATTTCTAATAAGTCTTAAACAAAAATAAACTCTATTGTTTATACTACCTTTAATACGTAAATTAAACAATTAATCACGATTAAAAAGTAAGAATATTTGTTATAATTCAATAAAGTTTAAATCTGATATTAATTTGTCAGAAAGATAAATCGAATAGGAATTAAAGGAGATTAAAAAAAAAATAACGGGTTTAAAATTAATTCTAAAAAGTTTTTACTTGAAAAATTATGCATTTGACATAAATAATTACTTAAATTGAAACGAAGTTCTAAAATACTAGTTACAATATCATATTTGACTTTTTTCTATTTTCTCTCAAAATCATCAATCCTTAATTAAAAAAAAAAAAATCAAGTTAATTATACATGTTAAGCATAGTAGGAATTCACCAATAATATAAATAGTTATATTTGTTAATTATTAACAATACGTATTGTATTTATTTGTGTTTAAAAACGGGTAAAGCATTTATTGCTATGAAGTGTTAATGATTTAATCGTAATGAATAGTTTTGGTAGGTGCAATCAATGAACCGATTTAATGTTAAAATAACTTTTATTCAGACGATCAATTCAATACTTTCAATATAATTGAACAAAGTTTTGTGTGTGTTTTTTTTAGTTTTGTATATATTTATGTATTTTGTTTTTGTTTTTTTTTTTTTTTGTATTCTTCGAAAATATCATCGTTGCTAAACAGTGTTTTATAGTCTGAGTAATCGATACGTCTTATCCCTTCCGGTCATTGCCGGTGGCGCCCGGCTCCTGTGGTTCGGTTGTTCCGGTCAAACATTTACGCATCATGACTCCACTCCATCCCAACGTATTCGTATGCATTCTTGACAGTGGGTCTATATACGGCCACTTATACTTTCACATGCGCACACACTAACATTCACGTGCGCGTCGCGTCGTGCGGTCAGAAAGAAATACATTAAAATATTTAATCGTAAAAAGAAAAAAAAAAAGGTGACAAATCATTTCGATCCGGCAATGAGTGTGCGCGTCCTAGGCAGCGATAGATTTTAAATTATTTGCAGGGTTCTTAGTCTCTAACGTATGACGCTGTCCAAATGTACGAAATGCTCACGAGAGAGTCACCGAATACTCGTTCGAGCATGTTGCATTCGTGACAAAAATATCCGTCACGGATCGCATCTACATCGTAGAACATGTATGTACATACACACACATCGATTGCAGAAGTTAACGCGTACGGTATAATTTTTTTTGTTTTGTTTTGTTTTGTTTTTTTTTTAACAAATCTGAGTTTGGCAAACTAAAACAATAGTTTTCGGCCATCTGTTCGCATTGCAGAGTCGTAAACAACGTTAACTTGTGAGTGGAAAATAATTCGTAACACTCGCGACGTCGTGTGTATATCGTCGTGGAGTGTAGACGAAGTAGTGGAATTCTACTAGGAAATTATTTGTAGAAGTGCGATGTCTATAATGTTTCGAAATGAACAATAAAACAAAACATATCAAGTGAGTTCCCGTAAAATCTGCGTTTATGAGAAGATTATTATGTCCCAGTAACTCATTGTAATACATTTTTCCTTTTTTTTTATTTACTGGCTATTTAAGAACATATATTTCTCATTGCTCACTATGATCAAAGCGTGCAAAATTTACGTCGATCCCGTTATTTATTTAGGATTATTAGAAGAGTTAAACTTTCTAAAGGTTAGATTTTCAATATATACATATATAGTATTCATACGGTTATACGTGCATACTTATGTACCGGCTTAACTTTAATCAGTTTTTCTTTAAAGCTTTTACGTAATACCGAATATTTAATTAAAAAATACATTTTATAGTTTATGTATTTTGTTAACGTTTTTTTCATGTTTTGTTAAAGTATCTAAAACATTAGAAAAAGTATTAATTATTTTGTTAATTTATACTTAATATGCCACAGTTAACAGCTGAATTATTTCAAAATGAATTTTACTTTTTTAATGATTTGCCAAAAAGTAACGAAATTCAAGCAAATAATAATAACTAAACATTTTTTTCTGTGAATCTTTTTGCTTACAAATTATCAGCTGTTTTTACTCATAAAAAAATAAATGATTGAAAATACACTAGAGGCTCTTGGATATATTACATAGTGAACATAAAGAAAACTCGTGCCACTGTCACTGAATATAAATTGAGCACTACGTTATGTCATCATGTGAGTACATTAATTATCAAACAGTATAATTTTCGTTTGCCATATTCTTCTCCGGTGCATTACGTATCTTGTAAAGTCCATGATGTTCCTACCGCAGTGCGCGCGAGCGCGCGCGTGTGTGTGTGTATGTGTATGTGTATGTGTATGTGTATGTGTATGTGTGTTATTTCATCCGTTAAGGCTGAAATGTGATGAAACCAAAACAGGTAGGTCTGGATCAGAACCGGATATCCTATTGGAATTTGAAATATTAACGCGGAAACTTGGGCGTGTGTTTAGCGGCTCAGCAAATCTCGCACGCACAGTTAAAGGAGTGTTGATTTACAGAGGCGTTGGAAATATTTATATGGATTTCAAGCCACTTCCCTCGCCCAAGATATTTGTTTGGAATGCGTACGACCGATTAGCCACGCACACACACACACACACACACACACACACACACACACACACACACACACACACACACACCACACTCGTACACGTACACGTATACAATGCAAAACTAACCCGATTTCGTCGTTGCATGCAGTGACCCGTGTAAGGTTCAACCCGTGTTCAGTTGTATACCACGCGAGTGGTGACCGTGCACGGAGGGTGTTCGGGACGTACGGCGGTAGAACGATAGAATGTGTGTACGGCGGTCGTGTGGTGACGGTACGCGTACACGCGGTGGACTCGTACTAAAAAGGAATGAGGACGGGGGAAGGGGCGGAAAAAAGTCCATAGGAAATCATTCTCTTCACTCCCTCGCAGCCCGAGCCGTCCACCCCTCCCGGCGCACGACCACCTAGATAAATTAATTGAGGGTTGACCGGCTGCGGGGGGGAGGGGGTATTCTTATACGTATATAACGATACACGTATGTATGTGTACAACGCCGTACAGACGCGGCGGCGGCCGTATAGCAGCGCCGAAGAATTATCGCTTTGTTTTTGCGTGTCATCGCATCGGTAAAGTGAACGTCCATTAAGCGGGTTTAGAGCCCGTTTCACAGCTCCCGCAGGACGACGGCGTGGCGGGACGAGGGATATAATTTATTAGAACCTTCTACCCACACCACCCTCCGCGGACCCCGTCTTCAGTCCCGGACCGTCGGCACCCCTCTGGCCCGGACGCGACCGGTGTTTTCTTCCCGAAACTGCGTCCCTCGGCCCTCCTCCCTTCACACCTGCACCCGTTGCCGGTCCGCTCTGCTCTCGTGTACTCGTCACCGTCGTCGTCGTCGTCGTCCACCTCCTCCCGCTTCTCCTTTTCTCCGTTCGTCTCGCGCTCATCTTTCTCGTCTTGCTCTTTCTCCATTCATCCACCTATTTCTCTTCCTTCCCCTCGCCAACCGTCCGAATCGACCATTGTTCCGTCACGTTATCTTGATATCGCGCACACAACCGTTTTCTATACGGGTGAAATAAAGTTCGTCGGCCGAGAGATGGGACGGACTCGCGGCGAACACGGAAAACTAATATTCCCCCCGATCGCCTATTGTTATCATAATTATTATTGTTGCTATTATTATAAATATCATATTAACCGTCATTGTTCAGCGGTGAATTTGAGAAAAAGAACCGAACGGAGTTTCCGCGTTAGGGGCTCGCTGCATCGAAACATTAAATTTAAACGTAAGAGGAAAAAAAACTGATTAAATAAATCGACGGGTCCACAATGATACGACGAGGTGGTGAATATTGTTTTTCAAATACGGTTAGTTAAGATCGGTCGAACGGGATTTCAATATTTAGCACATATTTCCTCGCATTTTTTCGTCGGGCACCACTTGAATCCGCTTAGCCGTTATCGCTGTTATCGTGTCGGTGGTGGCGATCGGCGCGCCGTGTATGCTACGCGATCGGTGCGCGTTATTTATTTCGAAAATAATTGATAAGATAATAATATTGCAATACACGAGCGGACAACACGAGAAAGCGTGTCGAGGATTTAGAGAGGAGGAAAAAAAAAGTACGGCGTAGGTGTGCACACACCGCGCGAATGTGTGGTGGCTCGAGGTTAGCCTTATAAAACTGATGTTTCGCGGTCCGTTGAGCAAACGCCGCGAGATTGGTGGTCGTTAGCTGTCTCGGGACCGTTTCGACGAGAAATATATGGACGGCGAAGATGCGTGGCCTTTATATGTTTTTTTTCCCCTCGTTTCGTTTTCTGAAATAAGGTCACTTACCGCAGTTTTGGTTTTTTGCTCCGCCGAAGAGAGACCGAAAGGTTTACGTTTTATGTCTAGACCTACGGACCTTTCGGAGACAAAGAACATATAAATTGACAACATTTATGGCGTACAAGTTTATCCGGCGAATACGCCCCGTACGCAGTTTGCGATCGATTGTTTTTTGATTTAAAAACGAGCTGCACTTTTACATACATGCGGTATCGGAATAAAATGACGGTATGACGGTAAATATTTTATTCGTCGTACGCTTAGCCATTTAATGTGTACCTATATAAGTATACTTACATAATTCATGTCGAGGGTTCCATACCGGGAGTTTTTATTTTTCTTCAATCTCTTTGCGATAACGTGAAGATTAAATGTACGTGCTCGCGGCGTTATGAAATATTTACAATAACCGGCGTTTCCCGTACCAGGCATTGGTTAAATTACGCATTATTGATAACTCGTGTACAAATATCAAATCACTGAGCACATTGTAGTGTTTTTTCTCGTCTCGTGACCAAGATTTGGGTTTCAAAAGTTTTCGGCGTGGTTGAGAGATCAAACGGTGTAGTCTTTTGACAAAAATGAGTGTTTCTTATAATATTTATTCGCAAAAATTAAATGCCTTGTCATTCGTAATGTTTGAAAATATAGTACTATATAATACGGGTTTGTTGATCGTAATGTGGTTTTGTCAAAACATCTCGGTTTCGAGATAGTCGTTAAAATTCGTTCTCGTTTTGTTGAGATTTTATTACTTGAATATTAATTGACGACCCAGCACAAGAATGCATTTTCATCAAAATCGAAACCTCCAGGAATTGTTTGTGAAGGTTTATAATCGTCAACGTAGATTCCACATAAATCGTGCAGCATCGTCAATTCATTTATTACTCATATAAACGGACTATGTCATTTAATGTACGAAATTAAGTAGTTATGTTTACGAGTAAGGTTTACAATTTTGTAAAAAAGCAAAAATATTTATTCACATATAAGATATGAACAAGTATTTTTGAAACAAAACTTAAATTACATATTATAATATGTAACAGTGGAAATATGATTGGCGCTAAATGTCAAACGTTTTAGAAGTTCATTGGTCACTGCCTAAATATTTGAAAGTTAATACAAATATATATTATTAATATATAGAAGCGTTGCTACTGTTTTGAGTAAAGTGAAGAGTCTGTTATATTGTTATTGACGTTTGTTATTTATTTATTTTATTTTTAGTTAGAAATTACTTTTTTGGGTAATAAGATTCGTCCAGGATTGCGTTTAGCCACTCTAATGAACCAAAAACATGTCTTATAGGTATTTTAAAAAAGGTATATTTTTCTTTATTTTATATTGTTTTTTTTTCAACGTTACCTATAAAAACTAATTAATCATACAAATTTGAAAATATCGGGTTTTTCAACGTTTTCACCTCATAATCTTCAATTTTTTATTTTAAAATCTGAAAATTTAATATTACTCAAAACTTATTTCTGTACTTATGGTACAAAACAAAATTTAAAAGTAGCCAAGATTTTTAAATTTTTTATAAGAGTTTAATTGACATTTTAACGGATCCATTAATTTTACATCAACAACATGTTTTTTTAAAAATTCATTCTTTATGTGCATAGATAATATACGAAAAAATTTTTTGAACAAAATTTTTACAAAACTAAAGATGTTGAATGAAAAATATTTTTTGAAAATTTTGGTTATAAAAAATACCTTCCAGATAAAAAATTAAAATATCATAAGTTGTTGATTAAAATAAAACTGACTGAAATCATAAGACTAAAAACGGTAAAATTTGTAAATGATAAATTATATTGAACTAAAACTTTGTTCAAAATGGTTTTACCGAGGAAATGATTTATTCTTTCTTTAAAACTAAATACACTCAAAACCATTATCTTGTCCAAGGTTTGAAAGGACGAAAACGAACTTCCTCTTTTACTGTCTGTCCGGATTTTTTTTTTTTTTTGTATTTTTTTTTCTTGAACTCGCTTCACTCGAACTGAACTCTATTGAATACGTCACGCGTCACACACGGTACAGTCTCAAGCGTAAAATTCGTAATTTTATTTTTTTCTTCCTAACCTTTTTAACCTAACCGACGACCACAGCTGCGGTTTCGATTCGTATATGTTTTATTATTATTATAATTTTCACTATTGTTTTTATTATGGTTGTTATTAATGTATTGTTACTAAACGTCTGCTTTGGACCTCGACAGCGAGCGTACGGCAATAGCGTGTGCACTTGCGAGTTTAGTCAATCTCGATTCCGTTTCGTTGGCAGTTATTCCTTCGTCGGTCATTGTGCTTCATTAATTTTACGAGTCGGCGACTAGCGTAAAGACGATTTTTAGGCCTCGTCTGCGGTCACTGCTGTCACGCCCAAGTACCTCACCATCGTCGTTCTAACGCTCGTCCGCGGCCACTGTCGCCACTGGTTCGTATCGTCACCGATGAGTGTCCGCCACAGTATGTAGGTAACACGTTATGAATTCGAGATTGTCGACTCTAGATCCACCACAGCAGCCGATCTTCGAACTAAAATCTTCGACACCAAAGTACGAGTACTAGAGGAAATGAAAATATTAATAATTTTGTCATTTATTTCGAACGAAGTTTGTTCGAGAGATCGAATAACTTTTTAGATTACGACAATTTTCATAATTATTTGTCGATTACCTAGGTCCCAGGGATCAATTTTTTTATTGTGGAAAATAAATCCCAAAATATATATATACACATAGATCCTCCATGAAATGAAAATTATTATATTTAATGACTTACGGGAATTGGAAGTTTTCCAATAGTTTTTACATAAAAATTAAATTTTAATATGAAATTATTCATCTTGATAAGTCTTATATAAGTCAAATATTTCAATCGCGATAATTTATCACGGTTATTAAATTTATTTCAAATGCACCGATATCACATGTAATAAAAATATACGTCAAGCTTACTGAACCGAGACGAGTTATATCATATTTGGTATCGGTACATTTCATAGTCTGTGGTGTAGTTATTAAAAACATTTCGAAGAAAATATTATATGAGGTATATTTTTTCCGATTTTATTTCATTCGTTCGTATTTGCTTTTCTCAAAGAAATAAAAAAAAAAAATGATAATAATTATAAGACGGGAAAGTAAATTAAATAAAAAAAAAATAAAACTTAAAATAAAAGAACCACAACAACTTGTGCATTGAGTGAGGATTTCCCTCTGAGAAAAGGGTATGTGTATATCACGTAGATGCGAAACTCTTGAGGCGTATGTGTAATATATATATATATATATATATATATATATATATATAAATATGTGTATGTGTGTGTGTATGTTTGTGTGTGTGTGTGTGTGTGTGTGTGTGTGTGTGTGTGTGTGTGTGTGTGTGTGTGTGTGTGTGTGTGTGTGTGTGTGTGGGTGTGTATAGTTTTTTTTTACTACTACTATTACTACTACTATACCATTACGACGATTCTCATGCCCTTCTGTCAAGTTTTCTTTCAACGTTGTCGTTGAAGGTCGTTTCTCGTTTCGTGCTCATTAAGCACACGAGTAGGGAAAAAGAAAAGTACTTTTGGATTAACATCCGTGTTCGCATCTATTCGATGTAGTGTACACACACACACACACACACACACACACACACACACACACACACACACACACACACACACACACACACACACACACACACTCACATATATTTATGATACACGCAGACAAAAGCGCACGCACGTAAAAAAGCACGCACACGCGTGTGCTAGTACGACGCTTGTAGTACACATATGTGTCGGCTTTCATCATAATACCGTGCCGGTAAAATAATAAAACAAAAATTGATAACTTACGTAAAAAGCCGTAGAGTGTGGCGGCAACGAGAATTACGACGACGGTGCCGCGCTACGCACATATTATGTATTTTTTTTAATACGGTGCACCGTGCCGGCGCGCATTGAAACGTCGCGACCCTTTTCTAATCGTCTTCGTGAAAAATAATAATGCGTACGCGCTGTCATTTTAGATTTCATTGTGTTTGCATACAATAATGTGTTTTTCATCTCGCGACGCTTTCATTTTTCCCTCCGCACGTACACGTAAAATATTATTTTTATTTCTCATTATTATTATTATTATTATTATTTTTTTTTTTCTGAAATATATTTTTCTTCATTACCGCCTTCATTAGCGCGTTATAATGACGTGTATTCGCGTATCGTCGTGATACCTACGGTACACGGCACTGCATACGCGTGTAAAGTACGTCTCGCGACACCGGAACCAACGGAGCTTGTCGATGTATCCGAAACGGTTTCTCATCTTTTTTACTTTTTTTTTTTTTTTTTTTTTACTCTTCTCACTAACGCGACTTCACCAGTGGGCGGTTTAAAATATTCGGATCGACACGCTCGCGATAACGGTCTATTCGCATTTTATTCCGGCGCGTTATTAAAAAAAAAAAAAAAAAAACAAACCGGCCGTTAAGATACATGCACGCCGAGCGTAATAAATACGAGACTGGACACAAAGCACTAATCGCTTTTACGTTAACTACTATTTTGCAACTCTTGCAAAATTAAAACTTTATTGCACGACATAAAGTCGGCGCGCGTCGTTACGACGCATTCGAGTCGTCCGAGCGCGTGTAATATTGCCCGGTCGGTCATATTTCGCATCGAGTTGTAATGCCAATGGTATGACGCGGTCTATAAAACGATACGGCGTGACGCGTCCCGTCTCGTCCGTCTCGAGTATTGAATATAATGTTATATTTTATATAAACCGTCGGAATCGCCGTGGCCGAGCGACGACAACGCCGCGCGCCGGGCTCCGTGTTTATGGCGTTGGAATTTTAAAAGAGACGTCGCGTCCACGGCGAACCGCAGCTCAGCCGCGCACGACGCGACTTTTGATAAAACTCTATTATTTATACCCGGGCGTCGAGAAACCCCCCTCCCCCCGCCCCGACATAAACGTATTTCAAAACCAACAAGGGATTGTCCGGAATGTTGTGTTAATTGTTGTTCGGAGATTAACGGGTTTGAATGTGATTGTAATTTATAGCTAATTTCGTTGCGGTTTTCTGTTCGTACGACTATTCGATTTAATGTTTCTATGCTTCGGGGGTCTTTGCGCAGACCGTGATTGGTGCCACAACCTCGTGCGATGGTGATTCCGAGAATGGGTGATTTATCGGAATGTCCGCATTTATTAAACCTCAGAACAAAGCGTTTGTTCGCGTACCCGTTCCGCGTGATATTCTTACCCGGTTGTTCGTGCGAACCTTAAATATTTGATTTCACGTCAAGCGGCTGATTGGTAGAAAAAAAAAAATGTTTTTTCTACTTAATTAAAACGTTCAACTACGTAAGCGTATATATATATATATATATATATATGTATATGTACACATACAATTTTTTTTCAAATACTAAACAGACAATTACTATCTCGTTCAAATAAATGTAACTGCGTCGACGGTTAAATCGTTGAAATATTGCCTTTTTATTCAAACGTATTTCGTCGACCGTGTCCGATGATAACGCTATTACGCGGAATTAGTACCGTGCAAATTCCATTGTCGAAAGGTTTTTACTGTGATTAAATTATCGTTGATTAGCTCCAATTCCCGAGTGAACAGACGTCGTATCACTGTGTACGGGGTATCGTGTCACCGTGACGGAAGGCAAAAACACAATATTATTATTACAACGTGTTTAACCGGCGGTGCCGTGGTGTGTTACGACGACATTCTCACGGAACGAAAAAGCTAGCGCGTGACGATTAATTCTTTTGCAAACGCACGCGAATGAACGGGGAATAACGTTTTCGTTCGTGCGGACTAAAATACACACGGCGCACTCGTGTCGGCATTATAATAATATAGATGAAATCAAATCGGCAGTCCGTACGTACGTGCCGGCGCGTTTGCACCAGTGGCGGCTTCTTGGAGGGCTTCGTTTTGGAGGGGGCCACGACCATAATATGATTTACTTTATTATTATTAATATTCATCGCTGTCATAGCGTAATACAATTTTTTTAAGAATTTTTTTTTTTTTGGGGGGGGGAGCACGCCCCCGACCCCCTTAAAACCGCTACCGGTTCGCACTCGTGCGCCGTGATTCACGTGCACGTACTTAACTGTGCACGACACGCGTTCGAACGTTTCCGCCGTAAGTCGTAACCGTACGCGACGACGTGATGCGATCGAATCGACTGACGAAAATATACAAACGACGACGATAACGACAACACGACGGTGACGATACACCTTCGTCGCCCACCCGCCGCCGATCGGCAGGGTCGTGGACGGGCGCTGTGTGTGCATTCACCGAGGCGACAGACGGGACACGCGCGCGCGTGTATTACGCGCTTGCACCGCAGAGCTTTTAAATAACGCGTTGATCGATAATGTGGAAAATAACGAGTGCGTTGGTCTCTGACCCGTTCGCCGCCGCCTCGCGGTATTCTCTCTCCGTACTTACAGTTCCGTCAGTGTGTGTGTGTGTGTGTGTGTGTGTGTGTGTGTGTGTGTGTGTGTGTGTGTGTGCACGCGCCAGGCTTTTGTATGGACGAGTGTAGTGGATTAATGAATGCAGAGCCATTGGTTCGAAAGAAACGTATTACGTTCGCTTTGCAAGTTAGAAAAACTAGGTGAAAAAACTCTTATATCATATTATTATTACGTACCTTATCGCGTTCGGAGAAAATTTCTGCGCGCGGACGTGATTCACTCAGAAAATCTACCGTAATAACGCTGCGGCTTTTGAAGCACGCGTACCAAACGATCGCTCGCGCAGCTAGGTGTCACAAAACAGTATTCACTTGTTTGCCCTTACGTAATAAATTATGATCACACAATGAGAAATAATTTGTTTTTCTACATAGTTTTTTTTTTTTTTTTTTTTGTACATTAAAAAAACAACAGAGCAAATTCACGTCTCGCGATTAGATACCATTCACGATGACTGTAATTTATTGACAGTATATTATTGTGTAGTAGAAAACAACATTTTACTTAAAAAAAATATTTTACTGTATTATGTCATGAAAAATAATTCATTTATATTATTATTATTATTATTATTGAAATAAATCAATTTACATTGTGTTGTTGTAACGTGGGTCATTTTATTTAATTTTCAAACTCTGTGGAAAGTGATTGGACTAAAAGATTCATATCAGAAATAATGAACATTTGATATGCAGTCGCCATTATAATAACTCGATATAATATAAATTTACTCGTCATAATAATTTATTAATAAAAACAATCAGATTATAATAATAGTTTTTTTTTCTCTTGAATTCTCGAATGGATGTCTTGTCAATATTTCGTTTAATATGAAAATTTTTTACTCAACATGAAATGAATTTTTATGTGCACTAGGTAAACAAATTTCAAATCCACTAGTTAGTAATTAAGCATAAATAATTATTATTTACTATACAGCTTCGTAACGTTTTCATATTTTTAAATCATAAATAACTCTCAGATATATATTCATAATTATTTATTATTACCCCGGAAACCTTTGAAAATCGCTATCTTTTGTTTACCAATGAAATTTGTTTTATGTAATAAGTTTGATTCATTAGGTTTATATTGTCTCGAGCAGAAATATCTGAAATGTTACTTTGGTTATCATTAACCAAATACAATGGTACTGAAAGACCGAAGTTTTGTCGAAAAATGTATTGGTCTAACTAATTTCGAAAAAAAAAAATATGACCATTACTAACGAAAATGAATTCAAAGATTCTTTATAAATATCAACATTTTACAAATGACGTTAAAAGCCATAAAACTACAAATAGGTATGCATGTAATGTCTATTGCTATAATTTTTTTTAATGTTTTTTTTTACTATACGATTTAATATATTCTATGAAAGTTGAATAGATGAGACAACGACACGAGTATACAATTATTATAATCATGTATACTTCATGGTTTTAATTTACTTTGGCACTAATTTAAAAGTTACAATCTCCACTGTTTAAATATTTGTTTCACTTATCCATTCTTACAACTTTTTGGGAAGTAATTAAAATATTCTAAGGGTATTGTGGAGTGTAGGTATATATTTACAAAAGTAAATTAAACATTATTATTTATTATTTGTCTTTTCAGTATTTTGATGAATATGGACAATCTGTTACTTACACACCGTGACATTAAAACGACAAAGAAAGTTTTTTTTTACGTAATTAAGTTGGTCCATGAAATTAATTTAATAAAATTATCGTGTACGTATAAATCAATGTAAATTGTCAGTATAATTTGATAAATACTTGATTAAATGATTTTAAACATGTGTATATAAAGTATTAAATTTTATTTAATCCAAAACTACAGTATGCATTTTTACATTTTTCAAAACATTTCATTTATAATATACTGCGAATAAATAATGACGTTAATATTTAAATGTCACTAATTAATTTATAACAATATACTCATGTACATGTATTAAGTTTTGAGGAGAAATAAAACAAAGAAAAATCTTCTTTTTTTTTTTAATTTACAAATAAAAATCATTAGTAGTTGGACACATTTTCGTTTTATACATTATTGGAGTTATTTCATACTTGCGCACAGAACCATGCATTAAAATTAAAAATACCTAATTAAGATTGTATTGCTGTTCTTATTTTATTATTGATAGAAATATCGGATATCGAAATAAAAACATAGGACCACACTTAGGGTCATAGTGGAAGTGTTTGATTGGACGTCTGAAATCAACGTACCTAACCGGTATCATCATCTTGAAAATTGTCTTACTTTTTATTTTTTTTTTTAAGGAACATTATTGTAGAAACCACGTAAAAATAAATTGTTTTAATTCTTAATCAATTTAATTGGAAATAATGTTTTAGGACTTAGGTCAGGTATTGAAGAACAAACCATCGAACAATGTAAGGAAAAGTAATTATTGGGTTGTTTAAAAACTTTCTTTTGAATCATTTTCATTTGAGAGATACTCACAGATAACATACTTGGTTTTATCACAATTATTATTTTATGATCGTATACCTCGTAAATATATTTAGAATATTAGATAATAATCATTTATATTTTAACGATATATACTACAGTGTAAGAGTTACACAAGATGCGGAATTTTTACGATTTTTTAACTACAACTGGTACACCGGGGCACTGTTATAAATTAACAGACGTTTCTGTGCGTCGTATTATCCCATAGAATATAATATGGAATATCCAATTACTAACTAAAAGTATATGCACACAACCCCGTGAAATAAAATGATTTTAAAGAGAAATATGACTCGTGGTTTAGATTTATTGATATGTCTTTCAATTCAAATTAATTTTCAATTTGATAAACTGAATGATATATATTAAAGGAATAATGTTTTTGATTACATCATATCGATAAATGTGAATTACCAGTAAAAAAGTTATGAGCTACGGCCGTCATATATTATGTTACACTGTAACATATGTTGAAATCATTTAATATTATATGTATAGCACAACCCAAACAAATTATACTTATATATGAAACTTTACCAACTGAATGACTATATCAAAGAACAAAGAACTTTTTAAAATTATTACAACCAGGTTTTATTGTATACTTTTTTTTCTGTGGGTTCTAACAGATTTACGACACATCGTATGCCTGCTTTCCAGTAAATGCATTATTAAATTTTCTGACGTTGAAAAAGTCCGTGGAAGAAACTTAAATTACGAGAAAATAACTGTCAGCAAAAGTTCTGTAAACAGTTAATAGACATTAGACGCCTAGAGAATTGAGACATAATGAAAAACAATAAGAGACACAATCGAATATATGTAAATTTTTCAGGGTGATTACTTACCTACTTCATTGTTTACAAATTGATTGATGGTGTTTTTCAAATTTCAATTTTAGTCTCACCCAAATACTATACTATTTACTAAACATATTATTGTTTAATACTCTCTCTTTCTCCCTCTTAATATTATATGTTCATACATAAAATATACACTTTATATTTGCATACAACAATCATAAAATCAAGATCAGTGAAAATTGTGTAATTATTACAAATTGATTTTTTACACATCAATAGGAAAAAATTCATGTTATATTGTAATAGGTTATGATAAATTAATTTGCCAAAAACCCTTAACAATATAGTGATGTATAAATATTATATCAAATAAACAATAAATTAATTAAAAACGTATAATTGTGTGCTAAACATCAACTTTTGATATAGCCTTGCATAAAATATTCATAGTTTCAGATTCTAATAAAACTGTTTTTCTATAGAAATAAGTTTTAAATCTTTTATAAGGTAGTAATACTTATAGTAGTATAAGGTATGATGAAATGAATTGATTTGATAAATAATTACGTTGTACATAAATATCAATGGATATTATATTTTAGATATTGGTAGATGTTGCACGTTTATTTTATTTTATCTCTCTTTTTATTTTAAATTATAAAAACACGATCTCGTATATCATATTAAAGTGTATTTAATAACAATTTATATTCAAAATAGTACTTAAATGATTGTTGCTAACTCGTTACTACGTATAACATATATATATATATATATATATATATATATATATATATATATATATATATATATATATATATATATATATATATATATATATATATATATATATATATATTTCATAATGTTATGGATATACATATATTTTCTAATAATAAATATACATTTTTTTATAAATATTCATTGACACTTAAATTTTTGATTAATATAAATAGTTGATTAATCGATAATTTACATAATAAAATGTATATGTTCTATAAAACATTTCTATGCATTTTTAACTAATTTGATATAAGTAATAAATAATATTTTTATAATACCGATTAAATACAAAACAGTCAAAGCTGTATCTGATTATATCGTAAAATATTATTTAACTACGAAGTTAGTATATTCACATGAATTTTGACATTTTACTGCATTTAAGATTTACTATAACGTTGTGTTACAGTAAATATTTTAATATATTCCTCGGAGACGTATTTTATTTTACAACTGTTTCATATTAAACTAGTGATTAAATTAAACATAATTATTCAAAAACAAGATAAATATAACTATACATAATAATATTATCATATACCTATATATATATATAAATTTACTCTCTTAACTCACATTATTTTTATTATTGTTGAATCGTCCAATACAATTTTATTTTTGATACTTTTATAATCCAAAATATATATAAATAAACATAGACTAAATTGTATAGTTGTATGTTTGAATTTATTAGGAGCGATAAAACCATCTGTAGTTATTATACATCAAAATGTTTTATAATAATATTTAAATGCAAGAAATGGCATTTTTAATACTATCGCCCAAATAATTATTTGAACAAACCATAAAAATAAAAATAAAAACTGTGAGATAACAAAGGTGCGCATAAAGCACTCTAAGTACACCGTTGTAACGATTAGCTCATCTGGCGTACCACTGTGTTTTTGCGATCCTTGGAAAGGAATGATGAATCATTGAATTCAAAAAAACTACCCTTAACATAGTTCAGTAAATAATTGCATTTCTAATATCTTATTGAACAAAATAAATGGTATCTAAAACTAGAAGAATCACTTATTTTATTTGGATCATCACTATGAGGGCATCACTACCCTTGTGTACATGGAACTTGTATGTTAGTTTTTTCTTTCTGTAAGATGACGGCTACTTATTGGTTATTCACTAAATACTTATATATTTAGATAAAAATAAGCATAGAAAACAGTTAATTTTGTAAGAAAAAAATGAATTACCCAGACGGGTTCGATCGATTGTAAACTAATGCAAATAACCGATAGCGTATGTATGTTATCATATAATTAATACGAAAACGAAAATTATAGTTAATAGTTATTAATTATTATGTTTTGCAATGATTGATATCACATTGTTGTTTACATAGCTGCATTTCATAACTCATTAACATAAACTGAAAACTCACCGGTAATTTATTCAAGTGAACAGACTATTATAATATTATAATGTATCGAATAGTGAACGTTTTCTACGAAACGTAATAAAAATCGATATTAATAATATTAGTGTTATAACAAGCAACGCGTAAACCAAGCGTATGCTACGTTTGTTTACAATATTTCTAAAGTCTAAATATTTTTACAACCAACAGTAGTGAGGTATCAGTAGGTGCAAAAATAACGTTTTAGATTTGGGGAGGGGCTAAAACCTTAACCAATGAACGAAGCACTCGTGGAGTAATACGCACCTAAACAATGTGTGTCTCATTGCACTCGATTTGCAATACTGCACGCAAGCGTATCTCACAACAATAAAACTTCCCACACATTTAATCGGATGCACTATTTCATCTACTTGTGACCAAAATTAAATCATACGAGTATTGAAAAATCATATTTATAATACATATAACATTATACGTCACATGACCCGTAAATAAATGTTATTAATATGTGCGGCTTTAGGTTTAAAAGTAACAAATGAACAATATTACTCCAAAACACATTTTTATCAAAGGTTAATCGAACGTAAATATTTTTTCATTAGAAACAAATGGTTTACCCTACAAAATAAACTATGGCAGCATTAAATATATAGGAAAATAATTAAAAATGTTTAAAGGGGGTTTTGACTTTTTTTGGGAGAGTTAAGTCTCTATTTGTGTCTATGATAGTATCCAGGTGTGTGTGTGTGTGTGTGTGTGTGTGTGTGTGTGTGTGTGTGTGTGTTATTCATAATAAAAATGTGAATAAAACAGTATCGCGACTCGTTTATATCAGGCGGAATATATTTTGTGCGGGAATTTGTGGCATGCCACGATATTTTCAAAATGGCGGCGACGCTCGGTATTTACAAAGATTAAACAAAACCGTCAGTCGTCAAAAAAAAAAAACAAAAAAACAAAAAACAAAAAAAAAAAATGTAGAAAAACCCGTTTCCTTTGTATTTTAAAGGAGCGAAATAAAAACGAAACACTACGATCGCAACGCAGCGACCGACGGGTTAGACCGAGGTAATAACAAAAACCGTAAATCGCTCGAAACTCCGGGACAAAGACTTAAATAAGACTTAAAATGACACGCGCACAAACACGTGCGGGTACAACAATAAAGGGCCATGGGAGAATTAAGCCTCCCCTCATGTGGGTTTCACGGGTTTTCCTTAATAAATTATTAATTACGTGATAAATACAAGTTATTAGGGTCCGAACGGTATTTTCACCATTGAAGGTCATCGTTTAGATTAAAATTAATTCAAATAACCGTTGTTTTCTTTTCATTTATGACGTTTGACTTACTTAAAAAAACTTTTTGAAGAATGCTGCATCTCGTGTGTTCAAACGCTCGCCCTCGCCTTTTCGTTATTTATGAATTCTATTTATTCTCATGTGGAGGTTGTGCTGTTTTTATTTACTCTTCCGGCAAGCAGTTGAAGAATAGTGTTCACGAACGAGGCGGAAAAGCTAAGAGGATAGATAGCCGCAGTACTCGTAAAATTATTATTTCAGGTCCCGGCACAGATAAATTGGGTTAACCATTCGAGTTCGCGACGGTACGACGTGTGTTTGTTGTATTATTTTTATTACTAGGTACCGTTCTTACACGCAACAATGCCGCTACCAGTTTTTAAATGTATTTGATATATTATATATTTTAGTTTTCAAATCGATATCGGTACTCAATTATATGACATCATCATATATAATTCCATTTGTTTTTCGTAGAAATTTCAAATATTAAACTTCACATTTGAAATACATAATTTTACTTCGGCATTTGGTATTTCGTGTTTTAAATGCGCCAACGATTCCATGCAACGATTAGGTACAGTAAAAAATTATTATTAAATATTATCACGTAGTTTAAGCAATACTCAACGCTCCGACTAGTTTGTATGACACTAAATTTTAATAAGTTATACTCTTAAATAAAATTTGATTATATTTATGGGACCTTTTTTGTAAAACAAAGTTTGTAAAAAAAAAAGGATATCGGAAAAACGTGATGAGACACTAGATTTTAGTCATTGCTCTTTTTCTTCGATACTGTGCACACGGTTTTAATGAAACGACCGGTGCGGATCGATATAAGAAATTGTTTTGGGTTGTTAGATCATTGTAGTAGATCATTCCACTGATTTCGGTTGTTACTACGTGTGATCACATTACCACTATTACTACTGCTATTACGACCATCACCATTAGTTCAACTAGAGATATACAAAGTAAAATTAAGTGTCCCTAAACTCATATAAAGCACTCATCAGCATTCAAACTATTATAGCCATATTTTCCCACGAATATTCAATTTTCATACTTTACGTTTCATTTTATGTAATTAATTGTTAAAATTTTTTATTTAAGCACCTACAATTCGTGTCAGATTTATAGAATATTTGAAAATTTTGATAGTGAATATGATAATAGTAATAATGAAATTATGAAAAAGTGTCCAAATTGCTATTATAATTTCAATGAGGTCCTGCTATATGTCAACCCAGTTTTTAAATATACGAAAAATCAAATATGCTCTAACAATGGTTAACTGATTAATCTATGTAAAATATTCAACAATATACTACAACAATTTGAAAATAGAATCAGTTTTAGAATAGTAAGTATGGTTTAAAATCATGACATAATATTTTGATATTATTCTCAGTACTGGTACACAGAAAATGTACTTCGTTCTTTATTATTTTAAAGTATTTACATCAATTTTTATTTTAAGAAAATATTTCAAATCGAAAATTCGATAATAAATTAATCGAATAAAGTTAACGTTTAAATAAAAATAACTAAAACATATTGGGATTTTCATCTGTTTCAATCCCGTTTCAAAACGGCTCAGGATAACCAGGAAATCGTTACGATTTGATGAAAGGGCAAGAGCCTCCTAGGGTCAGTGAGCTATTTACTTTTTTTTGGCACTTCCTAAAATACCGGTCTAGTCGTGCCCTACGACTACCCCCACATCCACCTCCACCTCCACCGCCGCCACCACCGCCACCACCGCCTACGCCGCCACTGTCGGTCTACCAAACGCCGTGACCGCCATCACGGGATGTTTTAGTCCTGCCGCTCCGAGCGCGTGACGGTCAGCCGAGGTCGTAGCCTTCGTTTGTGCGCTACCAGCTGCTGCTCCACGGTGTGACGATTATGATTACGGTGCCGTGGACGTCATTACGGTCTGTTTCACGGCGTGGACACGGACGAGACGGCCACCGCGGGAAACCCCTCGTGATTTGCCGGGAAAGACGAGACGCCGGGCGGTGTAAGCGTCATCGTCGCCCACCCGGCGCAACGCTGTGTGGCGGTGGTGTGAATCGCGTCGTTATTGTCCGCGTCGTCGTCGTCGTCAAGCCGCAGGGACCGCAGGGCGTCATCAGTCGACCTCTTTTATCGCGAATGCCCCTTTTTTACGAGGCGCATAGAACCGAAACGGCCCTATGAGCAAAAAAAAAAAAAAATCAAAAAATCAAATCCCGTCATAAGTGATAAAACGTTTTTGAAATAACACTATTATGATTTATCAAAACCAATAAGACCCGACACTCAGAACGAATTTTCCGGGAGATGATACGGCCGTTGATTATTTATTGGAAGGGACGCGTAAATAGTTATTTTCATTGCAGAAACGGCTTTTGAGTAGATAAATGTTCCCATAGATGTTTCGAAAAGATATTGAATGATGTAACAAACGAAAAAATGTTTTTTTTTTCGGAATGCAATTTAAAAAAGAAAATAAAATATAAAAATTAAAAAACACTTAAAAAAAAGTCAAAACTGTAATCGTTCGCTCCGCATAAAAACGCCTATGAGGGTAAGACCGTTTCGGTTCAATACGTATCATATAGTCTAGTGACGTCGTTATTCCCGAAGCCCGAGCGTGTCGAGCCCACCCACCGTCCGAACGCCGGCGTCAAAAACGCCAATGTAACAACAACTCGACGAACGTCTAATAGTACCAATAAACTTTCACAAAAAAAAAAAAAAAAAAACTAGACATCGAGGATATAGTTTTCTCGACAAACTTAAAACTTTACTGGACCTCTTAATTTCCTTACTCGCCGTTCTTTTATATGAATTCATACCGATTCCCCGTAGTTTTTGACAAAATATCAATTATCATACTAATCTTAATATTATTTTCCAATCAATGCATAAGCTATATCGCGTGGTGTCTAAGAAATATACGATTGCTAGTTATTATTATCATTATCATGTTGTTTAAATTTCACTTATAATAGCCGTTTTGACCAATAGTATAATTACTGTATACAGTGTTCTCAAAACGTTGTATGACAATAATTTGCGGCTCGTTGCCTAAAGAGGTTAAAGGTCCCTGTTATGTCATAATCAAATTACGTTTTTTTGTTTTTTTTTTGGTTACATGTCCCGAAATTCACGTTTTACATTGGTTGCGATAGTATCATCGTAATGGCAAAAAGAGGAACAGGACTGTTTTTTTTTCAGTCGTCGGGAAAATCGATAGTATTTTGTGCGGCGGGCAAGAAGGGCACGGACCCAAAAATCGGGTTTTCACTTTTGTTTCCGCAAGTTTCTACCTCCGACACCTTTGCATATATTATACATGAGCACGTACACGCTCGCCCGTGCAGCGTGCAGCGTGCTAGGAAAGAAACCTAGTTTTAGGGTTCGAATTTCACTCGTGTTTACTTGGACACAGACTGTTGATACACACACATACTCACACACACACACACACACACACACACACACACACACACACACACACACACACACACACACACACACACACACACACACACACACACACATATATGGAGATACCGTACGTGAAAGCAACCCGGCCATGTGAGAGCGTACTGCGCCCGCACACTCAATCGTGCACATTAAATATTTAAATGCGCCACGCGAACCGAAACGTAAGCATCGAAATATTAAGCAAACGTTTTCGTACGAATTTTCTAGCGGTACGTATATGGGTTATTTATTTATATATCGCGAACGAGCAAACGGGCCGTTTTATATTAATGATTACAATAATCGTAAAAATTAGCAAATTAAAAAAAAAAAACTATTTGTAAATATGTTCGATAATCGCGTAGTAGATACTCGTGTGTTATACGAATAAAGGAGTTATAAATTTTTCCAATTATAATTTTTCGAACGGGATCTTGTATAATGATGCGCTAGTGGGTATGTGTCACGTGGGCGTCAAGTGAATGTATTTTATCGTCGTCGTTCACGACGATTTTGTGTGTTGCGGCTTTGTTATACTGTGATGCAACGAATTTACTATTGTTGTTATTATGATTACCTTTATTGTCACGTGTCGAGTAGGTACGGTGAAGAGTTTTTTTCGGTTGGTCTTGTCTGTACGAGAATCAAAAAATGTCTGTTGTTCGAATATCTCACCCCTCGAGGATATTTTGAAACATTCTTTCAGAATATCATTCGAATTAATTTTAGAACGAAAAAATAAAAATAAAATCATTTTTATTAAAACATGATGTATCTCATTTATATTTTAGAATATATTAATAATTTTATGTTTTATTTTTCATGAATAACACTAAATAAAATAAAACGTTTTTCAATATTTTATAACACAGTGGTCTTAGCTATTGTCGTATTTAAACGAATCTGAATCTCAAAATACCGTTTCAGTTCTCTCACCACAATAATTATCATTGTAGTCGGTTTTTCATTAGTTTTTATTATTTTTATTTAAACGGAGATACCAAAGTTTGCTAAATAAATAATGCGCATATACAAATCGTTGAACGAAATAATTTATTTTTACCCTGAAGTTTTATTTCTATTCGATCGTCTGACTTAATTTATTTCAAATGTATTCAAACTTGAACACATAATACATCGTCAGCAACGTATATATACATATATACATATATATATATATATATAAATATATATGTATATATATTGACCTTAAATGGAATCGATTGAACAATTGTTAAATTTCGTACCGTCTAACTTAAAGACCGGATGAAAGCAAAAATGATTCAATGTCTTTGAGAACTTGTAATTAAAATGTATTTCCGGTCTGAAAGATTTGAATAAGTTCTAGATCGTTTTATTTTATATTTTTACAAACTTCTTTTGCCCGTCGTATAAAAGCGGTTTCAGTTATTATTTTAAAATGTACTCTTTGTTGACTTGACGTTAAACATGATGGTTGGTGAACATTTGATCTACATTTCGTACGACTCGGTAAATCTATAAAATATTTGTACAATGCGTTATTATGCGCATATCTTCAAAGTTTCGACTTGCGTTATAGAACAATTTAAATCAAGTGGCCGGTGCTTTTTGTGACTGTTCTATTGTCCGATGCAGAACGTACCAGGGATTTAGTCAAAAGTGCCCGAGACCGAAATGTATGTAATAGTCAAGGAGATCGATAATTACGATGCAATGGTGATTACAAAATATACCGTACACACAATATCGCAATATTACCAATGGATACAAACACGCTTAAGACACGATCGTACCGATACTGTATGTAATTATTTAGCTTATTGTGTTTGGTCTCGCGTTTCCATTAAGTAATATCCATCACCGAGGAATTTCGGAATTCAATTAATAAATGCCATCCATAAGACGCGCCGTGTAGGTAGTATCATATTATTGTAATATCAGTAGATGTTCTGAACTGTTTATACAACATTGTTGAGTCGTGGTGATTGATATCATTATTCATTATGCGTACAACACTGGGTAATCACATTCCGTTTCAATACCGAGCAAAATGTAATATTTGTTTCGAGTGTAATGCGGCAAGAAGAATAATAAAAGCGCGTATCGTCGTTAGAGTATTAATACACATCGAAATTCCGAGCACGTCATTATTATTTTCATCATTTTTTTTTTTTCGTTCTGCTTGTGTTTCAAAAGTAAAACACATTTTTTTACGAGAGAAATTTGTATTTCGTTCTTTCACTTTTGCTCTTTCGCCTACCGTTTGTTTTAATAATTACAAATAAAATATGCCGTTCGTAGTTATCACGTCACGGCGGTAATTGCTGATTTCGCATAGAGCTCGCGGGCCCGCTCACAAGCGCGTCGCCGCCGCCGTATATCATACGTTTGCCGGTTTTACTTGAAACGAATGACGTCTCGGAATTGCGGCACGTCCCGTATTGCCGTATACGTGTATATCATGATTTATCCCGACACGTTCCGTGTAGGTACCTATTTGGCCGACGCGGCGGTCTCGGAGACAGAGAGAGAGAGAGAGAGAGAGAGAGAGAGAGAGAGAGAGAGAGAGAGAGAGAGAGAGAGAGAGAGAGAGAGAGAGAGAGAGAGAGAGAGAGAGAGAGAGAGAGAGAGAGAGAGAGAGAGAGAGAGAGAGAGAGAGAGAGAGAGAGAGAGAGAGAGAGAGAGACTGAGAGACAGAGAGACAGAGAAACAGAGAGAGAGTAATTCGGGCGGAGATGTATTATATCATTTTTACGCGCGCGAGCATTATTTTAATGTCCGATTCCGAGGAATTAGATCAAACGCGCTATTATACCGAGATCTTAATCGAAAGCTGTGCAAGAAAAATATTCGACCGATCCGCGGGCTGCGGGTATCGTCTTGCGTTCTTGATTTACCGAGTTTAATTTCCAATTCACCGTGTCCATTACCGACCGTGTGTACATGGCGGTCACCTATAACGCATTTATTAGTGTGTGTGTGTGTGTGTGTGTGTGTGTGTGTGTGTGTGTATGTGTGTGTGTGTGTGTGTGTGTGTGTGTGTGGGCGCGCGTGTGTATGTGTATGCGTGTACGTGTGTGCGTGCGTGGGTGCGTGCATGTGTTCACGTGTTATTATCCTTTTCACCCTCCGTCGACGTCGAACACGCTCTACCTGCACATTCCTCGTATGACCCGCTCCGCGTAAGAACATTAATCAAAATATATTTTGGAAACAAACGGACGCGCGAAACGGAAGCCGGAATAACACACAAAACGAGAAGAGGCACGTAGGTAGCACGGTTACGCGAACAGTCTGGTAACTCGAATGGGATCGTATCGTTTCGCATTTATCAATACTTTCGACGTGAGCGATCCCATTAAATTATTATATATTTAAACGGGTCATAGCGAGTTACTGTCATCGTCGTCGTCGTCGTCGTCGTCGCCGTCGAAGTTTTTATTTTTTATTTCGTAGACGACCGCAATGACATTTGATAAAAAAAAAATAACCGATAAGATAATGTTGAAGAAAGATTGCCATTCGTCGCTTTGTTTTTCGGATTCTGTCTGATGATTGGTATGAAGAACATCGAGTGGTCTACTCCACTTATGAGAAAATTTAACATTGTGCAGGATAGTGTTGTAAGATGTCGCCTTCAAATTAGGAGCATTGATAACTCATCAAATTATTTAAACGGTTCCGAGTCGATCTCAGTAAATATTGAATTATTTAAATTATAATAACCCTATATTTGTATTAATGATTGGAGAAAACTTAAAATTTCAAGCTTTACCATTTTATTAATGAGAACACAACCAAAGTGAATTTCATTATCAGTAAAAATGATCTATTTTCCTACATTAAGTCCATTTAGATACTTTAAATTCTAATTGACTAATCATTTTTCTAAAATATTAAATGTTGCTTATAGTATATTCGCGTGAACTCGAATAAAATGTCGAAGTCCATACATAGTTATAACAAATTTTTTGATAAAACTGGATTTAAAATTTGGCCAGTATTTCTTTTTCTGTGGAATTTTTCGAGATCGTAAAATCACAAGACAAATAGTTAGGGTAACTTTCCTCGTCTTCTCAGTAACGGTGGTTTGATTTGCTATACCTGAAGAAATAAATAATTAGTTAAATAATGCATTTATTTCGTTGTCGAATTAATACGAAATACATACGGTTAAAGGACAAAACCGAATTTCATCACATCCGGTCACATTCGTAGCTCTCAGAATCCGAAATATTAATACGTCGACCGAGACGTTAATGCGTATTACGAGTATACCGTCGGCCGGGCGGGCGCACGCGATCGACGTGCGATCACGTACTGCGGACGCGCGCGTCGTTGATTTGCCTACGCGATTCGCCGTGCGTCGCGGGAGAAACGGCTCGGGCAGCGGTACAGGTGACGACGGGCAGCCCCAGGTCGTGTACCGCGCGGAGATTTGGGCGGGCCATCGCGAGTACCGTCGTCGACGATAAAAACGATATACCTAATTATTTACGTTGTTATCGTCGCCGCCAAAACCGCGGTATAATATTATGTTAATCGACGACGTGCACGCGCGCGTTAGAACTGCCCCGGTGAACGATACGCGTTATTATTACATTATGACGCGGTGCTGCTGTTGTTACAATCTACGAGCGCATCCGACGACGGTGGTGTTATTCGATTTCGGTTACGATAATATTTCAAAATCCGAACAATACAATCGAACTGCACCGATGTGCCCTCGCTCGTATCGAATCAACGGATATGATATAACACGTATACAGTTATTATTATTATTATTATTATTATTATTATAATGTGTAAAGTATATACGGGAAAATGATTTCGTGAGGCGCGAAAAATACACACGCCGTAGGTGTGTGTGTGTGTGTGTGTGTGTGTGTGTGTGTGTGTGCGGCATAATACGATATTACAATAATTCGTCTTGAATGTGTTGTTATTACGTCCCGGAGCAGCTGCAGTCGGCACGTCGAAGAGTCGTGTAACATTATCGAGCGCGTGAAAACCGTATAAACGCGCGATATTATTTTCCCACCGCGGTTTCTGTTCCTTTTGTTTTTATTTATTTATTTTCGTTCTTTACCACGCGCACAGTAGTTTCTTACGACGTGACACACACACACACACACACACACACACACACACACACACACACACACACACACGCGCGCGCGCGCGCGCATACAAACAAGAGCACACGCACACGCACACACGATTATTTACCTTCGGTTTTTATTATAATAATATTCGTTTGGTTTCATTATTATTATTATTATTATTATTATTATTATTATTATTATTAGTATTTTATTTTATAATTCTTTATTGATTTTAAAAAAGTTTTGGATGTTTACTCTGTAAAAGTTATAAACTATTTATTCTGTGTTTGGTTTCGTCGCACGTAGTACAGTATACATGCATGAGCGTGCGTGCGCATTTGTGTGTGTGTGTGTGTGTGTGTGTGTGTGTGTGTGTGTGTGTGTGTGTGTGTGTGTGTGTGTGTACCACATGACTGAGAATAAACTCGCCGGGAATTGCGATTGTATTTTATTTTTTATTCAATAAATTATCCATACGATAAACATTGCCGAAAATAAACAAGATCTTTATGTGCGTACACTATTCAGCGGTGTACAATGCGGAGTTTGACATAGGAGCAAAATTATACGCAATAACTGGTAGAATGAAAATGTAATAAAAAAAGTTTCGCGTTGCTGAGAGAGTTAATTTTTTTTTTTTTTGTTTTTTAGATTTATAAAACATATATCACAGAATACGGACTATGCCAGTACATACGGGTGTCAAGTTTAGACATGTGTATTTATTTGATGTTTAATTAATTTTGTGTAATCCTATATATTATTATTTTAAAGCTACATAAAATAAAGGTTATTCAAATGCATAAAGAAAAATCATCAATATGCATTGATATTTGAAATTGATCTATTCTTTCTGAAAACGAATAAATTGTTCATCGTTAAGAAATAAACGAGCAAATAATTGTGCTAGTTTAATGTTATAGTACATAAATCGTGATAATGCAAAATATAAAGACCATTCAGAATCAACTGCAAAGTTTATATAAAGACCCGTAAATGGACCGTGTTTTAAATCGAAACCACTATCATTATAAATGTTTTATTGCTGATCGCATATGATTGTTTAAAAAATTACTATTTTTGAACTGTATAATTCATATAATTTTATATTATATTTATTGAGAAGTAATTTTGACCTCCATTCGTTTGATTATTAAATTAATTAATGGGTTTTTACGAAATAATACAATTTTGAACTATAACCTTTATCGGGTTCGTCTTGGTAATTAGACTAATTTGACTTTTGATCCAAAAAGGATATTCTGAAATGTTTAAAAGGAAATTAATTACGTATAAGAAACTATACGTAACCTAAAAGCTAGTTTTAAAGGTATTTGAAAAGTAGATACATTTATTTAGCTATTAAATATATATAGTTATAATTTTATTCGATATAAAGCATCGTAAAAACTGATATAATAATAATATGTAGAACATAAAAATATTTTAATTTTAAAAACGATGGCATAGATTGTACGATGACGCAGGTAATAATAATTTGATTAATTTCGAAAAATATAATATTCGCGTATAAAAGCTGTAATATATCTCCAGTAAATATAAAATATGTAACTATTTGTATAATATTGTAATGTACAATATTCTCTAAACCTTTTCAAACACAAATGTCTGTAGTGTAAGATATAATGTATTTAATAAATAAGCTACAAAGTTCTAAGGCAAGCAAGCCGGTGAGCTGATTCAGAATAATCATTAAAAAATAATGGCATAAATATAAATTCCCATAATATGATAATGTTATAAAAATAATAAACTTTAAAAAGTTAATTTTTTTACAAACACAAAGTATAGACAGTGACTGTAATGGAAATGTTGCTTATTAAAATTGTAAAAGCATAATGAAATTTACATGAACAAAAAAAAATCCATATCATCTTTGAAACTAACGATTAACTAACTAACATCTAATGAAACGTAAAGTGTTATATTATAATTATTATGTGAAATTTGTACGAAAGTAATACGTGTGATACTAATAGGATATATTCGTATTTGATAACAATCAGATTATTCGTTTGTGATTGGTATAATAGATGACTATTGGTTAATGATAATTTAAAAAAAATGGCATTTTTAGCATGAATAATAAAATAAAGAGTCAACAAAAATGCGTTAAATGAAAATGATATGATTGATCGTTTACGTTTTATGTGTACTTTCTGATGAAATACATTTAGGATCGTTATGTATGAAACGTAAAAATATATCATTTAGATATTATAACCCTTAAAAAAAGAAAATTGTAATATTTATTCATTTAATTGAAAACTTCGGTAAATTTTCGTGATATAGACAATAAAATTTATATACATGGTGAATTCGGAAATTACATGAATGCGAGTAAGTGTATGTGCGTACGCCGCCGCACTTGCGCGTGAGAGGTATCTCGGTCGTACGAATTTGTTGAAAAACTTCCCCGTGAACTTTCCCCGTGGTAAGATAAGTGGACGTGTTTTCCAACTCTAAATATCGGAGACTCGTTATCAGCTGCAATATAATACAAAACCGTATTATTTTCGTGTTCTCGTCGTCCGGACGTTATTTATTCTCTCGACCACTCGCTGTCGTCGCCGCTCGTCATCGTATTCGTGTTCGCTTCACTCTGGTAGGAATTTAATATCAAAGTTTTTGTCGGGGTCGCGATTAAAATTATTAATCGACACAATGGAGTGTGTGTGTGTGTGGGTTGTGTGACGAGTAAATGCATAGAACATATCACATAGACACGATTACTACTCATACGTGCTCACGTGTATTATTATTATTATGTAGTGTTGTATTCTAGACAATGAACGACGGATGAGAAGTTTTGTGGATTTATATTAAAACGTCACCGTCGTTGTCTTTTCCTCGTTTGGAAATATAACACGGCCGCCGTCGTCGTCGCGGTGGCGCGTTACTCACGCGAAAGGATTACCGACTTAAAAGTTTAATAATATTTTTGTTATATTTTCTTTTTCCCTGTAAGAAAGGATGTATAACTTTGACAAGAGACGAAACGAACGGACGCGCCGCTGCTAACTTATTATTGTATACGTGTTGATACAGTGCTGTTCGGTGCGTGCACGACAGCACGATTTTCGCCTTTTTTCCCCCAGAAAATGGCCCAGTAGTATCGGACCCTTTGCATTTTTTGCCGGATATGAACACTACCGGATCGCACATTATTATCGCGCGTATTATTACGCATGAATATCGCATGATCTTGAGTGGCTTTCCATTCGGTTCGCATGACCGAGCTCACACGATTCACAATTATTTTACAAGCTACGAACAAACGACTGGTACGACAACAGTAGTATTGTCAGCTTGACTAAAACCAGGGACTGGTACCCTTTGGTTTTTTTCGGATATGGTTCTGGTTCTGGTTCTCAATATTTTTATTTAAAGGTTCCGGTTTTTGCAATATTCGAAATAAGGGTTAGGGTAAGGGTTCCGGTTTTATAGGGTTCTAAATGTTATTAAAAAAAAAAAAAATTGTGTGGTATGACATTTTTAATTTTTTGATAGGTACCTATACTTACCTATCAACAATATCGATAATTCCATCATTATGTTGATTGTCTACGAATTAGGTATACAAAATATATACGATTTATTTTATTTTTATTTTGCATATGATATATCGGTTTAGTCATAAAATATAAAATGTTAGTTGAAATACAATAAGTTAGACAGAGATACGTTTAACTATGATGATTAATTAGCAAGAAATTAAAACAATATATATATATATATACAATAATAATTCAATAACCACAAGTCAATGCAAATAATCCTTAAATTTTCAATGTATTATATAATATGTCATAATTATAAACAGAGTAGATACCAAAAACACCAATTCATTTATGAATGAATAAATGTAGATCTGAAAATAATATATACATTCCTATATAAAATTACAATTTGTATTGTTTATGCCCTAGACTCTAAGCAATAGATATGGCATATTATATATATGAAAATACTTGTAATTCGAAATAACATTCATTAACTCCATTGCTATATCGCAATAAATGCTGGCTCAAGTTAAAAGCAAGTCAAGAAAGACACAAAATTTGAGGCAGCATTTTCAAAATCGTGACTCATACATTAATTTTACTAATATCAATAAATAAGAAAACAATTTTTCAAAGTTTATCAATTAAAACCACTTACCTGTATAATAAATTAATATTGTGATAGTTTAAACAATTAATCTACTCGTATATCGATCGATCGATGCTTATCAATGGGTATTCCCTACTTTTATTATAAGATATTATAAAAGTAAGAATTAAACTAAAAATTAAATTTTTTTTTTCAATATTGATTCATTATTTTTTATGAAACCCGATATTTTCCATCTTAAGTATAGGTTCCAGTTCGGTTCCGGTTAGGTTCCGGTTCTTAATATTTCAGGGGTTTTTGGGTTCCAGAACCGGTTCTTTTCGGTTCGGTTCCAATCCCTGGTAAAAACAGTGCTTTACCGCTGGAAAGTATTTTTACACGCGACGAGATCGTTCTCATAATTGGGGGAGAATTCCCGACATTTAACGATACACGTTTAAACATGTATAAAAGTAAAAATGGTTAGAAAACAAAACTAAAAATTGCTAAGCTATCATTATAATAGGACCGTGTAGGTCGGTACAAACCGACGGCGAACGAGAGGGAAACTTTTTTTGAAGGGGGGTTTAGTAAAAAAAAAAAAAACATGGGAAAAGACTTGATCATCTTCGCACTACGAGTGTCTTTCGATCGTGTTTCTGACCTCGCGTTTGTTCACAGGTGCCCGCCGAGTGTCCACTCTCCTCCGGACCGCCGTCGTGCCGCGCGCATCGGCCGTCGAATGACAACGTCCGCCGGCGGCAGTGACCGCGACTACGGCTCGTCGCCGCCGCCACCGGACGCCGTCACCGCGGTCTACGTGATCGCCACTGCCGTCGCGTATCCGGCGCCCCTAGCGCCACTGCACCGGGACGACGCCACGGCGGCGGACGGGCCGACGACGACGACCATCACCGGCACCACCGACACCAACGTTACCGGCATTCACTCTACCGGCGCCACCGCGACGACTGCCCCGGCAACGGTCACCACCAGGACGGACGCCGCGGCGGCGGCAGGCGAGACGATGGCCCGGCGGCAGAAACGCGGACGGTGATCGGCCACGGCCACCGCGACCGCCAAGCGCGCGGCCATGACCACCGCGGCGGTGCTGGTGGTGACGGCGGCCGTCGCGCTGTTGGCCGGCGGCGCGTCCGCGGCCACGCTCACCCGCGTGGTGCAGACCCGGTACGGCAAGCTGCAGGGCGTGGTGCGCACCGTGGACGTCACCACGGCGCCGGGCCCCGCGGGCGGCGGCGGTGGCTCGGCCGGCCGGTCGCCCGCCACCGTGGACACGTTCCTCGGCGTGCCGTACGCCACGCCGCCCGTGGGCTCCAACCGGTTCGGCCCGACGCGCACCCCGTCGCCCTGGGACGGCGTCCGGCTGGCCGACGCCCCGGGCCCCGTGTGCCCGCAACGACTGCCCGACGTTTCCAACGAGACAGCCGCCCTGCAGCGCATGCCCGTCGGCCGGCTGTTCTATCTCAAGCGCCTGTTGCCGTACCTGCGCAACCAGTCCGAGGATTGCCTGTACCTGAACATCTACGCCCCGTCGCAAGGTCAGTGTTTTATTTTTTTTTTTTTTTCTACCGGTGGAGAGATTGGTGGCAAGTGGGTGTGGCGTACCGGTCGCAAATCAAAAGTGGCGATTTCCAAAGAAGCATTTTCAAATGATTGAATAAAAAAAAAAAAAAAATAGAAATAATAATTTTTCAAATGTTACTTTCAGTAACTCAAGGACAAAAAGTGAATTGAGATGATAATATCGTTTTTCCTTATTCTTGATTGCTTTTCCAAAAAAAAGTCAGAAACTTATATTGATAGGAACGTGAAAGTTTGAAAAAATTTGATAACTTAAGGGCTAAAAATATAATTTTAAAAATACCGTGTTTTGTCGAAGTTCACCTTTGATTATATTTTTAATATTTGATTAACGTTTTTGAAAATCTAAAATGATTGTTCTCGCGTACTTAAGTAACGATACAGTAAAATTGCATAAATCATGACTGAAGAATACTTAAATAGCGTTCAGGTGAATTATTATACGGTAATTACGGAATAGACCGTTTTTATATACATTTTCAACATTTAAATGTACATGGAAAATAAATTTGACTATCCAATCATGGCGAACCTTTAAATACAAACAGAATGACGTGTTTTGATACATTAAGTAAACAAATGTCTGCATCGCCAAACAAGAAAACTTTAAACAGGTTTGGTAAAAAAATAAATGATAAAATATATAAATGGTGTATTTGTATAGTGAAGCTTTACGAAACATCGTCAAACTAATCAAATAATATTATATCGTTTCTTAAAAATGCATTACTCCCATCAACAATATCATCTAGTCCGATGTGCGAAGAATCATAAAAAAACCATATTGTGAAATACGCCCTCTTTTGTATTTTTAAAATTTTGAACAACATTCAAATTAATGCTCGTATTGCTAATACGCAAAATTCCTCCTCTATCGGTATTTTATATTCGTGCCCACAATTCACGTACCTTTTTTTGGGTCTGTTACTCTTATTAAGGTTGTTATCACTTTGATAATAAAAAGTTTCGAGTCGAGTACTCGACAAAGGGGATCGTGTGTATGTTTAGATCAGTCATGCAATTTTATTTTCGTTACTAATCAAAAACTAAGGCATACACATTATTATTATTATTATTATAGCTACTGAACAATAGCTAAGATTAGCAGCGTCAAAGCGGGAACGCGATTCCAGCGATTCTCCGAAATTATACCACTAGACTCGAATGTTGTTCTTGAAATAGGCCACTTGATTACGGTCGGTTGGTTTCGGGCTAATAATATACACTAAACATTCAACGTCGCAGACCGTTTATGCGATCGCATCTGCACAAACATTCAAATGAAATGTAGTGGTCGATTATAATAATAATATGCTAAATTATTATGCAACTGATTAATGGTAAACAAGAAAAACGTACAAGCCTTAGAAACTCTTTGCCAGTGGCTTTCATCAGTATTGTTGGTGTGAATGCAAAAATAATAATATTGCTACTAATAATAATAATAATAATGAATAATTGATTATTTTTAAAACTGTTTTTTTTTTTTTTTTTTAATTTATCGTTGTAGATTTTTAGCTCATGTCTGAAAACAGATAATAGCTATTGATGGTATTTATGTTTTTATGAAATATTTCTAACGTTTGTGATAAGTTTCACGATCGGACACAACAAACTATTGATTTTACGACATATCGTTTTGAATGGCGTTCACAGTTCACGCCATTTCACAAACGTTTAAAACGAGTGAATCGTGCACAAAATGATATACCCAGGAGAAATGTAGGTACATTCGTTTGTAAGATTTTCACTGGACAACGAACATAACACAGGTCGGAAACGTTTTAATGGTGGCCATCATATATGATTGCGTTAACGGTTGATTTTTATTTTGTTATCGAACAATATTAATCGTTAGCTATGCACGATGTGGTTCGGTGTTCAATAAAACAGATCAAACACACAGTTACTAAATTAACCAGCGATCGAGTTAATCGACACGAAAAAACATATACACACATCACTTGATACACAAATATAATATTATGTCAGTGCGAATGAATGAAATCAAAATATGCCCTGCAAATGAATGCACGCACTGTCGTTCTGGAAATAAACCGACAAACCACTTGGTTCGAGAGCCCTGCACGTTAAACCAATATTGGTACGGTTTTCCAATCACATACGAAATTATGCGTACGCGATGTCACCCCTATCACGGCTGTGTACTTAAACGGTTTGACGTTCAAAACACGTGACCCCGCGATTTTGTTTACATTCAAAAATTGTTTTTCCACCGCACGTCGACGTCGCGGCGTCGACGACTAACCGTTGTCTGTGTTTCCATAAGGTCGTTCGCAGTAGACCCGATAAACGTGTTGTTTCCACGCGTTCGTTCCCGGGACCGAATTAATTTATTCGTATAAATCCTCGTCACGTCATTCACCGTGCGATCGTGTTCCGACAGTGTAAATTCGGTGTATTAAACGGGCGGTGCATCGACACACGTCGCGTTTTGCCCGCGTGAAAAGCAAACCACAATAAACGTCATGACGATTTCACGCCGGCGACTTACGGCGAAACATTTACAACAACCTTCATTTTGTGCCTCAGGTCGTGTTCAAGAAGTCCAGGTTTCTCCTGTGGTTCTCCAGCGACCTTAAAAGGTCAACCGTTCAAAAAAGAAAAGCCCATGCTGCGTACAGAGCCGCGATGTCCCCACTTGACTACTCCACTTTTTCTTACCTTCGAGCACAGTATAAGTTCCTTTCCAAGAAATGCTATGATAACTATATTAAACAAGTTGAAACATCGTTTTGTACCAATCCCAAATCTTTTTGGGATTTTGTACGAAAAAAAAATTAATTTCAGAGTTCCAAGTTTTTACTCCAGATGCTCCTTCCCTTTCCAAATTCCTCTTAGCCGCTGTAACTACCTCAAAAATCGTCATATTGTCCGTATGACAAAACTAGCCAATGAGGACCCACTATTCTTGAGTGCTTGGCATTAATTATTGTCTGTTCGTTCGTAAATTTAAATATTTTACACTTGTATTTTTATGTAACATTTTTCTTCGTTATGTCATTATGTCTGTTCGATTTTTATCTTTATATTTTATATTTCTTGTTTTGAAATTTATGTAACTTTTCCTAGATTATGCTAATTCTATGTAATTGGGCACGTTCCGTTTTTCAATAAATAAATAAATAAATAAACAGTGGTCATAGTAGTGATCCTCGTGATTTGTTCGATCGCGATTTCACGTTTTAGACCGGCCGCGCCAAATTTTCCACGGTTAATTTAATGTCGTGCAGTGTATAGATCACGTTTTGATGATCGACGCTTTTCCCGTGGATACGCGGCCGTAACAATAGGAATAACACGGTTAATGAAAAAGTCATTCTCGCGGAATCGTGCACAGCAGCCGTGGTTCGCGGAAAACGCCAATAACCCGCGACGGCCCACGCGAGAACGCGTTCGTGGTAATAATAAATAAACGATAAAAAAATAAAGTACGGACTTCAATTCTCGGACAAGATAACGTCGATGGGTGCACTGGATTTTATGGAAACGATAGATCATTTCTTTAGTAAAACGATTTTGAGCGTAAAAACAAGTTTATATATTTGCCGTTTATATATTCAACCGTTTTCAGTTTGATTGTCGATGTGTTTTTATTTATTTATTTATTTTTTTTTTTTTTTATCAAACCTGTTTAAAGTTTTTGAGTTATGACTAAATAAATAAAACCAATTTAGCGTTTGTGTCGTTTATGACAAATTTTACCATTTTTACTCGGTTTTTTCTTCACGCCTGGAAAGACTATTGAGAAGACAGAAAAATAAACACAGAAAGTATCATCTACATGCGATTTCCGATCTATAGAATTGCCGGATGAAACTTTTGGACAAAGTCTAGTCTACCGAAAAATGTGTCACAAAAAAAAAAAATAAATAAATAAAATAAACATCACAGTAAAACTTTCGCTTCGCGCAGAATCACTATGAATAAAGCCAGCACAACACTGACGAGAGAGAGCACGTGTCGCCGAGCGTCGTAGTGCGAGCGAATTTCTCCGAACGCTCATTTATTTTTGCTTTCTCTTAGTTGCACGCACATGTATAGCACCGAACACGTTATTTGACTGCGTCATAACACGTCGCCTAATTATAACGCGTTGAGATTAAAGCTCCACCAGGGCAAACGGAATGTCGGAGCTCACTCGAGGGGAAAATTGAACCCGAGTATTTAACATCAGACCCGTGGCGCTTAAGAAAAATAATCTCACTCAGCTCACACGACACGCACGCAAGCACAGCCGTATGGTCATAACGGGGCACGCACATTTTTGACTCGTCGATCTTCTCGAAGTGCGAGAGGAAGGTTTTTGAGTTTGACTTTGAAAACGGACTACGTGTCTCGGTGTATGAACGGCCGTCCGACTGAAACAGCGAGCCAGAAATGGATTGCGATGATTTTTCTGTTCATATATTCCCATCCTCAAGGACGGTACTGGTAGATATATACAGTTTTATTAGCGTATTGCTAATTAATACAATTGCCCTTTTGAAATACAGGGCGCACCACGAAAATGTAACATATAGAATGAATTTTGCTCTGTTCATTTTTATTATTATTATGTTTTTTTTTTTTTTTTTACGAACATACTATGGTACTGCATTACGATAAAAACATATTTACAGATTTACTTTTATTTTTATTCCTGGATCCTGAATTTGAATACTTAAAATTCCACTCTACAGTTTAAAAATAAATCAAAATAGAATTTTTTCAAACGAGATTTTTAGAAAAACGTCCATGGTAAAACTTTCTATTAAAATCGCGTCTTTTATACATAATTGTTCAAAGTTCTTGAAAATAACGTGTCTTAAATAAAACGGTATTCATTTTCTCATGAAATATTGAATTATAAATTATTAACTAAATATGATAACGTTTTCAGAAAACTTTTAAATTTCATAGAATATAACAAATGAATCTTCACTATAATTTTAAGCGTCGAAATTTTTCTGGAAATCAGATTTATAAAGTATATATTTAAATTTTTTTATAAAACTATAAAATACAATTTTTAACATTCAATCTTTAAATACAAAATAAAAGTAAAATAAATCAAAACATTTTAATTATTGTGCAGTAATACAGTACATATATATAAAAAAAATATACATATATATATATATATATATATATACATATACGAGGTCTAATCAAAAAGTATCGAGACTTATGAGATTAATTATGAACCGGTTTGAGTATGAACAAGCCCGTGCTATATTTATATAACTTTATATGTTGGAAAAATATAATAGTTATAGATTTGATTAAAATTGACTCAGTCGGCTGCTAGGTGTTATTAAGTAAAATGTTTTTCTACGTCTTGTAGAATTTCATTATGAGCGAACATTTAGAGCAAAGAGTTTGCATTAAATTTTACCATACACTTGGAAAAACCGCTACTGAAACATACCAAATGTTGTTCTTAGGCTTATGGAGATGAAACCATGTCCCTTGCTCGCGTTTTTGAATGGTTAAAACGATTTGAAAAGGAAAGAACAACTGTTGAAAGTGATGAACATAAATGACGTCCGTCAACAAGCAATGAGGAAATGATCTAAAAAATACGAACAGCCATACGAGGTATGCTCCAAAAGGACAGACAATAACAAAAGAGTACTACATTGATGTTCTTCGCCGTTTACGAGATGCTATACGAAGAAAAAGACCCGAGTTTACAGAGTCAAGCAGTTGGAAATGTTATCACGATAATGCTTCAGCCCATTCAGCCCATGTTGTGCAGCAGTTTTTGGCCAAACACGATATTCCAGTTGTTTCTCAACCCCCCTATGCACCAGACCTAGCTCCATGTGATTTTTTTGTATTCCCTAAGATAAAAATAGCACTTAAAGGTAAATGTTTTCAAGATATAGATGAAATAAAACATAATGCGACGGAACAGTTACGAGCAATTTCTAAAAATGACATCCAGAGGTATTTTCAAAAACGGCAGGAATGTTGAAGAGCCTGAATAGACTCAGAAGGAGCATATTTTGAAGGTGATTGAATGAAACTTTATCTAATAAATATGAATATTTTTTTTTTTTTTAACAGTCTCGATACTTTTTGATTAGACCTCGTATATATATATATATTGAAAATACATACATTATACGTTTTTTTCGTTTTTAGTTTTGATAACGACAATAAAAGCCGTAACACTATTGGAATGACTATCTAATTAATGTATAGGTACATATCTTTTTTTTTTTTTTAATAAAAATGGGACGAAACGTTATCGCTGTTTAGTATTGCAACTGAATAATGAATTATTAATAATTATGGTTTCAGTTTTTGGTTATTTTTTTCGTATGGGGTACACTATTTAAACTACACAAATATATAATAAGCGTATTTGATAAACGTAATATTGACCGAAAATCACATGAATGAGAAGTCACTCGGTGACACTTGCTATAATATAGTAATCATATTATGAAAGAGTTGTCTTTTCTTTTCCATAAGCTAAGAAAACGTCGTTTTCAAACTCGCGAATGAATTTTACATTCTCTAGCGTTATTTTATGTTATATGTATTGTTGTTGGCATGTATTCAACGGAGATTTTCGGAATATCTCCTCGAAACAAAGCAATTTTATTTATTACACGCGATTCATGAATTATATCGTATTATGATATACAGTGAAAACACATTTTAACACTTGAAGTATTCTAAAACGCGGTTACGGAGGATAAGTGCTGGCGCACAACAACAGAATTACGATAAAACACGGTGCATCCTTATGAGAAATTAAACCGTTTATAAATTTTATTTATTTTTTTTTTTTTTATTCGCTGTTTATGCGTTGCCAACCACTAAATATCACGTTATTCAATTATCTAAAATACGAGACACGGTTTCGTACATTTTAAATGATACGGCTATTCACTGTGGTTGAAAAAAAAACCCCATTGTACGGACCTGCAGCCCAGGGAAAACAACGATTTAATCGTTTCGTGTTTGCACACTGAGTTCTCATACTCAACGTTTTCCTTCTTTTTTTTTTTTTTTTTTTTTTTGATCGTTTAATACTTAATGGTTTTAAGATGAAAAGAGAAAATAAATCAATATTCCACACGAGATAAAACGTAAATAGTGGCATGCCTAACTCAATGCAGCACTGTGTTCAAACAAATTTCGGTGAAATAAAATATATGATGCTATGTAGTATCGAAAAAGCATTACCGGTCGTGGTTATCGTCATTGACACACTTTCCAAATTATCGATCGACGAATGAGTTTGAAAATTATCTGCGATTCGAACACACAATAGTAATTGGTAGAGTTCCAACGATATAATATGTGAATATGTGTGTATATATATATATGTGTGTGTGTGTGTGTGTGTGTGTGTGTGTGTGTGTGTGTGTGTGTGTGTGTGTGTGTGTGTGTGTATGTATGTATGTATGTATATAAAAAAAGAATAAAAAACAAAAAAAAAAATATTCTCTACGCTCTACAATGTTTGAAAAATAATTCTTCTATTAATGCAAAGTATTTTTATTTTACGATGAAGAAATATACAATTATTGTTATGAGCAGTTTTATTTGAGTTTTTCTTATATTTTCTGTTTTGTTTACACGATACGAAATGAATGTGCCTCGCGCAAACAGTCTAAAAATTATTTTGAATTCTGCGCACATAAAATAAGAGTTTTAACAAAGAGCGCATATTTTCCAACATTTTTTCACTCTTGGAAAAATGTTCAACTTAAAAAATCCGACTTGAAATTCCTCTGGTTTGTTTGGATATTAAGTCATTAAACAGTCAGGTAGACAAATTAATTAAAAACACAGATATGAGTCACGTTCGTTTGTAATTAATTTACAAACCACTAAGCATTTCGTATTAAATTCTGATGCGACAGAGTTAGGAATTAAATTATTAACGAACAAACGGCGTTTACATGAAAACACGATGACTTCGTACATAATAGGCGTTTTGATTTGTGTTGGAATTTCATTATCCATTTTGCATTTTGAGAAGAAAAAATCTTTACAATAAACGCAAGGGTCGTTGCGGTATAATAATAATAATAATAATAATAATAATATTATTATTCGTTGACATAACTCGTGTGCAGTGTACAGAAATATTAATCCATTCTCGATGAACATCCTAGACGGCAAAACGTGTGGGGGAAGGGGTTGTATTTTCTCAATTATTATGGTATCGATCTTTTTTTTTTTTTTTTTTGGTTCCAGCGCAAATATAATTACATCATGTTGCGGCACTGCAGTTTAACATATTCAACCTACGGTAGGCATATCGTACCGCGGAAACTGGTGGATAATATTATTTCCTACTCGATGTAATACGTTCGCATCACAATGTTATTATTACGTCGGGTACGAAAAAGAGCTAGGGGACACGTTCCCCGTCACGCCTCCATCTCGCCCCAGCCGCCGCCGCGTCGATGCGGTACAGTCGCTGTTGTTACGGTTATAGAATATAGACTATGGTAGTTATAGTAGTTAAACCGGTATTATTATGACGACGGCACGTACGAAAAATGTTCCAGGGTGAATATCGAAGTGAGATATTGTATTGAAAGGAAAAATATAAGGGCGCGACGTTAGGCAGGAAGATAATAAAGCGAGATTATGGATTCAAAGAGCAGTAAAAAGAAAAAAAAGAAAGTATTTCGAAGTGTACGATTGTATAACCTCTGCCTTTTGCACCGTCGGTTCTGCTACTGTGTCAAAGTAGAATGATTTAACTAAAAATATTTTTATTATTATTTTATTTAACTTTTTTTATTTATTTTTTCTTTTCATTATTTTCCTTTATTTTTATCCACACACTATTATTTAAATATAATCATAACTCGCAAAAAAATACTTCACTTATGCAATATATTTTATAAAATGTAACCTTCATTATAACGTAGAATATAATATGTATTTTTACACTATCACAAAGAATCGACCATTTCTATTTCGTTTATTTTCACAGAGGTATGGTTTTGACTGTAAATGTTGACGCATTTGTTTTTTTTTTTTTTTTTTTTTTGGAATATAACGACTTTCTTCCATACACGTCTACCTTGTTTTCGACAAATGTGTGTCCGAATAATTGTTTTTTTAATGTTTTCTATGCAAATAATGCAATGAATATGCAAATAACTGACTGAAAAACATATTTTGTTACGACGGATTTCACTTATTTTATATACGTACATTTAAACGCCAAAACTCCGGGAATACAAATTAAAAGGACTGTATTTAATTATTTTGATACGAATGGAAAAAGTTAATTATTTTACGTTCAAATATTTAAAACTGTACGTAATGAACATTAAAAACCCTCGTTTTCTAGGTAAATCTCATTGATATTTGTTTGAACATACCTTTAATAACAACTAAACGTAACGTATAAATAACAATGTATTTTTCGAGTGCGAGTTTAGTTTTTTTTCTTTTCATTCGTCACTGATCGATACGTAACAGTTATGTTTCTCGAACAATACAATACCGAGTGAAATGTATAGTTTGTTTTTTCACAATTTTATTCATAAACGTGAACGACAAATATTATATTCTAGTATTTTTCCGGACTAAACGCAGTGACGTCGAGTATAACTGAAGTTTTGTTTCGACTTCCGTCCTGACCGCCACCTCAGTAAACGAAAAACGAAATCATGACACGTGAAAATCGTTGACATAGATAATTTAAAACTAGGTTTGAAATTGTTTTTACTCTGAGTAAGTCTGAAGAGTGAACACCGAAGATAAGGGGCAGCTTATCCGCACAGCAAATATATTTAGTCGTTTTATTTCGAAACTTCAGCGCGTGTAAGGCGTTCATGTAGGTGGACATATTATGACATTATAAACTCAATCTCAGGCTGCGTTCATTTTGAGTAATCGCAAAGTCCGTACGGGTTTCGAATGATACCTAATACTTTCTTTGACGTTATCCGTTTGTTTTACAAAAATACCATAATATCACGTTCTCTATGCCACGGAGTTTTGTATAAAAGTTCACATTGTATACGTAAAATACTACAGCGTGACATCTGATGACTGATGTCAATGACTGATATGCGATCGCTGTTGTTCAATTGTATATTATCGGTATGATTGGTTTATATTATGTATTTTATACACACAGTTGAAAAGCCTTTTCAATTACACTTCGTGTCGTCGGCTCCGCGTGAAACGTCCTCGGTATACAGGCTTTGCCCTCGCCCTAAAGAATTACGTCAACTATTATGGCTGACACGTTTGATGGTCCCGACTAAATCCATATTCAACGCGAATAACTATAAATACTCATATCGAACGAATGCATTTCACACGAACTATTCTTATCTCGCTACGGTCAGCGATATTTCACTTGAAAATTTCACTCTTCTTGAAATATTTCAATGAAATTATGAAAAATATTTTTATTTTATTTTAAACGTGTTTATAGATGATTAGAAATATTATATTGATAAAACACAGAAAACATTGATTATGAATAACTTATCAGTTAGGTATCATTTATCAACCAAGGTATACGAATTAAAAACCCTACCTCAATACTGTTAATGGTCAATGGTTATATATTATAATTTTTCCCTGTTGGCATATGGCTGACTTCAATGTTGTCTTATAGTCGGTTATCTAGTTTTTTATATGTCTATGTTTGTGTATTATTATGTATGTAGTATGTAACTGTGTTACATATTTTCTTTATTTCATACAATAGACCAACTTTTAAAAATGTTCACTTGGAAATAAAATAATACATTTTTCATGGAAATTAATTTCGTGAAATTTTACAACCCTAATTATGACTGTCAATTTGTTATCGCATAGGTATTATGTAATTTCACGTCATAACGTTATCACGAATAAAATATCGTTCATTACATTTCAACGTTTCAAAAAACCAAGAGGAAAATATCGTCAGTTATTTGTTTTCTCTCTTAGAGTTATATAAATCATAACATTTCGTATCGAACTTCACTATAGTTCATATTCCGCCGCTATCGCGCGAACAATTAATTTTACTTCTTTTTACAATTTCGTTTGGTGTAAAATAATTTCCAAATTATTCGTCCCGATTGCTCTAAAGAAAACTTTACGGACTTCTTGAATACGAAACAAACATTTTTGCGGTATTCCTCACTTTGACCACTTAGAACTCTTGCCAACTTAAATATCCTTTAAATATCTCAGGGGAAATAATCCCGATACAAACGAGTCACTGGACCGAGCTGACCTACATTATTGGACCGTTCTCGGCAAATTATTTTATGGAAGATAACGTTTAAATGGTAATATTGAGTATCCCGGCTGGAATGTAAACTTTACCAGTAACAAAATTATCACCGGTGCCAAATAGTTTGTCAGTTATTATTAATATTATTATTATTATTATTATTATTACCTAGTTGATTGAAATATAAATTTAGTATATCTTCTCCGCGGTAAGACAACTACGTATAAAATAAAATACTTGTGAACCACACAATAGAAATTTTTCGACCATCGTTGCGCAAGTGCATTTTTGAAAAAAATTTATTTCATACACGTAGTATTCTGGATTAGTCGACCTGCATATCGTTTTCAGGCCACGCTAGCCACAGAAACAAACGTAAAAGAGACCGATCAATTCAATGGAAATAACACAATAGAACACGGTGCTCTGAGAGTAAAATCTTAGCGAATTAAGTGGTGCATAGAATCAACAATCGACAACAACAATATTGTCCTCGCAGATTTCAAACTATTTAGAATATCTAAGCGCAATATTACGCCGCCGTCATAAGTTAGTGTACGTAAACGCATACGAAAATACAATCTATACGGAAACGGGTCCACATTACAATAACAACGACAAAATAAAATACGAGTATGTATAATGGAATTTTTATTTTTACCCAATGTCGAAAACGTCAAAGTGGATCGAAAACTTTTTATGCTCGACGGAAAACGTAGATTACGCTCGGGAACCGATTCGTACACTTTGCGGGAGAAAGTACATATTTTGTTCGATGGTAATATAATTTGTACATCATTTTTACACCAGGGAACCGATTTCGCCGCTGTCCTGTTACCGTCGAACACGCGTCACGTAATCATTACACTTTTAGACTTGTCGGTGGGATAACAACGTTTTGGCACCCGCGGGGTGACGTTTTAGAGCCCCCCCTCGGTGAACTAGCCGGTGCCCGAGTTATGAACGAAAATAATATAATGACATATAAATGAGTCGATTAAATACACTCTCGGCTGTTGGAACAGTGACAATGCAGTTTTTATTTGGATTCTCTATAGCAACGGTCGGAAACTGGCGGATCGCGGTCCAAATCCGGACCGCGAAAGGCTGTAATCTGGACCGTCGACATATCTTTTTTTGATAGTTTAATAAGTACTACGTTATTTCAATTTCCATCGTGATTATTTTAAAAAGGCGTCGTTTTGTAAAACGTTTTTTTTTTTTTTGTAAACACGTAGAGAACAAAGTTCACGGATTCTCACCTTGATCCTTGAGGACATATTTCGTATTGGATATTCTACAAGAGTTCCCGATTTCGAGTTACCATAGCCATATACGACAAAATGCGATTTCTCCCGTAACATCACAAGGCTTGTTTACTCTTCAAATAATTTTAATGTTTTAGTAAAATTCATTGAATGATGTAACGAAATTAATTATTTTTTCTACGGACCCCGTTCACGTGTTATTTTAATTTTCCGGACTCCAATAGAAATCACTTGCCGACCCCTGCTCTATAGTCTCCGGCGCGCGTATAACGTAGGGCGGCACACGCTACATAATATGATATGCGTGAAGATAGACACACCGAGCAATCGATATCGTCTCAATGCGATCCGCGTCAGTGCCTGTCAACCCTCCTCTCCTCGCACTACTCGGCCGACGAGATAACCGGAAGTCACCGGTGCAATACGACCGTCAACCGGAATGTTGTGGCTGGAACAAAAGGTACCTAGGCGATAGGAGTAAGTTGTACCCCTTTGAGCTGTTTTTTTTTTCCATCTACACACAGTTATACCGGGGTGGGCAAAAGTCACGCGACCGATTTGTAAAAAACGATGCAAAATATAAAAGGTTGTAAAATTTGTTTATAGTGTAAATTTGTAATTTATATAACCTTCCCAAACAAATAGAAAAAGCTTAATATTTATAGTATATTCTTATAATTTATGTTCACTGTCTTCATCAATACGCGCTAAACGACGCTTTTGGACTGTTTGGCAGATGCGTTCTAGAAGAGCTTTGTCGTTACTGATAATGTCGAGTTCTTCCGCAACGACAGCTTTTGACATTTCGATGAAACGCGGCCGACGACGGGCGAATGCCCTGTTCTTCAGTATGCACCACGTAGAGAAATCACAGGGCGTAAGGTCCGGTCGTTTTATAGTCAGCGTCATACCGGTGATATGCGGATATAAGAAAAATGCGTTTTTCGAGCGAATATTTCGAACTTAAAATTGCTCATGCTCATATAATTGCGTATTGATCATGTACTAGTGTACTACAGAACATGACGTGGACGTCTTCCTTAGGGCTGTGCGATAGTTTCTTCTAGTGGTCGATAGTCGATTGTGTCAAAATTAACGATTGTATCGATTAATCGATTGTTTTTGATTTACGGATTGTATCGAATAACCGATGTATCGTTACGCCGATAGTATCGTTTAACCGATGTATCGTTACGCCGATAGCATCGATTAACCGATAGTATCGATAGTATCGAATGGCCGATAGCATCGATTAACCGATATTATCGATAGTATCAATCAACCGATAGCATCGATCAACCGATAGTATCGATTGTACTCGATACATCGGTTGATTATGATCAGTAAAAAACATCGATTAATCGATAGTATCGATAGCTAAAAACGATTAATCGATACTATCGCGCAGCCCTAGTCTTCCTAATGTTGTTGACTTGCTTATCGCATGTCTATTTTTGTTACACGCCGTGTCGTAGCGATAAAGGTAGCACAATCAACTTTCAAGATAGTTTGTTGCGTGACTATTGCCCACCCCTGTATACTATTCCATTGGATGCGATTTAATTCGGAAAAAATTCAATCCCCCTCTCCGAAAACCGCTCCCCGCGTATGATTTCCGGAGCCGCCACTGCCGTGTCGGTGCGACTACAACGTACGACGGTGTCATGGATTTTTACGCGACGTCCGGAAACGTCCGTTTTGTACTTTGGGGCAAGGGCGCCCATTTGTCAAAACCTAGCGGGGTGACAATCATAAAATAAACAACTTAAAAACTAAGAATCAATCAAATTTATTTTATTAACTTTTGTTTTACAGTATTATAATTATTCGTTAGTATTCGATGATTTTAATAAATAACAGTTGTCAATTATTTGTTACTGTAAACGAAAATTATTTAAATACGATAACTCACTACTCACTTCCATGCTCAACAAAATAATATATATTAAATATTTTAGCAATTGTTATTAATGCTATAATCACCAAAATAATTACATTAAGCGTGTTTTCGCGTTTTCGCGACTTATTTATGTTTTATATCAAACATGGTTATATGATTTTGGTTATTTGTCAAAGACTCACGAAAACCAGTTCATGGTAACCAGTCATCACTAATAATTAATGTGATAGCACAACAACACAACACAATCTTTATCTATATCTTTATATTTATCTGTATAACGAGTATAACGACGTATGACCGTAATCGATTAACAAAAAACCTATGTGTACATTATAAATAAAATTAATTTATTATTCAAAAATAAAAAAAAATATTTCTAGGGGGGTGACATGTCACCCCCCTTGCACCCCCTGATGGGCGCCCTTGCTTTGGGGGTGAAATGACACGTTTAAGTGTCGTCCCTTGCGCGCGGAACTCGATTATCGAGTACCGTCTATTGACCGATCGGCGAACCGACGAACGCGGACCGTGTGACTTTGTTCACTTCACCCGAACGCGTACCGCACTCGGGCGTCGTCTCGCGTGGGCGGAATCGCGTTGTATCGCGATGCCGGGCCGTCGTCGGTAGGGTAAATATTTATTCGAACCGCAGTCGCGTGTGCGCGTGTGTCACGGGTTAGCACTCGGTGTCGGCGGAGCCTAATGCTCGTGACGGGCGTGCGGTAGGACCGGGCGCGGGGGGGTCGTTCTTTAACCGGCGACTTAAAACGTCTACCGTCGTCGTCCCGATGAATACACATTATACGAACGCACTTGTTGTGAACGCGTCGTCGTATCGAACGGCGAAAAAGTCGGTTTTATCGGCACTCCCCGTTTTTGCGAAACAACGTCTCTCGCCGAAAGTGTTTCCCGGCGACGACAATGACTTTTTTTTTTTCTCTCGAAATCTCTATACACGAGCACGGCGGCGCGCGTCTCGTGACTCGACGCGTGTGTGTCGATAACTTATTCTGTATTCAATTTTCTCGAAAACTTTTTTTTTTCCACGCACAATTTCGAACAGTATTAAAACTTCGTTTTTATGAAAAATAATATTTTAGTTATTTCATACCTACGTGCTTTTATAGTTTTTTTTTCGTTATAAGTTTGAAGTTTTCATAAATTAATCTTACGAGGAAAAATATAATTTAGCGTAGTAGTCGGTAAGGTAAAACTAGTGAATTTTTCCGAAAACTCTATCGATCTAAACTCGAAGTATTAACGACTCTTGACGTATCGAAAGATTGTCATAACTTTATTCGAACAAAACACTCCGTCTCGTATAAGCGAACATAACCGTTTTCACGAAACGATATCGAACGTGGTTTTAATTTGGGTTTTAACAGTTCTCGGGAATAAAAAAAAATGAATATTTTATAACCAAAACGATTGATCGGTACCGGCGTGATGGGACCGTATGTACACAGGCGATATTCGGGTTACGATTTAAGTCAGTGCAGTGGTTTGATTAAGTCCACAGTGCGGTCGGAAAGCGGAATGTATGCCCCAGAATAGTGTATAGAACGTCACGGCGAGCGGGAGAGGGCGAGACGATCGCTTCGGATCGGGTCCGGGCAACAGAGACCGCTATAACCCGGTCAGGAGAGCAAAGCGACGCTTAATTTCTGCGAGCAGTATCGACGCGGGGGGCTCCGATCGGCCGTCGTAACGTCCACCAGACCACACGTCGTCGGTCGATACGGGCAAGTCGGCGCGGCGAGTGGGTCGGATTTCACGAAACGGACGAGAGCACAATATTCAAATTGGATCCCGTGAACAATAACACCAACACGAAACTTCGGCCATAATACACCCGTACGCGTACGCGCGCACGTTAAAATATAATATATACCATATACAAAACACAATATCCATAGGCGCCCACAGAATTTTTTCCAGCAGGAGGCAAAATTCAATACATTACTGGGAAATGTGGTATTTACTATAAAATACTTATGGTAGGCGATTCAAATTTCAATACATTTGTTTTTAAAATGCTTGATCCAATTAATGCAAGGCACTTTACAAGATATATTATATGTGTTTAAACTGTTTCAAGTAAACGAATTGTTATCAGGATATTGTTTTAGGATATTTTTATGCATTTTTGGTACTACAAATTTGAACTGTCGATTTTTTTTTTTTAAACCAAGAGAGGGACATTTTTAAATATTTTGGCTTGACCTCATACAAATGTCTAGTTTCGCCTATGATAATAATAATACGGAATCGCGTACGACGTACGATGACAATGCATCGTTAAACATACGTAATACACCGTTGTCGAAAACGAATAACTACGGCTATTCTTTGTTTTCCTCCACGTCGGTACCGCTGCAATTTATAATAATCCTCACGGTCGCCGAGAGCGATAATCGTGTTGGACGTCTCTACGCGTAGTTGATTATTTCCGTCCGAAGTGATAACGTTTCGTTTAAACGAATACGCGCGCTGTCAAATTTTCAAAAACGTAACAGATATTAAACTGAGATACAGCTGTATCATAAAAGTGTACATATACACACACACACGCAATATCTAATCGAGCAGAAAAATCTCTCTGCTCGATCGAATCGAACATGTGCAGGTACGTTTTAGAGAAAGAGAGAGAGAGAGAGAGAGAGAGAGAGAGAGAGAAAAGAGTATTGTCTGAAAAATTTATTTGCTATTTATTAATAAAAACTGCGATTGGTCTCGTCAAAATCGATTGATTACCGCCACGGCCAAGGGCGTATTTCTGGGGGGGGAGGGCGATGGAGCGATCGATTTTTTTTACCTTTTTGACATTATCTGTATTATATTATAATAATCATTAGAAAAAAATTACGAAATTATTTAAAGTCATGGATTATGATATAGGTGTGTAATATATTGATAGAAGCGTTCGGAATTTACCCAGCTCGTATCGTATCGATTTTATAACGATAGATACTTTTAGATACACGTTATCTGATCCTGAACGTTCGATAATTTATTATTTTTTTTTGTTAAACACGAAATAGTAATAATATCATTTTAGTACACGAATACGTCTTCACAGTTCACGTAGTACACTAGATGCATGCAAAATAATAGATAGATTAGCAGAACACAAACGATTAAAAGAATTTGTTTTATAGAATAATAATTTTAATTAGTTTGTGCTTCATTTAAAATAATTTTTATTTATTTTTAATCCTAAATATTATTAGTTAAATTATTTTGTTTATTTTTTATTCCTCAACATTACAAGTCTAAAAGTCGCCCCCCCCCTGAAAATAGGGTCAGGGTCGCCCTTGGCCACGGCCGACCGAGTCATTGATCCGCATTGATCGGCGGCGTGGTGACGAGGATTCCGTAAACGTACACCCGCGACCGCTGCACATTGCACGTCTAAGACAGTGTCGGCTCGATATGGTATGACGTAAACGACAACGTCATATAAGTCGTGTTTTCACGTCGGAATTCACGAGGGTCGTTTGGGTACGTGGAGTAGTAGTGTCGTGGTAGTAGTCGTGCGGAGCCCGCGAGCCGCGTTGATTCGTACAGACACCCGAACTATTTACTTAGCAAAAATATTTCGCGTACCTCACACTTTGCGGTAATTCGATTACGTTTCGCGCGCCGGGGAGAACGCTCGGCCGAGTTCCCGCAATGATCAATATCGAACGAAACTTTCGTTATACTCGAAAACCTTTTATTCCCCCGCCCCCCGCCAACAACGACCCGTTCGCCCGGAATTATTTCTCTATCTCGGTCCGATTCACGGGTTAATACGTATATAATTCCGGAGGAACGTACTATTCCCTCGACTGTGTTATGATTATTATTATTTTTATTTTTATTATTATTTTTATTATTATTACTATTATCATTGTTTTCATCCACCTCGTCGATTGCCACGGAAAATGTCCAAAGAATATCGTTACTGTGTTTTTATTATTTCCCGTCGCGATATCGCCGCGTCGGTATGTGGGCACTTATTATACACCCTACGTACACCGCAATACGATTTTCTGTCGGAAGTAAATGTTCAAATACTTATTATTTCATTCGTTCACAACTGCGTTACATTACAATGATATAACCTATAGCCGTAATAATAATAATTGTGGCTGCAGGGGACTAAAGGAAAAAATACAGATTTAACGAACACCACTCATTTTATAATAAATTAACGACGACGCAGTAAAAAAGGTCTCTCTCTCTCTCTCTCTCTCTCTCTCTCTCTCTCTCTCTCTCTCTCCCTCTCTTTACTGTATGGGTGGAATCGGTCTTTTCAAAAACGTAATATTTCACATTATTCTGCGTTTGTTACGCGACCGATAAATTAATTGTTGATAATACAATCGTCTGACGAACGATTTGTAACACAGCAGATTCAACTGCCGTTGCTCTTCACTCGGCCGCCGGTTTCTTCATTGAGATTCAAACCGTTGAGGTCTAGAAGTCGGTGGTAAGTTTGAATCGTTGTGACGTCGTGCTTTGAATCGTTACCACTGACGTATTTGTATTGTTATAAGCCTTCGGTATATAGACCATGATGATATTATTTTTATGATATTTCGATCTCGGCGATGCGGCTGCAGACTTTGCTGCAATACACGACTGCTATTTATACAGATACACATAATATATAAGTAGGATTTAAAAATTATTTTAAATGCTTTATACGATTTTATTGAAACATTTATTTCTTTATTTATTTTGCAGGGATAAATCGATAAGTCAATCTATCACGTTCTCCTAACTATTTATGTTTTTCCGTTTCAATGTCTTCATAAACATTAAAACAGTTTGTATTTATATAATTTATGGTCTAATTATGTCCGCATTTCATCGTTATAAATGAAAATACACAATGAAACATATGAAAGAGAAATTCAACTTTTATTTTCGTACACTAATATTTGCGTTGAATAAAATAGTATATTTGTAGTATTGTATATAACGTATATAAAAACATATTTTTCGAATAGAACATAACTGTTCTGAAGTATACATAAAAATAATCTTCCAATATAATCAACTCATAATTATCATCGTATTGTATAACTGTTATGTTAAATTTAACACATTTGATAAAATTAAGTCCATATAAAAGCAAAAATCATTATCAGGAATAATAGGTCATATTAATTTAAAATTTAGATAGTAAAGTGTTGTCGTTAAGTACATAAAAACCTGCAGAAAACTAGCAGAATATAAATTCATTAAACCAACGACATTTTATGTATATTATTTTCTTTTACCAAACACATTTTATCAATAAAAGTACCCATACATTTTGTTTTGTCATTTTTTTTTTTTTGTTGTTGTAAAATCTGTGAAATAATTTTTACAATAAATACAAGTGATAATTGTAGTTAACAGTATTTACAAAAGTATTTAACGAGACAGTAGTCGTGGTCGAAGAAGCCAACTATTGTCGGGACTTCGGGAACCCATACATATGTATCTTATTAATATGTGCAAATATGGGAAAATAATATGTACGTTATGGTCTCACGACTGTTCAGTTTGGGCTGTGTCGAACACGTCGAGTCGAGGTATCAATAATAGTTTTGCGGTAAACCGCGATAAGGAAATGTTTGTGTACACGTCACAGCTTGTCAGCCGCAGCGTGTGATTAAAACGAACTGAAAACCGTTTACAATAATAAAATACCCGTCAAAGGCATTATTCGTGCGTGCGTGCGTGCGTGCGTGCGTGCGTGCGTGCGTGTGTGCGTGTGTGTGTGTGTGTGTGTGTATGTGTGTGTGTGTGTGTGTGTGTGTGTGCGTGCGTGCGTGTGCGCGCGTGCGTGTGTGTGCGTGCGTGCGTGTAATGTGCGTCGAAACGAGTTGGAATAGAAGACACAATATTAGAGCACATCCAACGTGTCGTGATACGTGTCGGATCATTAAAACCCCGGACGTGTCGTTACAACCAGCGCAGTCGTTATAAACGGTTTCTGTTTGTACGCCTCTGACGAGCGATAAAGACGAAACGCCGTGCCGTTATTTACACGGGGCCGCGTGGCGTTAAACTTGGTCGTCGCTCGATCGCCGCGTGCATTTTATACAATCATTAGCACGACGGCGGCGGGCGGGCGCGTCTCGCGACGGTACAGCCGCGTCGGGCGACGACGGAGACGCAGCCGCCGGCGGCGCCCGCCCGCCTCGCGTCCTCCGCGAGTCTCAGGTCCGCGTTCGCTCGACACACCCGCCGGTCGCCACCACCACGGTGCCGTCGGCGTAGTAATGCGACCGGCCGGATCTTCGCCTTTGATGTCGCCTCCTCTTCGCCCTCCTGCCGCCGTCGACTCGCCGCCGCCGCCGCCGCCGGTGCAGCTACTGCTTCTGCTGGCTTTATGTCACCGGTAATTGTGTTTGCCATTAGACAAAAGACACCGCAGTGTGCCCGTCTTATCAATATTAGTTAGCCTCATCCGCCGATCGTTCCGCCCCCACACGAGCGCCGCCGCGTCGTCACCCCCCGCCCGTCGAGGACAAAGGGGTTGAAACCGACGACGACGACGACGCCGGTGCGCTAGTATAGAGCCAACGTCCCACGAATGGAATCCCGCTCTCCCCCGCCCCGAAAATCCGACTTTTCCCGGTAACACCCCCCTCCCCTGGTGCGACGGTCACGAAGTCCGTACGTATATAATGTTTTCCAGCAAACACACACACACGTGCACTGCACACTCCACCAGTGATGACACGCCTTCGCGTATCTGCTCGACGTACGGTCCACGTACTCGCGTAACGACGTCTCTGTTTTCTTTTCGGACCCCGATTACTCCGCGTCCGTTTTCGTATGCCGGATTTCCGATATCGATCCGCTAATACAGGGGTCGGCGAGTGATTTCGACTGGAGTCCGGAAAACCAAAATAATTCGTAAACGGGGTCCGTAGAGAAAAAATTAATTCTATTACGTTATTCGATAGTTATTATTAAAAATGTTAAAATTATACGAAGAGTTAACATGCCTTGTGATGTTATATACCATGGGTGGCCAAACGGTCGATCCCGATCGAGTTCTGAAGGCTCAAGGTGAGAATCCGTCGACTTTGTTCTCTACTTGTTTATAAAAAAAAATTGTTTTACAAAACGATGTCTTTTTTAATAATCACGACGGAAATCGAAATAACGTACTTATACTTAACTATCAAAGAAAGACGTGTCGACGGTCCAGATCACTGCCTTCCGCGGTCCGGATTTGGACCGCGGTCCGCCAGTTGCCGACCGTCGCGCTAATACGTTTTCGCGAAAATATCCACCGTGGCCCACACAGTGAGTGCCGGGGCTTCTCTCTGCACGTGCAAATCACGCGTCATTCGTCCCTCCCCCCTTGCCGACCAATCGTTATTGCTCCGCTCGCGTGATCAAACGTTTATCGAATATGTTTTATTTATCGAAACCACGCGGCCGTCCGATTAATAACCCGGTACATTACGATAATACCGTATTAAAACAGCCGTATTAATACACCGTGTATACGCGCGTAGATTATATTTGTTTATAAGTCAGCTACTCTCCCCGGGGGCGATAAATTAAATATTTAAACTGTTACGTGAAATATTACAGCGTACGAATAACGGTGCCGATAAATCTTTGCTGAAATTAAATTATCGCTAATTATAAATAACTGATTTTACCGAAATCATAACCGTGACCCATTTGTCTGTATTCCTTTTTTGTTTTGTTTATTTTATTTTTTTTTTTCAGTAATATTGCGATTCCGATACTCAGGCACAATATCGTCGTCACATCTTGATACCGTTTTGCAGTTATTTTACATATTCATTTTCATAACTGCGATATTTATTTATGATTTAAACATCAGCTGTATAAGAAGTGTAATATTCACATTATACAATCGTATACGCACACAAACGTGTAGAATGAACATTACGAGCATATTTGACTTTTTGATCAGAATCGGTGCTGCTTGCGCTCGCTGCTCAACTCATAAATATCACACTTGGTATACGACGACTAATTTCAACTGAATATATGTTTTGGAATTTTACATAACACCTCGACGAAATAAGTTCAAATATATTTTCGATATTCTAGTTGTGCTTTAATTATTAACGGGTGTTGAATTATCTCTTTTAATGTTGTTCCAACCAAAATACATTTTAAACAGACATGATCTACTTCATTCGATTTGTTTTCAAGACCTATCCTAGATCGCCTTAAATAAATCTCTCTCTGAAAAACCTAACATTAAAATGTGTTAGGTTGAGGTTCCAAGTCACGTGTTACATTCCATCACTTTTACGTGGCATTCTTCCAAGTAAAAATCATGGATATTTATTTCTTTTCCTGGTGGAAGGCAGAAAATATTATAAACCTGCAACACATAAACGAAATATGTCTAAAATAATAATAATTCGTTTTAAATACAGGTAAAAAATGGAAAATATTACTTTAATATAATTTAATATAATTTTGTCAAGATAATAATATACGAGTATTATTGTCAAGAAAACATTTCAAAGATTTATAAAATTCTTAATATCATAAAGGATGAATATTGGATAATGTAATTAAAATCTTATATGCAATGACTAGCAATCAGAAATAAAAAAAAAATAAAAAATTATATACATATAAATACATATTAATTCATAAAATAAAACACATCATTCGTGCATTGAACAAAACGTTTTGAGTTGAAAATTAAAATTTTCATCATTATTTTACGTAAGTAAAATTATTTATCTCACAACAAAAACATTTTCTAATTAGTATTGTGTCAAAAACACATTTATGACTCTCAGTAACTTTTGAAGGATGTGTGCACAATATAGTTTTATATTTTTGCCATTGTCTAGAACGTATAAATGTATGGGATTCACTAAAAATAGGGGTCTATTGTGTAAGGTGGGTCATTATCTCAAAATTTAGACCATGTTTACAACACAAAAATATCTTTGGACTCTAAATTTAATTTCGTCTTTTCATGATAGTTTTTTTTTAAATAAATCGACATAAAATGAATACTAATTTAATAATTAAATGAATCTAATTAAGAATTTTTTCAGTGCACACGGTGTTAATGCGCATTAATTAAAATGATGCGTTCGCAACCATATTCGTAAGAGATAAAAAGACCTCCACACAATGTGTTCAAAATCGCTGAAATCATTTTTCAAAAATTATAATATAAATATTTTGATGTCAGTATTAATCAAGTTCTAGAAGTCATTAAAATATAAAAGCCTATTAAAGGAATTACATAACTTTCAAAGAATACACTAAACGTCCATGATGGAGAGACAATGAATCATTATTTATTGATTTTAATTATTATCAAAACTCTTATTCACGATGTTAAACAAATGTATTAAAAGACAATTATTATTTATTCAATATAGTTTATACCGGGTGCCTCAGAATGATTTGAGAAATGCAATAACTCTTGTTCTATTAAATACAGTTTTATTTTTATTTTTTTTTTAATTATTACAATATCATTGCACTATATCCTTTAACGTTTAATTTTTTTTTTTTTTTTTGTACCTTTAAATTAAAAATAAGAGATGATATTTTATAGTTTTATACAAAAATCAAAATAAATATCTGTATAGTAAATCTGATTTTCAGAAAAAAATTACCGCACAAAATTCTAATAAAAGTTCAAACGTTAATTTTTTACAGCTTTTAAAGATTTCTTAATATATTATTATTATTATTTATTGATAATTTCTCTTTTAATATTTCATGGTAAAATACATTTATATCGCTAAATTCATTGAATAACCTACTGAACATACGATTTTATAAAGTACATATTTTCAAAAAGTTTGGAAAATCATAATAAAAATAAAGTATCTAAAATAATTGTATTAATTTAAAAACATTTTATCATCAATATTTTTCTAAAAATCTAGTTTACAAAGTAGCAATTTATTATTTTTTTTCAGAATTGTAGACTGAATTTTTTAATTTTCAATTTTCCATTTTGGAAATCGAAAATTCGTTTCATATGTTCTTTTTCCGGATTGAGCAGATGATCATATTAGCCCTACCGAGATATTTCGCTTTCGCCCGGTCCCTTCTTTTTATTGTATCGTATCAATAATTATTTGTATTCATTAAAATATATGAACATATAAATTAAAAATACTGAGAAAAACAAAAGTTAGTACATTAGTTAAATAATTCTAGGACACCCTGTATTATCACTTACGATAAAATAGAAAAACGAAAAAGGTTTTAAATTGAATACTACACAAGGATGGCCGTGACGAAAGTGTTGAATCGAATTTACATGCAACGTTTCGTAGTATAGTATTATGCGTATTATACGTTGCATAAGGTACTATTCGATGAAATTCATTTTCAATTGTTGTATTTTGCACTGTGTAATATAATTACATTCTGTGACTCTGGAAAGAAACAGATAAAATAAATGTCACGGGAGGAACGTTTTTTCTTTGAAACTAAATGGCATACCCCAGCTTTTACGCGCGCCATGTTGGAAACTTTCGAATATTGCTTAAATTTACTCCATTATAGCCGGGTAGACACTGTGCTACGTAACTTAACTTATAACAGTGCGCAATTACTGTGTTGTGTGTAGGCGCGGCCGTATGGGGGAGTAGTCGATTTGATAACTTTGCGTGGACTATGGTGTATCGTTTAAATATTAAGTCGACCGTATGCCCGGTTTGAGGTCACATAAAAGTGATTTGAAGTTACACTTTCAGCGTGAAATGTGTGCACCGCCAAAAGAATACAGCCAAACAGGCGCGGCAGACGCGCGAAGGAATTTTCAGCGATGTTTACCGTGGTTTGAGAACAAATAATTCCAAGCCAAACACAATACTGCGCCCGGTTTTAATGCTTCGGGCACCCGTAATTTGTCGGGTCATTATGACGCGATTTATACATGTATATAACGGCTCTCTCTTTCTCTCTCTCTCTCTCTATCTCTCTCTCTGATATGTTTATATACTGACGAGGCTGAATTACTCAGGGCCGGTCGTACAATCATTGCACGGTGGATTTATCGTTTCCACTGCGGCGGGCGGGCTCGTAATATGTTATTAAAATATTTATTCGCCAAGCCGTCAAGTCGAAAAATAGATTTCACGCGTTACGTTCTGCGGCCGGTCATATCCACGCACGTGAACTCCATCCCTCGCGCCGTTCATTATGCTGTCAGTTTACGTATAAAATCGTCGAGATTGTCGAGAGACGCTAGGTTTTCTGTCTATTCAACCCTTCATTCATAAGTAAAGTAAAACGTGTATCCCTGAAAGACCGGCGAGGTGGTTTGATAAATTATTCACGAGTCGACCGATCATCACACAGTTGGCCTGCGCGCAGATCAAACGAACGTCCCGAAGTCTCGAGACTTGTGGCGGAAATAACAAAGTTGTGATATTAATTGGACGAATCGAGTTATGATTATGACAAACACGTTATCGAACGTCAGACCACACGAGTCAACGTATAGTTTTTGATTACTCGTTTGTTTTTTTGTTTGTTTGTTTGTTTGTTTTTTTTTTTTGACCAGCCGGTGGCAGAATTAATAACTATTGGCTGCATAATGCATGGCGTGTCAACAGCCAGAGAATCGTACGACATGACGGAATTACATCATTTTTTTATAAGCTCGCCGACCACAGGTTTATAAAATATACAAATAAATGACGGTTTAACATTGGAAATATATGTAAAATTCGCATGTCTCTTCGGTACACTTTATGGGCCTATACATGTGTATTGCGTATTATCATGTCGCAGTTGTCGGCGTTTATTGTTATTGCTCGAAATGTCGAAGTTGTCAGCTCACAGCTGCCACATTACCGGATATCCCCTCGACTTCGTCGTACGTTTTTAGATTTTGACGGCAGTCGGTGTCGGCTGCCACATACGTCAGCGTTGTATCGTTCCGTTATTGGTCGTTTCTTTCTGAACGCAGCCGTCACCGTACTCATTGGCCTACAATAGACATTTAATATCGAAACTGTTCGGTTTACCCGCGAACGATGAGACGTCGAGTCGACACGATGACGAATATCGTGTGATATATTATCGTAAGATTCAAAATACAAGGGGAATCAAGGTCACGTTTTCATTCGATGTAATAAGAAGCCAAAAAAAATAAAAATAAAAAATTTAACGCAAATAACTTTTTATTGACGAAAATTAAAATATGCACGCATGCACAAAAATAAGAATGAAAAAAAAAACATTGAATGAGTAGTTTTAGAAATATGTGTTTTATATGTTTTTCCTTTCATAAAACTACAAAAGAATGCGGTCGAACATAAAAAAAAAAATGAATTCCTTCAATTTTAATTAGTTAAATATAAAAATTATTAATATAAAAATGTTAACAAGAATCAAAATCAATGAAAAATATTTATAAAATCTGCTTGTAACAGTGTGACGAACGCCGATCCCATCGAGGGGCTCAAACGCTGACACACGACTATATTATCTAACTATGCAGCGTTGACTTGATTTGAATCGAGCTCAATAACATGTTGAAGCGCCACTAAAAGGCTGAATATGAATTAGTGAAAATGTATTCGAAATTTCCAATGAAGTATGTCATGTAAATCAAGGCGTAAATACCGGGTAATGAGCAATGGGGAAACAGTCCGTAGTTGTGCAACTATTCACTACGCATAAAACTAGCCATCGGCCTTGATTCCGCAAAATCACATCACCACCGATTCAAAGTGCCTAGTCCCGTATACTGTAATGCTAATATCCAATGAAGTTGTTCAATCGCTTATTGTTGAATCAATTTTCTTACTCTCTGTTCTTGTTGTTTTCTGTCATTGTATGTTTTTTGGTTACAACGAATGGTGACTACAAGAATACTCAGATATTTTTAAGTGTCTTTATGTTAACAGTGTATTATATTTCAAAATTACATTCCAAAATTTAAGTGGACAAAATTAAACATCAAAACTTCCAGCCAGAAAGAGCAATGCAAATAAATTGTGTTAATTTTAAACAAAACGCTTTATCCCCATGATGGCTATAACCTTAAACTATTAATTTAATAAATAATTTATAGTATAATTTGAGTACAATTTATTATAAATGCTGAAATGAACAGTATTTTATTATTTTATTTTATACTTCAGGACTTCTCATCTTATAACGATAAAGTTCTATTTTTCATGAATTTTATGAGAATTATATTATTTTTCACAATCTCTCTTTCTGTTTTTAAGTGTCCTCCGATATCTCCACTACGGATTGAAAACTGAGCACAAAATACACTTTAAAATGTAATTTGCTCACTGCAATTTCTCTAGAGTTTTCAAGAAAATCGTATCCGAAAAATAAAAACTAAAAAATAAATTTGAAATTCATAACTAACTTAATTTGAATGAAACCTATATTAGTTGAGAGCTGACTTTCTTAGGCTTTTGAACTTTATAGGTTAATCATTTCATATTGAAATTTCTTATACGTAAAATAAAATTAAAATATTAATTCTTGGCTGAGCAATAACTTTGTTACTATTATTGTTTTATAATATGTTTTTCAATTTTGTATGTAACCACGTTTTAAGAAAAAACTTGACTCCTAAAAGTTTTTTATTACTATATGGGTCAGAAAAGTTGTTAATTTGATAGTTTTGTGTGGTTATTTCAATTTTCCCGGTAGTTTTCTAAAGCGTAAACGAAAAACAATCGAATAACAATAATAGTGACAAGTAATCTGCAAAGTGAAAATCAATTCCGATCGTTTAGTTGTGATTTCAAGGACGATTGTATCCAAGTCAATCGAAATGTTCAAACAATTTCTGAAGAATACCACAGCACATTGGTTTGATACTGTACAAAAAGTGATGTCGTATTATTTAAAATGTGCCAAAAATCCGAAGTTTATTTTGTGTCAAAACACGGTTTTTGTACACGGAATACGATTGTTTTGCTCATCCCGAATTTTCGTACGATTGAAAATCGGCTGCGTATGCATATTTTTATCTTTCCATCGAGATCCCGCACGTGAAAAATGTTTACACCATTACTTCGGTTAGTTTTGGCTCACGCGAATAATGATTTTCGTATAGTATTCATACGAAAGTCAACTGCGCTCCTCTGTGCAGACTACACGAGTGCACACAAGACGTGTATAATCGCAAAAAATGAAAACGCACTACGGACACAGTGCGTTTTCAATTTTTTTAGCAATTAAAATTGCCGGAGAATCCATCCCAATTATAAAATGTGCTAACAGCTAATATTCCTATTTACCGGTCGTCTAATTACAATTTTCGTATTATATTCTATCATTATTTGTCATTGTATAAATAATTTATAATATATATATTATTGTTGTCGGTATAGATTTAAAAAACAACACAAAACAATTATTTCGAAGAAAATATGTATTAATAAAAGAGCTGATGGGATAGTGTTGGTGTAAGTTCGTCTTTTATGCTTTCAGTTCTTAGACAAGATAATGGTGAAGGGTGTATTGAGTTTTCAAGAAACCATAAATCATTACTTCAAAAAAACTGTTTTGAGCAAAGCTCCAGTGCAATGTGTTATACCGTTTAAACATTTTTTTCGTTTTTAGTTATTATAAGTACTTTTTTTTTACACCAAGATAAAAATGTATAAAATTTCCAGTTCAAAATGTAGTATAAAATGTCTTTGACTAAAATATTTGGAATCTGTTATTTTTTTTTTTTTTATCAATATTCGATGTTTTATACAGATTGGATTGATTAATTGGTTTTCTATGCACCTTTGAAGTAGAAATTCAATCTAAAAACAAGGAATCCATAAAATTTCTAATTGAATAAATATACATATAAATCCAAGACTTTTAAGATTCTTTAGTGTCGTTTATAAAAAATAAAACTGTAATATTGAGAATACGATATTTTATTGCAAAAAAAAAAAATAAATAAATAAATAAGTTTCATAACCATGATTTTTTCAAAGTTCCATACAAAGCCCAAAAATCGTCAAATTGTTTTCTAAAATTTTTCAATTTGAAACCCTTTTAATCAGTCAATGGTTTATGATTTTATCACAAATACTTTTAGAAGTACAGCTAAATAGCTAAATTAGGTTTCGTATAGGTAATATAATTTAAGTATCGTTTGTGGTACATTTTACCGATTTCACCCATTTGTTTGGTAATTTTTTCGTACACTTGGAAAAACTTTTGTGAAAAGACACAAATGACCTCTAAAATGTACCATATAGATGAAATATCCAATATATAGGGTGGCTGAACGTTACTTTTGGACGACATTTACTACTTACTCCAAAAATTTCATCAAATAAAAAATAAATGAACTTCATAAACACAGTTTTAAAATCAGTAAGTATTTCGCTTCAATCGGAATCTAAAATTTAAATACCTTAGACTGCAAAAAAAAAAAAAAAATCACCGTATTCATGTGCATTAACTGTCGCGTATTTTTATTATACACATAATACTGATATTAGTGAAATTCCATGTTTAATTTCACAATAAGCGCTAATTAATGCGAATTAAATAGAATACGGTACCTAAATCATTGTGGTACAACGTTAAACTGCACTTGCGTTTTCCGGTGTGTTAATATATTAAATACATACATAAATTAAAATATATTTTACTTACAAATTTTTACTTGTTCAACTCTTACGATATTATATGAATTTTATTTCCAATAATTAATGCACGAACATTCTAAGCTTAACGCACAATTTAGTATATTGCGTAAATGAAACTAAGTAAATACAATTAATTATCATCAAACAGACAATTTAAATCCAGTATAGCTAGCTAAGCAATAATAACTAATGTTTACTGATTTGTATTTAAATTACCTATTAGTGTTTCATCAACAGAATATAGTTTGTAACATCAACAACAATAAACTCAAGAGACATTTACGTTATAACAATGAAATTGTGTAATTTTTATGACGAGAGTTCATAAATTTCACAATAATGGGTCAACGTTATTGTGTGAAATTATGGATGATTCTACAAGAAAGCATACATTACTTTAGACACTCGGAGAGTAAATTTTATTTAAGTAAAAAATTAAGTGTCGTAAAATGCAGGTTGTCAACGTTGAATTGGTGAGTTTTTCATTCCGACGGTATAAATTTGAGTTTCCTTCGTCGCATTAATTATCGTGTTAAAGTATGTTATAGCTCTAGAAGTCTAAATAATAAACTTCTGAGTTTTGAAATTGCAAACGAAAATAATTAAGTTTGAAACTGTTCACTCCATCACTTGTTGGTAGTGAATAATGACTGTAAATAATTTTTCAGGGGTTCATTGTGCGTGGAGTTCGCACGGTGGTGACAGGTAGAGAAAAACGAGGTACGGTTGTCGGATTGCTGTCGTGAGGTTAAGGGTTAGGTTTAGAATATAACTTTTCATATGTTACCACCGGTGGTGGTCGGTGTCGTGGTGATTTCGATTTTGATTTCCTCGAAATGCCATTCATATAAAAATATAAATTCAAAAATATTAATAATAAATAAACTACAACTCGATCAACTGCACACTTTGGCGGGGGCAGAAAGAATGGAGGGACGGCGGCGAAAGAAATGCACGAGTTCTCCTTGTTATGTTTAAATGTACCAGAACGTGAGAACGTGGTATGGAATACGACGGTGAAAACTCGCTATCTCTGTGTCTATACGATTTCCCCCCTCACAAACACTTAAAAAGCATACAAATTGTACATTCTGAACGTATAACACGCACGAAAAACTTTATTTGCTTATTTACGTGAAGTTTTTATAGCTGTGAGTTTGTGTGTGTGTGTGTGTGAATGTAGAAAATGTTTTTAGCCGACGATGTTTTCCATAATAATAATAATCCAGTATTATATTATGTAGTGAACTCGCACCGGAAAGTCTGAAGGAAAATTCTCGTACGATCGTTTTGCGCATTATGTTTTGTCGCGGTTTAATTTTTCTACTCGGGACGGTAAACCGGACACGGTAAATTTTCGAAATAAAAAACTAAACAACTATGAAATAAACTACGGTTTAACGTGCAGCCGACGACGGCGGCCGGAATGCTCTCGGTCGTGTTTCTCCGCTGCTGGCTGCTGGCGACGACAGTCCAAGACATCCTCTTCCACTCCTTCTGCTGCTCTTATTCATCCTCCTCCTCCTCCTGCTGCCCCTCGTTCGCATCGTGTATATTAACGCGGTTAGACTTAGGGCCGTCCTGCGGAAACGCGCGCAAACACAGCGAGAGGAAATCCGTTGTCTAAACAACAAAATAAACGATGCAAATTTCGGTAATCGCATTAACATGTCAAAATGCAAACGACAGAATACCCTTGGCGACATACAGTGACCGTTTGTTTTTCTCAACTTAAAGAAAACACACCGTATCTCTTGAAAGTTCGCAGGGCTTATTATAGATTTGCGGTGGCCGTATTTACGGCGTGACGCGTCGATTCGTACGCCACTAAAAGAATAGTCATTTGTGGGGTAAATGCTTTAAAGCGTCGTTTAGTGGCCCGATATTGTACACCACGTCGTCATGAGGTGGAACAATAAAAGCTTTCTGAGCTTGAAATCACTGCATGCTATTTAACATACAGTGCTCGGAATACGGCCGTTGACGAGACATGCAGGGCATTGATCGGATTTCGTCACGTAACTATAGATGTACGATCCGATAGTTGAAAAAAAACTCAAGTACTTTGTGATTTTGAAAATCATTCAACCGTTGAAATTAAATCGTTTAGAATGTTTTTTTTTCAAAAACTTTTTTACTCGTTGTTTATTTTACACAAACACTGTTTTAAAGTTTAATTTTATGATTTTGCATTATGTAATACTTGTGAAATTCACTGTTGTAGTTTCAATCGTGGACAATAATTAGCATGTGCAAACTGTACGATATTGTAATATGCAGTAAAATCGCTTCTTTTTTTTTTTTTTTCTAAAATTATTAGAAAAACAAATTGTTTGTCAGAGAATGGTTATTACAATGACACTCGCAAAAATATATCTAAACATTCTTTGTACCCAAAAAAAAAAAAAGCACATTGTTAACCACTCATTGAACTACGTAAGATATCGCTGGCGCACATATCCTGTTATAATTTTCCAAAAACTATAAGCATCGGGTTAAGGACTCGGCTCGAGTGTAATACCCGTATATACATATATGAAACCAGTAGGGAAAACAGCAAAGACCGCACAACATCACAGTCAGATAAGAGACAATATAATATAACCAGCCCGACGATCATCCCGACGACGATCAGACGTATCAATTCATTCGGAAAAAGCCTTTCGGTTATTATTCCGCACCGACGCACATGCAAAATACGGTCGAATTAAGAAATGTTTGCGTTTCAATTTCTGCGGAAAGTAACGAAACGTGAAATGACTTATGAAAAATCACGAGTCCCGACTTCACGAAAAAAAAATGAAAAATAAAAATAGAATCATTATTAGACGACGACGGGCCGTGACAACACCGCCGCCGCGGACGCGAGTCGAAATCGTGTTTTGACGCCTCCGAGAGACACGGGGGAAACATCGAACACGACGAAAACGTGTTAAAGCGGCAGTCGGTCCGGGGATTTGACGACGTCAGACCCGTGAAATCGTGAACCGCCGTGACGTTTGCGTCGGTTTTCGGTGGCTCTAACGTCGCGCGCGCGTCCAACGACAACGGACCGAGACGGGTCGCGCGGCCACCGCGGGTGCACACCGCGGCGACGACACATCGAGGTCGTATCGATTAAAAACCTCCACGGGCGCACGACGGAGGCGCTAAATAATTCGCCGCCCTCGTGTTGACGTTAGTTTCGAAACACTTGCCGGCGACGACGGTGACGTCGAGAGGACGCCGGCACTAGAGACTTTTGACGTAGGCACAAACTCGGCACCGGCGGTGTGACTGCGCGAGCCGGTCGGGGGAAAAGCGCCGACAACGACGCCCTCGTGGAATTCAATACGGCTCCGACAAACGACGACGGCGTTTTTGATCGTGATGATTATAAAGCCGATAATGATAACGAGGCGATTTTTCGTTTTTCCTACACCCCCTACCCACAAAAAAAAAAAATTTTAAAAAATACAAATTTTTTTCCACGAATCGACGTCAATCCGCATAATATAATATTATGGCGCGTGGAATTATGTCCGACTAACGAGTTCCAGGCACTCCGAGCTCAGTCGTTCTGTGCAATCGGCACTTTAAGGAATTTTTCATCATTGTTTTTATGTCGATTATTGTTTATTAATATTAATTATAGTTATATTATAATCTAATTATTTTATCGCTTTCAAGTATACGAGTAAATACATGTTTTATCATTATAATATATCGTGTGATGTTATTACTTGATATAATTTCTCCGACATAATTCGATGTAATCGTGTTCATTTATGCCATTTTACGTCGATTTGTGCAAAAAAGTGTGTATTTGGTGGAGGGAGGTATACCGGAGAAAAAGTACCAATAATGATGATGATAATAATAATGATAATAATAATAATAATAATAATAATAATAATAATAGTGATGACAATTATAGTAATAATAATAATAATAATAATATTAATAATAAAAATAATAACAATAATAATAATAATAATAATAGTGATGACAATTATAGTAATAATGAGCCTTATGAGTTTTAACGGTACATTTTCAGCAGTTTCACGAACGCGGCGGGCCCCGGAGTACGGCGCGCAGTACGTATAAGAGTGTAGTATCGAAACACGGCGTCGAACGCATCAAAAGTTTTTCACGAGCCCGCCATCCTTCCCCTCCCCCATCGCGTAACCGTTCTTGAAATGATTAACGTGATTATTAAGAGCGCTGAATATTTTACACGACCAGTGTACGGTTCCCCATAAAGAAGACCGGTGTTCGCCAGAGACGCTCTCAGCGCGTGATTTTCATACGCAAACAGTGGCGCGCGAAATCCGACGGGTTAATTATTATACGACCCCTTCGGATTCCAGGGCTCGTTATCGTAAGTCGAAGAACGGAAAAACGCGAAATCGATCGAACACACACACACACACACACACACACACACACACGCAATCTACGAATCGCGTGATGTTCGATGTGTTACGTCTTATTTCAAAAAAAAAAAAAAAAAATACGTAGAACTACGATATAATATATTCAATTTCAAAAATCCAGAAAACCTGATGAGTGATTGTAATGCGTGTTACGCCGCTTTGGCTGTTTAGCCGAATTATACGTCGTTAAATTTCACCCGAATGCAAATCACTCGTGTAATAGGAGATTTATTTTGTATTTGACTGTTTTTTTTGTTTTGTTTTTTTTTTCCAAGAATAAGAAAATAACTCGAAATTGATTTGATGTCGCGACTCCCACGAAATGGAAAAACGCTCTCAGCCCACGACGGCATTGCGATTCTGAAAAACCATAATTTTCATTTGTGCCGTTGCGATAAAACGGGAAGTGACTCTGACGTACTTCGGCGCAGTGCCAAAACTCGGCTCGAAACGAAATCGCAGCACGAGAGTTTATTGTGAAATAATAATGTCGACGGAAAAAAGCGAACATTGTAACGGGGCGCGTGACCACGCGGTTTTGGTTCTGAAAAAAAAAAAAACAAAAACGCGATTCGGTCCAACAGCGAAAACGAACTTTTCCCGTGCGTAAAATATCCATAGTCAGGCGTTTTTCGACCGAACCGTTACTCCGACCCCGGCTCACTGTGCGATTTAATCGTGAAGAAACTAAAGACGCGATCGAGTGGCCGAATATCGCAACGGTATATCGTACGACAACAACGCGCGCCGCGCACGTCGACGCGTCGATCCCGGAGCAGCGAGCGAAACGTCGACCAGTGGCGTCATTTCAGTTTTTTCTAGACTAGGGCGACCATTTACTGATAAGCCGACTGAACTTTTTTTTTCTGCCGACTAAAATGTATTATATAACTATTCAATTGTGTTCATAAGGGGTGAAAAAGTATTATTCATAATCGTCATTCGTATTCGTCATAATATGACGACTCCGGTTATTCGGCTACACTAAAAAGTTTGAATAATATTTATTGTTTAATCAATGTTTGATAATAATATGAAAATATCTTTTCTCATGGATGGCATTGTAACGAATATAATATTTATAGACTAAACTAGTCCACTAAGGTATTAGTCTAAAAATAATGACGTCTTGTACTTAGTACAGTGTACCGATTGAGCATTTGGGTATGTTAGTATATGTGCAGAGCGCCCGTCTCCCGTCATCTCAATTTTATCATTTAAATATAGACAATAAAATAGTCAATAATTTTATTCATAATTTATTTTCTACAGGTTTAATGGTTTATTATTATTACATTTTTTGTATATTTTATATTTTTCTTATGTACCAACTTGAGAGACTGAGCAGCTAAACACTAGACTGTGGCAAATGTATGAGTTGCCCCCCCTCCCCCAAATGACGCCACTGACGTCGACGCGTACATATAAAGTTTTTGAATTATTTACGATTCGAACTGTTTCGCGTTTATTAAGTTTCGAATGAAAATCCGCGAACGACTCGGATTCCATTCGCACAGTTTTCACAACTCTCGCTACGCGCACGCGTACGAGTTACGGCGCGAACGAATAAATCCTATTAAATATACGTATTTTTAGTCCGTCAATAATACATATATTCCGCGGAACGGGTTCGGTCGTATTATTATTGTACGGCACCGCCGCCGGTCGTCATTGTGCGCGAGTACGGTCGGTGAAATTAGCGTGTTTTTTTTCGGTTTTTTTTTTCGATCGTCCCGGACAAAAAGCCGTTATTATTCATCGATACAGTTGAAATGAACAGCTTTTATGAAACGAACGCATCGCAATTATCGCGGTCATTTCGCGTTCCCGGCCAACTAACGAGTCGAGTTTTATTGAATGACGTTATGAATTTTCGAGTACCTGCGTCGAGCGTGTTATTCAAAGTTTTTCCGCGAGCGACGTCTCATTGTCTCGAAATACGGTCGGCATCCATACGTGAGATTTCCTAACGACCGATTTCCTCGTACGTACTCCGAAATGACGTGTATGTGTGTGTGTGTGTGTGTTTTTTTCCGAGAAACTAAAAGATAAAATATGTTAGTGAAAAAAAAAAAGGAAAAAAGAAAAAAAAAGTACATTCTACAAAACGCATGGTCGTTCGGATCGACGGTACAAATTACATGACGATAAAATATTTCATTTCGTTTTACTTGCATGATTACCGGCTGAAACCGAAACGACGGCAGAACGCGTGGAATGTCGGATTAACCGGAATTATTTATAATGAAAAAAAACTGTTAAGGTTTCTTTTATCTTTAAACTACATGCTTGTCAGTCCGTGATCCTTTTATTTATTTGTTTTATCCGACGCCAGCGCGCCACACTCGTCTCCGATAAAATTGAATATCCGCGTATATTCAAGCTACGGGAAAAGCGAATAAAAACTCGGAAATTTTCGAAATCCGCCGGTAACTCTTTTACACGACGCTCACAATAATGCGCTCGGGAAATATATACACACTGAAATACCGCTTAGGAGTTTTATGGAAGTTGTTTGGTTTGATCAACCAGACGTAAATGTTCATTCGTTTCGTACATACTGTAGTTGTACTCGTGCATCCGTAAATTATTACTATCGAAAAACGATTCCGACTCGAGCTCGGTGAATAGTAATTTCATTGCTGGTTTCTCAGAGCATACAAAATCTTTAGATGAATTATTTGCCAAATTGTTCAAGTCTAAAGCGTTACTGTTTCCATGATAATAACAGAATTATTTTCAAAAAAAGCTGGTAAGTGAGATGATGGTGGTACAAGTTCGTCCTTCGTCCCTTCGGTCCTCGGACAAGATATTGGTGATGAATGTATTAAGTTTTAAAGAAATGATGACTCATTTCTTTAGTATAAAACGATTCTGAGCAAAGCTTCAGTGTAATATAATATATTATTATTTAAATACTGTTTACGTATTTTACGGTTATTTGTATAATTTTTGGTGAGTTTTTTTGTAATTAAACCCTCATAAAATATTCAATTAGATATAACTCATTTAAACTTCAATTGTTATAACAATTATAACTCATTAGAAATAAACTTAAAAGAAATCAGACAATATCGTAAAAAAAATCGTATAATACTTTATAAAAGTGTGTATAAAAAAGTCACGATTTTTGAATTTTTATTAGGATAATTAGGTAGGTATATGAGTAAGGTCGTATTAAATTTTCAGAAATTTTTGTCAAATATTTAAAATTATATTACATAAAAACTTTCAAACAATTTGGTAAATTAAAAGTTCTCTATTTAAGTCAAAAGTGCTATAAAATGTTCTGAAAATGTTGTCCAATATAAAAAAGTATGTATTTGATATTGGATAACATTTTCAAGTTTCTAGTTTCAATATTTTTCGATATATGACTAAATACTTAAAATCTGAACAGTGAAAATCTCGTTTACGGCGGATTTTTACCGATTTTACCGTTTTTACTCAGTTGTTCGATCGTTATTCTTGATTACTGGAAAAACTATAGAGATTTTGGAAAAATGACCTTTCTAAAGTACCATCTCAGTTCAATTTCAAATCTTAAAAGTTGCTGGACGAAACTTTTGGACAAGGATTTCTATACGAAAAAGTGTTTACAGAAAAAAAAAAATAATAAAAAAAAAAATAAACATCATTGTAAAACCATCGCTTCACTCAGAATCTAAAATGAACTATTTTTCTAAATTCTGATATATAAAGCGTTTATGATAATAGAAATTGACAGCCGATTTTCATGGAAATAACTATCTAAGTAGATCTATGTGTATAACTTATAAATACGCTTGTCAAATATTTCCAATGTCATTGTACCGTTAAAGTTCTTTGTTTCGACTTAAAAAAATTACACTAATAATCGAGTATCATTAAAATATATTCCGAAATATGGACGATTAATTGGCATGTTCAGTATTACCTACGTATTTGGCGTTCGCCCGAAATAATAAATACAGACTGCAGTCGTTTGGAGTATTATTAATTATCATATTTTCGAATTATATTTTTCAACGGATTCTCTTCCAAGTAATTTACATTTATTGATATAAATGTTCTGAAAAATAATCAATACCTATTTAATTAATTTTCCACTTCATAACACGCTGATTGGTTTTTGCTTCGGTACGTTTTTAAAAATAATTTAAAAAATATATAATTTAACAATGACGAACTACTGCGATTGTTATGAGTTCTGAGTTATTTTATTTCACTTGATATTCCGTTCACTTATTGATGGTGCTGTCACCGACAAACAAACACCCAATCCAAGTTAGCGATTAATTATATCACGTCCAAGTAAATTCTATGAGAATAAAATTAAGATTTTACGCCTGGTACTTAAATCAGTTTAATCTTAGTTCATAGTTCATACGTGAAATTGTTTAAGTGCACTTAACTTTGTATATAGAAAATTCCATCATCCGTTGTTTAATTTACATATGTACACGCGAAGAAGATATTTTATATAATAACTGAATAAAGACAAATAGCTTAATTATGTATAACTACTTAAATTTCTTCGTTATAGGTTATTGGAACTAATACCGTGCACATTACGTAGAAATAAAAATTTGTTTATAAAAATGTGTCGTATTATCTGTGTACATAGAAAATGTATATCAAAGTCGGTATTCACCATCGAATATGCATGCATCAAAAAATCGTGCTCTAAATCACACTTTTTCAATACTCGTACAAATGTTGTAAAGATAAAATTTTAGGAACACATATAGGTACGCTTTATATTTTATTAGGGATGTGTTCGGGTGTTTGTAACTATTTTTTATGAAACGTTTGATTGTAACGAGTCATGCTTGCGTGACGCGCTGATCTCTGTATGAATTTCAGTGAAAAATTTGAATTATTGTTTTGATCGTGACAACACACTGATTTAGCAGATTCCTGTAACATTAACCCCACTACACCGATGTCTGTGTGTTTGAATAATTTGTGTCGGTAATGATTTTTTCCCATAAAAACGCATTATAATTCACGTGTATGTATTGCACACCGGTAAACATAAACGTTTGTAATCAAACTTAAAAACAAAGCCTATTGGCTAACACCTTAGAACTACGCACACGCCTCGACATAATCATCCAATCATGGCGATACGATTAAAACAATATTCTGAACGTTTCCTACGTTTGACAGCTAACCACGTTTGGTTCGTAAAAGGGTCGCAAAAAATTTATCGAATCGTTTATAAATATTTGAAATTTCTGTAAGTTATCATTGTACCACGTGGTTTACCGTTACGTCGAATCAACTACAAATTATTGCTGAAGATGCGTTGTACAGGAAACGTCTATTCCGCTTGTACACAATGCGGTAGACGTTATTATAATATAGTTACAACACGGAGTCATCCAATTGTTTTGAAATTCCCAGAGTTGATGTTTAATGTATTCCAACATGTAATTGGTTAGACCGAAAGTTTATCCATTTAAACAAGTATTTATATTAATGATCTTCTCTAAACTTAGTATTAAATACATATATGTATTTGAATTATTCAGGTGCATATGTGTACGTGTATGTGTGAATTGTGTTATTGTTTTCCAAAGGGCGCAACGAACACACACACACACACACACACACACACACACACACACACACACACACACACACACACACACACACACACACACACACACACACACACACACACACACACACACACACACACGCACACACACACACACACGCACACACACACACATAGATTCGCATATATAATGTTATGCACGTGTATTGTGTGTACGTATAGTACGTGATTTACTTGAATTTTAAATCGTGATTATTTAAAATTATTTCGAAAATCTATTTAAATTGATGCATATTAATAAGTCTAAAAAAATATAGATGAGTTGTTTACGCCATGTAAATTAAATTAAATGCGTTTTGTTTGGACGTACTGTCGGCAGAAATATTATTTTTAAATTTTATTTTTATTTAGGTATTCGATTATTTTCATAAATGCGATGTGTCTGTGTGAGCAGTGTAGAATGATTTGATTTAATTTCAAAACAACGTGTACACGCAGTTAAAACATCTTGAAAACGTGTAGTGTATGGATTAACTGTTCGTAAACTTTTCAAAACATTCTGAACTCAGAATGTATTTAGATCTTGCGAGTATAGGCAGTAAGATTTGTATAAAGGTTTTGTTTATCCCACGAGTTGATTTATGCCTGAAACTACGGTTAAAAGTGTAAAAAAAAAAACTATAGATCAGAAACAAAGATGTACGTAGTTAATAACACGAATAGTTAAAATAACAAATGCAATGAATTAAAAGTTTTTGTAATTTGTTTCTCGACGTTTTAGATTTTTATAGCATAAAAACTGAATTTATATCGTAAAGTTTTGACTATTAATTCAGGATTTTATTTTATTAAAATACAGGGTAAAAAAAAATAATTAAATCACTATTTTTTATGTCTTTCTCAAATTAATATTGAAATTACACAGCCAGATGGGTCAATTTCATTTTTTTTTCTCTACAATAATGTAAAAAGTCTCTGAATTGTTTTTTTTTTCTAAATCACATTAGCTTCAAAACTAATTTCAAAAGTTATTCTAACCTTTTTCCCTCGACGACAAAAACGCGTTATTAGAATATAGTCGGCGGCGATAGTGATGTTATTATTTTTTTTTCCCATTCTATTAAGTGCCCCAGTAAAGACGATAGGTAAACTAAATTTACTCGCGACAATAGACGACCGGGATGACTAAAATGATCGTCAAACGTACAGCATAATTAACCTGGTCCTATAATAATAAATAATAACACAATGTGTACGTGTCGTCGATTATGTTTTCTAACTATATTAAGTTCAGCCAACTTTTCGCTATTTCAATTTCTTCTCGTCGAGACGTCGAACGTCGTATTTGTTTTTATCATTCAGACAGCAAATATTTGCAGAAAACATTTTCGAGTAGGCACGTAAATTAAATAACAAAAAACGGCTTGTCAGGTAATTTTATTATGATTATACCGCGGCGTGAGCAAGAGGAGCGAAACGACGACGGGGTACTTCGCAAAGTAAATGAGTTGTTCTTATACCCGTGATCTTACGGCGCGTAAATAACAGTGACGGCCAGTTGGTAGGCCGCCTCTCGACACGACTCGTACGAGCCATAATCGACTTTCAGAATAAAATATCACCGGTAGCGAGTCGGCGAGACGAAGAGGACTTTCGTAAAAATGTCATAATGATTTTCGCCGCACGGTTATATGTTAAAACATTAAAACGTTCAAACGTCCAGGACGTTTGGGGAAAAAATTCGGCAGTTGTGTTACTCTGTTCTTGACATTTCTATTATGACGACGACGCGTACGGTCTATGAAATATTTTCTCGAGTTAGTTTCGCGCTCACGGACGAGAGGGCGAAAATAAAACAATAATAACAATAATAAATTGTTTTATTATTATTATTTTTTATTATTTTTTTTTTAGTTAAACGAATTATTTCTTATATACAAAAAAAAAAAAAACACCTTGGTCGGCGGACGGCAACGGCGGCGTCGGAAGCGTAATAGTCTTTGGCGAACCAGGAGTACGCTCTTTCGGACTAATAACCGCATCGCATCGGTCTCGCGGGAGCTGGCGGTATAAAATTAAACACGATTTTTTTTTTTTTTTATTTCCTTCTATAACGCTACCGCCACCCGTCGGCCGCACCCGTTTTTTATAAACTTTTGCTCAGCCGGTCCCTCACTGTGGGTTCTACCGTCGTCGCTATTTTTCACTCGATTCCAACATTTACCAACTCATCTCTCTCTCTCTCTCCCTCTTTCTCTCTCTCTCCCTTTATCTTTCTCTTCCTTATTTTTTTATCTTTCTCGCTAATTCTGTGCGACGAGGATATTATCGTGGTAAAAATACGACCAATCGCGTTTGAGACCGTCATATGTACTCGGACACAAATTCATTCGTCGTGTTTTCTTCATTGCCATTGTCACGAGACAAAATCAAAGTCTCGGACTCTGCGGGCCTAGAGTTTAAACTGCTTTTCGACGTGAAATCATACGTTCTCATTATCGACGACGTGCTGCGTTAGTAAATCATACATTATTCCGTCGGTCTCGAACCTACGAAAACGCACGTTACGTGTTCGCGCGGGAATGAGCAGCGTGTCAAACGCGATATGGCCGTTTCGTACATTCGAAGATGATTATCTCGTCTGTTCAGTATATCTAGTGCTTTTATGCGTTTCTTTGCTTCGTGCACGTACATGGCGCGTAAGATGTACACTACTTTGATTATCCGAAAAACACAATAATATTTCATTTTATACGTTTAAATATTAATATGCACGTATTCGCGTCGGAATTTTCAAAGTTAACAAGTATAAACTGTGTTTTTTGAAGACTGCGAAAATAATGTAAAACGTTTTTGAGTGCGCCGAAATTGTAAATATCTTTTTTTTAAATGTATTTATCTTTGTAAATAATAATATTTCTCTCTACACACTCGTAATTATGATAGATCTTATATGAGCACACTACTCGCCGTGGTTTACGGATACTTTGGGCGTGCGTTATGCACGTCCGTAAACCAGAACGAACGCGTCTGCCATTGATATATTCTAAATACACAACAACGACTGACGTGCAAAACGTATCGTAATGTATTGAAATCACGATTGTTGTCTCGGGCGCATAATAGAAATGCGATACGATAACAGGGGTCTACGAAGCCTGTATATAATACCCAGACCTCAGACCGGCCGATTTCGAGGCGGCCGTTCAGCTCGCGTCGGCAAGAACAATACACGACGCATTTATCGTATACTTTGCCAACGACGACGCCGTCACACGGACGACCCGTGGTGAAATGCGGGGAGAGATATGAGGCGGAGAAATGCTCGAGAAACGGACGTCTCCGAGGATTTCGTCGCGACCCTGCGGCAGTACGGCATTGTAGCCGTGATCGCGGCGGCGGTACGGAAACGTGTATAACGACTGTGTTTCAGCGCGATTTTGCACTTTTAGGAAATTCTCACGCGTCCTCTCCGCCGATCGCTGTGAAAACGCGCAGTATATTCATTCCCGCATAGCAATTAAATGTGTTGATTATCAGGGCTCGGATGTGTGTGCGATCGCACGTTTTTTCTTTTCTGATCGTCAAACGCACTGATCAAACACGAAATCCGGTTCGTATCGTTTCGAATGTGCATCGCGACAATGTTCAGAGCATACCGTTTGTGATTTTTGATTTCTAGGGTAAATTTTACGAATAAAAGGCCAAATTTACGATTTTTCGTGTTACGTTTAGGTTATATTTTGTATACGTATTCAACTAGAACCTGCAAAACGGAAAACAGTATTAGTCGATCCCCACCACTCGGACTTCACTACCCAATCTCAAAATCGAATTGTTTATTTCTCTTGTGTAGTGACTACAACAATTGAAGCGTGTAACAAATTTTTAAACACAAAAGTTAAGAATAACGAGAGAAAACAATTTTAAATATAATAGTCGTTTATGAGTTTAAATTTTCGAATTTTGTGAAACCGTACTTACAACGGACAGTTCCGTTTTACTTTGTAAAATAGTTCAAGTAAAAGTCGCGTAAGAAAAACTCCTGCCTACATAATTTAACGTTTCATTTGAACTTAATATTTCGAATAAAACCATTTCAGAAGAAGACATTTATTCATTTATTTATTTATTTATTTTTTTTTAGAACATATTATGTATGACTGCATTTTTGGCATTAATGTCGGTGCATAAACCTATATTTTTAAGATCGTAACTTTTTAGTGGAAACAAATCCAAGCCTTAATTCTAAAACACCTCACCTCTGACCCGGGCAAGGGTCCGGTAGAAACACCGCGGTTTCAGGGTGCACCGCCTGCCTAGAGGCCGCGAATTCATCAGTCGGACGCATAGGCACATACGCATTCCGGAAGACGACTGGTGGTGGGCTTGGGAAGGGTATGCTTGGTAACGTCAAACAAGGGTAGTGGAAAAGATTGTAACGCGCACACCGATAATCTGATAATATAACAATACTAATCATAATCACAACACAGGGTGTCCCACGAGGATTTGTACTTTCGCAATATCTCCTTAAAAAAAAAAAAAAAAACAAAAAAAAACAAAACAATATATAAAAAGTATTTCTTGTTGTTAATAAAGGTAATGGAACCCTGTTTGTTTTTATATGCTTTATATGAGTCACTAGGATTAATACGACAATATTTTTATTTTTTCACAATACATAAACGTTTTAAAAAAAAAACTTTAAAAAGCAATTTTAGTTTTATTATTTTTATAAACTTATAAGTTGGCTATTTTATTGTGTGTATTTTACGAAACGTTTTGACAGTTTGACATGTTTTATCGATTTTTTGATTTTCAATCATTTTTTATCAAATAAAAAATAATAAGTATTAAAGCATGAATATTTTTGTATTTCTTATCCCCGTGAGTGATAAAAAACAGAATTGGTTTGTCTTTAATTTCTCAGGTCGTATCGCAATGAAGGATTTCTCATGGTGTACCCTGCATATAATAACGCATATACCTAGTGCAGACGACCGCCGTCACGCATTTCTACACGGCCCTTGTTCATTCAAGGCTGCCTCGGTGTGGTGTTTGCGCAGCGTACACACACACACACACACACACACACACACACACACACACACACACACACACACACACACACACCCACACACACACACAGTGGACGTGTAAATCGACTGTTGGATTTTCCCCGTATAAATTCGTAAACGCATTCGGTGTATAATTATGATTTATTTCACACCACCGCCACTACGGGCACAAACGGTAATGATAAAACCGGGTGTTCGCCAATTTGTTTTCCTCTAGACAGCTAAATAATGTGTAGAGAGTTTCGGATAACGCACGCACAAGAATCGTCTTGCGAGGTAGGCGTGCAGAGCACGGGCGTCACTCGAGTGTTAATTTATAAGCAGGAGGAAATTTTTTTCCGAAATATCATGCGAGTTGAAAACACGTTCATTCGATTTATAAAAAGGATAGGTGCCGAGTAGAACTACCGGGGATTTCGTTGTGTGGCGATGTCATTGATTTCATTATTCTCGTTTCCTGTCTATTGGTTTCTGAGCGTAACGCGTGAAGTCGTACACAATGTACTGCAGCACGTGTAAATTAGGCGCGAATCATCGACTCTAATTTTATCCGAATCACGTGACTAAATATATATTTTGTTTTTGTTGCAGGTAAGAATTATTCACGGAAAACTTTGTCAGTGCGAGAAAAGCGGTATAGGTATCAAACCGTTATTTATCATATTATACAATTACGACCTGGTAACTTATAAGTTATAACCATACAGCTTGTTGTTATACGCTGTGATTTAAATAAAAATGCCATGATATTCCTAGACAGTAGACATATTATCATATGTCGGCATGGATGCTAATTGTCATTTGAGTAATAATTTAGGGGTAGGAAGGTGTTATCTGTAATATTATACGAGTTGAATATTAACGCTTGATTTAGGAAAACTAAACACACCTTAGCTCCCTACCTTTTTAACGAGTTGAGTCATCAAATACCTGATTTTTTAAAAATATTTTATGCGCAATATAATACTCATATATTACACACTCGTGATTGGAAAGTTTGTTTCTAGTACTTATCTTGTTTTATTTTATAGTCAATACCTATACTGTATACCTGTATAAATTGTGGTTAAAAACTGTTTTTTTTTTTTTTAACAGGCAGTCATTTGACTAGGACGTGATACTTCCTAGTGCAATGTTTTAAATCTTAGCATTTTCAGGGATACCAAAATAATGATCTTGCGATCTCAAAAATATTGGCAAATAGTGACAAAATTAACCTTATAAATTCTTTAATGACGACTTTAAGCGTGCGTTTTCACAACTGTCTGACCTCTTTGTTGCTTTTCACTGGTTTATATTCATTCGGAATCTAGGATAATAATAATTGCAGCCGTGAACCATCCATTTCGTTTACATTATTATCGTATTATGTAAGTGTTGTTCATTATTTTTACTCCGAGTGTGACAACAACAATTTAATGATTACGGTCCTAAATAACTGTTGACGTAATATTATTTTCGTGTCTGCTGTATGTCTTATTTATTTTTATTTTCATAAATAATAAGCTCACCGGCAATGTAAAACAGAGAATGTTGAAAAAATAACAAAAAGTCAAGTGTGACGATGGTCAGATAAATAAAGTGATATGACGGAGGACACAATATTATTTTAGAAACACGCGTGTTCCGGGAGTAGTTATTTTATTGTATGAAAACTAATGTGATCACGGATGTGCGTCGTTTTAGTCATAGCTAATTAACGATTTGTATGTAAAAATGTTTTCCACCAATTCCGATACGTCAATTTATTACATTTTTCATAATATCGATAAACATCGTTTGATAGAAATAAAAAAATGATTGAATAGAAAGTACCATTTATGCAATTCCCTTGTTCAACATATTATATTAATTATTAGTGTTGGCCAACGATATAATTTTCAATATCGATATCGTATTTTTTCCCCCGATATCGTATTGCGATATCGGAAAAATACCGATATCGATATCGGAGCATATTAAAACATTAAAAGTATAGAATACATATTGTTTTAATATATTATGAGTGTAAATTAATAAACAATTATATATTATTTTGTACAAACTGAAAAGTATCCAATGTATTTAATCATCAAATTTCTTCTTCGAGCAGTTTTTTTTTAATCTACTTTTACAGATATAATAAAATAAGATAAAATATTATTTTATTTTATACTGTTTGCTCAGTTTAATGTTTTATTATCCGTAAAACCGCAAAATTCCGAGCCCCGATTAATCACACCGATATCGCGATATTTTCGATAGTTATTTTTAGATATCGATATCGAAATTATTAGGAAAAAACCCACGATATCGATGTCGTATCGAATTATCGATATCGTTGGCCAACACTATTAATTATTATTTTTGTTTTTGACACTGGTGTACCATAAAGATGACGTAATATCTATTGCCAATTTATATAATCTTGATTCCAATAGCAATTCGTATGTATTTTCATCCAATTTCATCTTGTATTGCAATAAATGTACGTACACTATCAGTGAAGTTGAAATTTACGTTAAAGTTATATTATATCCTTTTCTTTTATATCGTTATTTGACATTTTTAGTATTATAAAAATGAGAGTTTTTTATTTTAAAAGTAATTTTTAATATTAAATATTTTACTTTTAACTAACAATTGGTAATTTTTACTCTAGAATGAGATTCATTCATAACGAATTTTTAAGATTATAATCAGAATTGTTTTAGTCATAATTTAAAGTTAATAACACTAAAATATGAAATATTAAAATAAATATTTTTTGGGAGTTAAAATAATTGTCTCATCTGTCTTTAGTTTAAATATTTCTCAGTAATATTATGATAATGATTTTGAATATGTTGATTTTATAATAATTTGTTTTTTTAATCAAATTTTCATATTTGTACATAAATCCAAAAATGTTGGTGCTAGACTTTTAAAAATTTCACCAAAGATTAATATGGCTATAATACAGACTTCAAAAAAATTTCGAAAATATTTTATGATGTCTGGGTAAAATACAGAACTCTTAAATTATTGAAAATATTTTGTTTCTTCGAAGTTTTTACGTTTTTATATAATTCAATTTTAAATATTTGATATAAAACCTAACGTTTTAGTAACATCTTATTCAAATGATTAACTAACAGGACTGATCACATTTCAAAAATCATTATTCGGGATTTTTTTTTATACGCGTTTAAAAATCGAATCTTGAAAATAATTATTTACACGTAAATTAGAGATATTTTTCAGTAAAAACCTTAAACATTAAGAATTGTTAATCAAGTGAACATTATTCTACCAATAGATTTTCTACATACATATATATATATTTTTTTTTATTTATGATTCGTGTTTCATAGAGTATTACTCAACAAATTATATTTTATATGCATTTAAAGTTGTATAAATAATTACGGCTTAAATAACCCTTTTTACGTAGAATGTCAGTTTTATTTTTATTCCATGAAATTCGTCATTTTTAGTTTTAGTCTGAGTACCGAAGAATACCCATGGTGCAAAGTATGTTTACCTTTTTAAAAATTGATTTCATACAATTTTTCCTAAGGTTTTTCATTCTTCAATTTATCATGATGATAGAGCTAAATATTTTAAGTCTCAGTTACTATTTTAACTTAAAGTACACTGGAAAAGTAAACATAACCTGAAAACATTTATGCTGTACTTTAAATTGTTCAAACTAAATTCCTTCTTTTATTTGTTTAGTGACTCTTAAACTCGAATTCAATGGACAGTAAAAATATTTTATTTATTTCAATACATTTAGTTCATTCGGTAATGAATAATTTATTGAAAAACACTAAAAATATTTATTAATATCTAACCGAGTTAAAAAAAAAAAACACTGCCTTTCTTAATGTGATGTTCAGAAATAACGACATTGATTTACTCCCTTTTTTTAAATGTATTCGTTAATTACGAAAACATTTTTTTTTTAAAAAGGAGTACATATTATGTCGACGAACGCGGTTACAACGTTTAGGTCCGCGATATTTAATTTCATAATACATTTGTTTGGACGTAGATTTCGTATTTAACGATATAATATAATCTAAACTTCCAACCGAGCGCAACAACAAAACGTGTTTATTTTTTGTCTCGACCGTAAACTTTTAACTTCAGAAAATGTGTTTTTTGGGCCGTCAGGATTTTACTTTATCGAGTCATGTGAGTTGTGTGCCTCGGAAGAGCCAGTGCAGTCATATTTATTTCTAAAATTGATCGAGACACGTGTCTCGTTGTGTTTTATCATACATCGTGTGTTTACAGTTGTCAAGAGTCGAATCAAACTGAAGTGTACAGTTCTGACGGATATAATCGCTATCGCTCACCCTCGATGTATTTACACGCACACGTGTCTCGTAGGAAAAGAATACAACGTCATATATAAGTAGCTTGTACTTGTGTAAAAGTACAATCGACTTTTCTTTTTTTTTTTTGTATACATGTCAACAATATTTGTAATCGATCGCAACCCGCGCGTGCGCCCGCGACTAATTATCAATAAATTAATTAACAAAAATATAAATAAATAAAAATAAAACTCGGTAACTGAACGGTTTCGTCACACTCGCAGCGCAACAGCGAGTTTAGCATTATTATTATTATTATTATTATTGTTTCCTAACGTGAAATCCGACCTCAGACCACGTCGTTGTCGTGCGCCAGATAAAACGTTGAATGCCGCGAAATAAATTAAATCCTCGTCCGGTGCATTCTTCGAGTTTCGTTTGCAGGTCTCGGGATGACGGTACTTTGTAAAATCTTTATTTATTTATAACGGATAAAAGAGGAGAGCCGGGTTTTGATAAGAATTACAGATGACATTCGTTAGTTCCCGAAAAATATTATTATGTCCGACCCGTACTCGAATAAATAAAACATGACTGGCGAAAACGTTTTGAAAATGTTTTATTATGTTTGCGACGGCAGTGTATACGTATACCATACACTACTATACGTGTAACGCGCAGAACGCACACCGTCGCCCTCATCTTCGACTCTTTTAAGTCCGTCTTTGTCGCGCCGTAGTTTGGATACAAACCGTAATCCGGGTTCGTCTATAATCCAGTGTACGCCGGCAACGTTGAACTCTCACTCTCGAAATAAACTCGTCTCGCATTATGGAAACAATATAGAACACACGAAAAAAAAAAAAACCGAATAAATCGATCGGCACAGATCCCGTTTTCTCGGACGTTCACCTGTAAGCCGTTTTATAACACGTACGTACACGACGTCGTCGTCGTCGTAATATCGTGCGTTCGGGCCGTAAATATAAAAACTTTTGACTTTGCGGATTAATTTTCGAGGGACGGGTACGGATTTATAGAGCATTAACGACGGCGCGACGATTTCATAAAAATAATAATTATCGTTGTTCTCGGGCCAAAAGGACGACGACGTGGCGGGTAGACGGCGGCGCTAAATCCACGTTATACGCGCACACCGTCATCGCCCCCGCTGCAGTCTGTCGCGCTATATAGTCAAAATCGATTGCGACGGATATCAAATGTGACTGTAATTTTCATTTACGACGTATATGTGTGCGTATGTGAGTATAGGTATATATGTATTTTTTCCGTCCTAGCGAACTCTAGCGACTTTACTCCGGGATGGTGCCCGGGGGGGGGGGTCAATACGGGCTCGGGGATGAGCTTAACGAGCAATAAAACACGGGCGAACGTCCACCGCCCCGAGGGATTTGATTAGAACACGGTCGGCCGAGTTCGGTTTTGACCGCGACATTTATTCCACCCGACCGCCGAAGCCGTTAATGTCGGCCGACCGTAAAAGGTGCGTCACGTACACACACACGCACGCACGCACTCACCCACACTCGTATTTATTTATGCATCTGTATGAGTGTACACATAGATAGGTATAAACCATGATCCACGTGTGTGTGTGTGTGTGTTATGTATATTCACCGGGAGAGCCCCGACCAAAGTTTAACAATATAAAATCATTTGTACGTATAATTTATTCGTTTAAAACGAGGAAAAAAATTTCCCATCGATTTTTATCGCCACCGTCAATTTTCCCACTCGAAAAGGTTTCGCTCGAATCGCGTATTTCATGGATATAGTACATTTAATTTTATTAGCACGCGTCATTTTCGCGCGGCACTGCGGAGGCGCGACGGTCGCGAGCTTATCGTTTACTTTTAGGCGATTCAGTCGACTTAATACGGCACGATGTTCATTGTACGTACTGATTAAACGCCATAAGAAGTTCTCGTTAAGAACCGACGGCCGTTAAAAACCAGACGGCCGATATTCAGTAGTCACTACAGAGCGCACGGTCCGGAACGGAATACGACACGGAACGAGCGGCCGAGTTTGAGACAAGGGCGTCCCTGTCCCTATTTTCAGGGGGGGCGACTTTTAGACTTGTAATGTTGAGGAATAAAAAATAAACAAAAATAATTTAACTATAATATTTAGGATTAAAAATAAAAAAAAATTCTTTTAAATGAAGCACAAACTAATTAAATGTATTATTCTATAAAACAAATTCTTTGAATCGTTTGTGTTCAGCAAATCTATCTATTATTTTGCACGCATCTAGTGTACTACGTGAACTGTGAAGACGTATTCGTGTACTACAATTATTAAATCATTACTATTTCGTGTTTAACAAAAAAAAAAAAAATTATCGAACGTTCAGTATCAGATAACGTGTATCTAAAAGTATCTATCGTTATAAAATCGATACGATACGAGCTGGGTAAATTCCGAGCGCTTCTATCAATATATTACACTACCTATATGATAATCTATGACTTTAAATAATTTCGTAATTTTTTTCTAATGATTATTATAATATAATACAGATAATGCAAAAAAAAATAAAAAATTAATTTTAAAGGTCCAGGGGGGGTGATCGCCTCATCCCCCCCCCAGAAATACGCCCTTGGTTTGAGATCAGTCGTTGAAAATCTCGATCGTAATCTATAAAACGGAATCCGATTACGACTAAGAGTGGGTCGTGAAAAAACGAACTACGGAAACGACAACGGATTGTACCTAAGTATTCTTTGACCTAAAAAATCGTTATTGTTTAGATGAATTCAAATTTAAAAACTTCTCGCGGAACGTTTCGAAAACTAGATCGAACGGGACCGATGGTTCGGCGTCCGCGAACGTTATGGGTGTCGTACGAACGCACACGTCTGCCGGTGATCGTCGTTTATCCGGTCGTGTCACGTTACTGTTATCACGACGACGTCTCGTCCCCGTCAAACGATTAATTTTCTTGACCGCCGCTCGTGCGTGCCTACGTTCGCGTGATCTGATATCGCCGCCGTGTCAAACGGATATAAACGCGTACGTGCTCGCGGGATCGGGCCAGACCGTTTAATACAGTCGCGGTCTCGAAAACCCGACGGCGAGTCGTACCGTCATCGTCCGAACACTCGCCGGGTTTTTGCGGGGGGGTGTACGGTGGGCGGACGGCTCGCCCCGCTCCGGAGTTTCGACACAGACGACAGCGACGGAACGGTGTCTTCCGGGTCCATTTCCGGTCGTCGCGCGAAAGACGTGCGTTATGGCTCACACGCGTAATACACGATCCATTATTATTATTATTACGATTGTTGTTATTATTACGATTGTTGTTATTATTACGATTGTTGCTATTATTATTACGATTGTTACTATTGTTTATCACGGCGCTCCGTCGCCGCGAAACGTACGTATCGTAAATCGCCCGACACCGACTACGACGACGACGCGGCGGCGCCTCGACGACCTCGGCACAGTGTATGACGACGGTGTTTTTAAACGACGACCCACAGCCGGTAACGGGGCGGTTCGTTCCGCAGAACGGCCAGAGACGCCGGACGGGCTCGCCGGCTGACACTCGGGTTTCCGGCCCGACCGACGGAGATGCGAACCGCGCGTTTTTCTGCCACATTGCGTTTTAAGCACGACGACGACGACTTTTGCCGACGGGAAAACCGCTGCCGTCCGTCACGCCGCCGAGTACGTCGTTGTATTATTGTATTATACTCGTACGCGTTATGGGATCCCGTCGATAAATCGAGGGGGACGGGCGTCGGACGCCCCGCACTCGAGTACGCTTTCGAACGCACTTGTGAAATATACTTTACGATCGGTCTACATCGCACGAACGCGGCGTAATATGTTTTACCAGACTCGTTTTTTTTTTTTTTTACGCACGTGGCAATCGTTTCAGAAATATTCGTTTCCGGTGGTTCGGCAAAAACATATTATAAACGTCCCGAAACAATTTCCTCTTCTTCTCTTTCCGTCGCCACCCCGAAACCGGCGAGTAAATAGTTTTGCCTTTCCCCCCTCCTTTTTTTTTGTACACAATACACCTACCGCTACGTATTGTTTATGGCCTATTTATCTCAATGAATGTTCGGCAACGTTAAGCCTGTTACACTGTGATTTGTATAAATCACTCTTATTACTTTTCGGACCCGTGGGTACACGGTTTGTTTTCTGCCGGAATGTTAAAATAACGAAACCACATTATTTCCGTACACGCGTACGACTCGGCGGCGGTGTAATTTTCTTTAATGCTCAATAAAAAGTAAAATATGAATCGTACAAAAAAAAGTTATTTTTCGAGATAATCGACTGTGTACACAACAACTGTATCGGCTACACTTATCTCTGATTCTTATCGAAACGCAATTTAGTTTGAAAACATTACTTATTTTATACATATATATATTATATTCTCCCGTGAACTTTGTAATAACGTGCGTATATATACCGCCGTCGTCTTGTTACGGAAAACATAAAAACTTGACGAATCGCGATTCAAAACTGTATTACATTTTGCACTTGTAATGATATCAGTTAAGACCCGTCGCACCGGAGCCGATTACGCAAAACAGCTATTTTTATTCCGGGTGTACGCAAACGGTTCGATCCGACCCCAATTTATTTTAATTGTACTCTATATTGCACGGTCGATTCTAGAAATAGCTGGAAAACATCGCAGGATTGACCCTCGCTCAGCTCTCGAGTGTAGTGAATAAGGATTTAAGATAATGATCAAAGATTAGCATATTCGAATTTGAAAACGAGAAGAAAAAAAAGCTTATTACACTTTTTGACTACGCTTCTTCCGGTAAAAGAAACAACGTTTTGAAGAGCGTAACGGTTAAATTTTTTGTTCGGCAACATTAAATCGCCGTCGCTCGGGAGACACGACCAAATAATAATATCGATCTTGCGACTTTTTTTTTCCCGCGAGTTCTAGAGGTCCTAATGATGGTATTCGGTGGTAGAAGAGGGATCGAAATATATCAAAACTCTTAAGCAGAGGTAACTGTAATCGTTTCGAAACACGCCTTTGGTAGCTGACAGCGATTACGTCTCATAACCTCGTATGGTTTGAACCAGCCATGTAATAATTACGGTCGGTCGATCACGGACGTGACCGTTCCGACTGTACCAGTGGATGCTGTCATGTACACATATTGTGGAGCTGCCACGCTGTTAATATTATGATTGTTTCATTTTTATTTTACTCTTCGGTTTTTGTGTCCCGACGAATTCGAAGAAAAAATAATACCGTCCCGTCCACCTGAATACCTATGATTACAACGTATTTTTATAATATTATAGTTTATGCAAGAACGTAATGTGAAATTTGTTTATGAACGTATTTCGATATTATTTATTAAAAGAGTAACACGTGGTTATTTCTTTTTTAGATTTTATAAATACATACCGAACTATTTTTTTCTATATTACTTAGAAAATGCGTATTGCATGTACTCTGAAATATTAAGCGAACAGTGCAGAAAGTAACTGATTAAAAATTATTTTTTTCATGAACTCGATTACAGGTTTTAGCGATATTTAAATAATTTGTCTGGCATGCATCGAGGCACCTATCCGATTTAAAGAATTCTAGAATTCTATGGAAACCTACTCGAATGGTACATTTTTTATTTTTTATTTAGATGTTTCGCATATTTTGTTCAATATATTATGAATATAATTATTATGGAATACTATGATGAGATAACAATAAGATAGTATCATTACATACGTATACACAGATCGATGGAAACAATACTCAAGGGCATAAGCGCTAAATCGATAGTTTACTCAGAATTTTTAAAGCTCAATTTTAATACTTATGTAATTTTACGAAAATTAAAATATTGGTGAATGACAATATTTCAAATGGATGAAAACCCAACTTTGTTCTTATTGACCTATTTGTTTGTTTTTTTTTAAATTAAAAATATTCGACGATAAGTTAAGTCGTTGGTAAAAAAATTGTTGTTTAGCTCTCATGAATGATTTCCAAAATATCTCTTTTGCCATTTTTAGACTGTCGTCGTCCATATGTGTTTGACCTAAAACCGTAGCACACGTTGTCTATCTCGAGATACACAGGGCACGTTATGCAAACGAAAGAGTTTTTACCGTACGTCCTACGCCGTTCGGGTGCTTCGTTTCTATCGGGCATGGTCTTCTACCGCATCCCTCTAATCCAGGGGTGACCAAACTTTTTTTGGTCACGATCTAATCTAAGATGGTGGTGTGCGTGAAAAATCGTGCACTACGGACGGTTCTGACGAGTCCGCGTGGAAACCGCGTTTTCGGCGCCGTCATCGCGATTTCGCGTGCCCGGCAGACAACGACGGTTAGGTTAGGTTAGGTTAGGTTAACCTAACCTAACCTAACCGGACACAAAGCCGGCAGGTTTTCCGTCGGCCCGGTACGGAGAAAACACGACTTTTCGTTCCCGCGACCGATCTCCCTTGACGATACTTCTCCGAGCTGGGGCGCGTTTCGCGATCGATTCGCGCGGTTTCGCACGAGATGCAGGTGGCACGGCAGCCCGTCCCTTCCCGGAACGTCGCGTCGGACCGTACGCGCGGTCGGATGGTAGGGAGGAGAATGCGGAGGTGGCGATGAATATTTTAAGTCCCTGAACGATGAGCGGAGAAGAGGAGAAAAAAATTGAAGAAAACACGACCCCCATGGGGGTGGTGACCGTAGCTTTCCCTGCCTTCCACCTTGCCCCGTGCGCGCGGCCGAGCCGATAAATCGCACCGTTGCCCGACGACGAAAAAACGGCCGCCGCCGCCGCCGCCACCGGGTTCGCACGCGCCAGATGAGATTTCTCTTACTCTTGTCGATTCTTGGCACGGTGCCCGGCAGACCCGGAGGCGCCCCCCGAGGTGCTCGGACCGCCGCTCGAGAAAACCCTCAGCATCCTCCCGGGTGTACCTACTCGCCCCGACCACTGGCGCCGGCGCCGTGGTGTATCAACCGACATTCAAGAATGGGAAACACCGTGGTGGTTCGTCGGCCGAGATCGTGGCGTCGCGACGTCTCGTCAACTCACCGTGGTTGCCGGATGCCTCTTTACGAAACGACATTATATACTACTAGTATAAATCACCCATATACTAGACGAATTCGATAATAATTTAAAGTTGAAGTTCCAGGTTGTTCTTTAAAAAAATATAAAGTGGTTTAAATTGCTCCGAATCAATTATAGTGCGTTCATTAAAATGTCTTTATGTTAGACAAAACATAAAATGGAAAATAATCCGAATTGTGCAGCTTCATTAATTTCTATCGGTAAAGAAAAAAAATAAAAATGAAAATATTTTTCAATTTCAGTTTATCATTATTATTATTATTATTTTAATTAATAAAGTAAGAAATATTTAATTGTTATTTAATTTTTATTTAATACGTCTTACCATGATGGAATATTTAAATGATTCAAATTAAAAATCATTTAATAATATAAAAATTTTGAAGTCGACAATAATTGATTTCATTCTCTTAATTATGAAATTGGAAGCATCTAGTACATAACGATTATCTAGTGCAAAAATTTACAGATTAAATAATATCCATTCATTTAGTCATGAAACTGATGTGATGATAACGATATAATAATTTGAAATAGATACATCGACATATATCCATTATATCGCTATCATTATAATCATATAATATCATATATGTATTAATATTTTTTTTTTTTGTATTTAATGGTCAAATTATATATGTCCATAACAATAATAAGCTGTAGAAGTACCTGTCAATTTGTATCTAATTAATTCATACAAAAAATTTAACATTTAATGCTGTTCGAGGTTTTAAAATACGAATTTTGTAAAGTATTTTCTTAGTGTACCTATGCACACTAATTAATATATTCATTCAAAATTTACAATTGAATCAGTACAACACCAGTTTTGGATGAGTCGTATTAAAACTCCTTTGTAGTATAACATACCATTTAATTATTTACCACTTTAATCAAATGATAATTATTTTTTTTTTTTAAATATTAAGGTCTTATAGAATTTTTAATTCAAAATCTGGTGAAATGTTTCTTGTACTAAATAGTCTGATATTTATTTATTAATAAAATTTCTTTTTGTCCCAAGTTTCAAAATTATTGGAGTAATCAATTATTTTGTACACACATATTATAAAAATAAATTCTGACCAACAATTCATGAGATTTTTCTCAATATCATCAGTAAAGTTAAATGATGAATTAATAATTTTCCGGTTTTAAAATCAAGCATTTTTATTTTATTCAATAAAACTATTCGAAAAACTAATTTTTTTTTAATTATTTATATTATAATGAAAATTATTTGTTTAAGTATTTTTTTATCTGCACTGTTGTTAAGTTTTTATTCTTGTCAAATAATAATTACAATTTATAATAGTGTATTAAAACAGATTTTTTTTTTTTTTTTTTTTGAAATTTCTACCTTTAATTCTTATTTATGACTTATAACTATTATAGACTGTGCAATAGTTAAATAAATATTCAACCATTCAAAGTTCAGAAAAGCGAAAAAGTGGCAGTACATTTCAATAAGTACTCGTGCGTTCCCGCTGCTGAAAATGTTTTTGACACAAACCACACGCTCTCGATAAAACAATACAAATCGATTCAAAAGCAAAGGTTTATAGATTTACTTCGATGAATTTTGCTTTCGAGAGAATTCTTGACTCTCGTCTGCGTAAAACGTCGAACGTTACTACGTGCATTTTGAAGTTTTTAAGTGCTGCCTAACCGGCCTTGTGGGGGGAAAAAAACTTAATAAGAAAGAAAAAAAAAATTCGCTTAAGTATATCTGAAGCACGCCCTTTGCCGCCGGAGAACGCGTTTCACGCTCGTGCGTCTTTGTGCACGTGATATCAACGAGAACGTTTCGATTGTACGCGCGGTCGATCGAAAACCGATTGTTTTCGCAAAAGCATTGCACGCGGGTAGGTGCTTTTATTTATCGCGGGTAAAATCGACGGACGGTCATTACGGGAGAACCGTCGAGCGTCGTGCGAGAGTTCGACGTTTTACACCGATTGACGTGTGTGCGCGGCGGTGACAGTGTGATTCCGTGTGCACGCCGGCGAAATCGGACGGACGGGAAGAAATACGTGTCGATTCGATGACCGCGTTTCGGCAGTGATTCCGGGGCCGTATCGAACGGATCCGAAATCACACGCTACTACGTGCTATCGCGACGCGTGGCCGAACGTCCGCTCGTGACACCGATTTCCACACGAACGTTGCTCTGGCCCCGCCTTGTATGAAATTCTAAATTTTTTTTTCACAAATATTTAGCACATAATTAGCACGAATTTGCACGACCAAATTCAGAATTCGCATGAGATTTCTTAAAATTCTAGATCAAAATTACGATGGGCGGGGCTGGCGGCGCAACGGGTAAAATCGTAAAACGGAACTGGCGCGCAAAGTTCTGGCGTGCGAATTACGTGCTAAATATCGGTGTTGTGAGAATTTCGCGATTCGCTAAATTTCTATTCAGGGCGGGACTGGCGTAACGGGTAAAATCGTAAAACGGAATTGGCGCGCAAAGTTCTGGCATGCGAAATTTGGACGATGATCGTGCAAATTCATGCGAATTACGTGCTAAATATTAGGATATTCTGATCATGAATTATTTAAATTTTTCGACTGGACGGGGCTGGCGAAACGTTGTGCTAGCCCCGCCCATCGTTATTTTTATCTAGAATTTTAAGAAAATGCATGCGAATTCTGAATTCGTTCGTGCAAATTCATGCTAATTATGTGCTAAATATTTGTGAAAAAAAATTTAGAATTTCATTCTAGGCGGGGCTAGTGCAACGTACGCGATTTCCACGCGATATCAGTGCGAGCGCGTAATAAATCATTTACGCGCATAATAATATTATTAATAATAATCGACTTTTTATTCTATTTCGGTGTTTTTCCCCCTCGTTTTAATCGGCGCACCGCCGTGACCGTTTATATTTTACCGACGTGTGTGCACGTAGCCGCGGCAGTATAAATTATGTTATTAGTCCCCGGGCGTGCCGTGCGTGAAGTCTGTGCGCGCGCGCGCGCCGCTCCGGTAAATTATCGTTTTACGGCCGCTCGCGGTCATCGGTTAAATTCGCTAAATCGCGAGGGAGGTCGGTCGGTCGGCCGTGCGGTTTTCGCGGGCGCCGAGGTCGTCCGGAGGCTTCGCGCCACGCGACCGAACGCCGCGATATCGTCTCGGTCCGGCTCGGCTCGCGCGTCCGGATAAGATCGTCACGGGAGATCACGCGGCAAAAAATCCGTCGTCCCGGTGCTGTCGGCGTGCGTGACCGTCCAGTGACGCGTGTTTCTCCTGCAGTCGTCACCAGATTGTTGTTTTCGTCGCTTTAGCACCTCTCGGCCGAAATCTGATTCTTCGAGCTCGTACAGTCCTCGTCGAACACTATCGTCGTTACCGCGCGATCGCGTCACACGACTCGTGGTCACCGCGGTGTCGAGATAGCGCCGTAATTTCATCATTCATCGTTAGGAACGTGGTTTGAGCTCCTGGATAAAATCCGGGTACACGAGGAACACTGTCGAAACGCCTGAACGTGAGAAAACATTTTGGTATTCGTTTCACACACACACACACACTAGCGATCTAATTTCCCGTCATTAACAAAGGTCGATGTTGAAAATCATTGGCGTGCAATTTTAGTAAAGTTCTGAAAACTATTCTGATAACGTGTTCCAAAATAATAGCGTTATGAGTTTTATGATTTTAAAATCGTGTTTGCTTATTAAATAACTCAAATTTCAAAATTTTTTCATAACCAACACACGGATTTTGTACATAAAGTATTCACCGAAATAGTAATTAAAATGTAAACAATACGTTCTTTCTCGGTAACAGTGTATACCAATGTTTAATGATAACATATGAAATTTGTCGATATCGTCCGGGTTTTATTCGGAATACAACTAAAATAATCAATCATAATATAATTTAAACTAGGAGAGATAATTTTTTTAATTTGTGCGTTAATTTTATATTAATAAGGGATAGCATTAAAATGACATCAATAGGTTGATAATTGAGTTATTACATTCTATAGCCATAAATCTCATCAACAAAACAACTCGTAAATCAATTATTCCACGCTGCCCGGAAATCCGTAAAACGGATTTTTCCACCCCAGGCTATGATTTTATGAAATAGTAAATTTATTCAAATCGACAATAATCATTTTTTTTTTTTTCAATGATTCATGCGAATCTCTTTGATCACAGCTGTCGGCAAAATTAAAAACGACTAGGTCTTCGTCACGTATAGTATACTATATATGAAAATTCATCATGCGGTGTCATACACAATAGTTATATACCTGGGTTATATACCTCGTATAGTTATATATAGTTATATACCTCGTATATAACTATACCTGGGTCCAATGAAATGCATGGTTGGCACGTGAACGCGAAAAGATATGTTATTCCTACACACGGTCTGTACAAAAGTGAAAATTCGAACGCGAAACGCCTTCTATCGCGTACGGCCGTCGTCGTCTTGTATTTTTGTATTTTTGGTAATATTATTCTGCGCCGTTTCACCAGTGGCACAGCAAGGGTTAGGAAAACTGTGCCTACGCCAGAGGCACACATTTTGATGGGGTGCATAATCATCGTTCGAAATTAGTATTTTTATAACATGGTAAACATTATTATTTTTCTGTTTATCAACATACTTTCTACGCCGGTGCGTTAGACTTTATTGACAACCCGCTCGTATGCGCACACACACGTCGTCGCAGAGATATCGTGTTTGACACGTCTGGTCCGGACAGCCACCTGCGACGCCTGCAAAAATGGCCGTCGACTGCCGCGATTCGGCCACCGCGGAGACTCTGCGGTCCGGAAGAACGCTACCTTGCAGGGCCATAAGTTCGGCAGCCGCCCCCGCAGTCTGACTTAGATCATATACAACGACATTTAAAAAAATGTTGTCAAGCGAATAACAATATTTCATTAGTATACGATAAAAATTACAAGTGTCTTAGCAATATTACCCACGGACAAAGTAAAAAAGTGTACCTTAAAGTTACTCTGGGGAAAAAAAAACGGGGAGAAAAAATAAACGTCCATGAAAAACCGATAGATCCTCCGCTTCTCTCAGAATCTAAAATTACTTTTTGAATCACAAATAGTAAAAATAAACATTATTAAAAATCATAACAATCATACAGATAACCGTACTTGTATATCTTGACTGTATACTATCTTCCAGGTCATTTTCAACCAAAATCATTTGATCAGAATTTTATACGCGTGGTCGCCGGTGTAAAATATTAAATACTGTAATAAATGTCTCTGCAAATTCGAATTGATGTCTTTTCCCGTTGCTCTTTCCTCGAAATTTCCTGCACCAAGTTAGCGTTCCACATTACAGTGTCTCCATCATGTAAATGCAAATTGTGTGTGTGTGTGTGTGTGTGTGTGTGTGTGTTTGTGTGTGTTCTTGCCGGTTTTTCTTTTTATTTCCTTCTTTTTTTTTTTTCTATTCTATAAATCGTACGCACGTACATCGTCTTTGTCTCCCCCAGAAGACAATAGATTCCACGTAACGACGATGGTGACTTTAATTTTCGTGTTTTTTTCTCTCTTTCTTTCTTCGGAAATGCGTCGCCATATGGACTGGACTCAGTGCGAGAGAAAAACTAATAACGAATACTATTGGATGGTAAGTGAGGGGCAGGGGAAAACGAGGTTCGGAAACGTATATTTATCGTTTCCCGCTTTTATCCGACACGCGTAATACATTCGAACGCTAAATGAGGTATTTATTTCGCGCGGCGAAATTCTAATAATAATCCGAATTAATAAACTACACACGCGGCGCGGTGATGAGACGCCGTATATTTTCCGGACTGAAAATCTCTGATTAAGCCCGGTGATTTCACCTAGAGAACATTTGTAAACGTTTACAGTGGCAGTGTTAATATACGGACGTCTCGGGGAACTATAAATTACACGTTTAATAAGCTAGTAAAAATTAAAACAAAGTACATTACTATTCTATTGTTCTCCGTACAAATGTGTATTACTGCCGTCTACGAAGTCTCGAGTCTGGTTTATTATTTACTAATTACACGTTTGCGACGATTTGCGTGGTTGAAATAATTTCAACGACTTAACATATAACACTATTATGGATATCATTTTTGTGTGTTGCCAGTAAATTTTCATACATCAGTGATTACAGCCATAGATTGTTTTTTATTGCACCACACACAACACACATTATAGTTGAGAAAATAAAAAATGCTACATTTTTTTCCCATCTTTAATTAATGTCACACAGTTTTTTCTTTTATTTTATGACCATTTTAATTTATAATAGTTTTTAATGTCACAGAAAAAAAAACAAAAAATCTGAAATCAGTGTTGAAATAACACAATTTTATTATTCACATGTCATCACCGCTGGTAATTAGAGTTAAAATTTGTGAATAACCTATTTCCAGTGTGGTAGTTCAGGTATTTAATTTTCAAGTATAAAAATACCACCGTATATTACAATATGAAATACATTTTTTTTTAAACGGGTTTTATGTTAAAACAAATACGTAGAGTTACCACTTAGATACTCAATCGACGAAGTTCGATATAACTACGATTATGAAATAATTATATGTAACAGCAATATTGAAGTATCTCGAATATATAATTCTTTGTGATTTTAAATACATTTTGAACAACAAAATGTCATTAAATATTCCATGCTTGTGACATTAAACGCGTGTATATTTACACAAATTTTATTAATTTTCATATGAGCCGTACTTCATGAAACATGTAATTTTAATGCACTAAACTATGTTACGAGAAATTAGATAAAATTTATATGATAAACTACATGTCAACCCATATTGAATGAAACGTGATGTCAACAGCGAGGAAAAATCAATTTTATCGCAAAACTCACTTCATTTCATATAATTATATATTCTAATCAAATTCACCTGAATTTAATACAATTACTGCAACAGTCGTGATAATAATTAAATATTTATGCTCAGTACATGCAGAGATCAGTTTAAATACTAATACGTTTATTCTGTTAAATTTAATTATTTCCACCCTGCATAGTGTTAAATAATCAGTTCAACTTTGAAAACTAAGAAGTGATTATTATTTCTTTATGGAAAACCCATCGAGACACTTAAACAATACTGATTTTTTAATGTATCCAAGTAATCAAATTAATTTTTATTTTTTTATTTATCAACATAGAATTATTTGAATCACACTATGATAATTATTCTTATAGTGTTATAAAAAAAACCTAAAAATATATGTACAGTAATGTATTGTAATGTTTTCAATAATTTCTGATAGTTATTTTCTATTCCATCTCTTTAAAGATTTCAATCCAAGTACCAACATTTTGTAGCTGTCATTTTTTCTATTTCGTTCTGATATAGATGATGTGCAAACAATTATTGAAACATTTAATTTGTATCAAAGTTAGTATAGTATTTACACAGTAAAGAAAAAATTTTCTCGTTACCTACTCATTTTTAAAAGAGGGAAAGACTTATTGCTAAAATACAATACCTGATTGATCTGTACAAATACTTATAGATACTTATACATGCTTACAGTAAATACATCGAAGTACTGAAAATATGACTAAGAACAACACATGTTTTAAAAGGTTAATAATAATAATAATAATAATAATGATAATATTTAACAATCATATGGTATTATTGTGTTGTACTAAAAAAAAAAAAAAAAAAAAACATAAAAAAAAAAATATATAAGTTTTTGAATTTGAAATTTCAGTAGTTTAAGGCATGTTGTACATATTTCGAATAGGTATTTCGGACAAACTCCTACATAACATTTGGTACATATTACCAATACAATCCTATTGATTATTGTGAAATGTATTGTATATCATTTTCCATTCCCTTCATTAAATGGTATCATGTATTTGTTTCGGCGAATGCATTCTGGCTTAAATCAATGTTTGAATTAATCCCATACAAAATGCTTATGTTAATCGAGCTTGCGATTGTATGTTTTGAGTGTTTTGACATCAAACGGATTCCTATTTCCAGTACGACACTTCGATAATGGATAGAAAGCATGAAATCCTTCAAATTTATCACCACACATGTATACGATTATAAAATAAGCATTTTTTTTTTAGAATACCGAAAACGCCATTTGACATGTTTTTATGTCAGTTGATGTGATAACCCGCTACCGTGTGACTGAGGTTTTTTTTTTAAGAAAAAAAAAAGTTTTAATGTGCACCAAACTTAGACAGTTCTGTAGTGGAATCCTTGAATAAGCCAAGTGGTTGGATGTGCATGCGTAAGAATATGGGAGCTATTGTTATACGCATATGACAATGGACCAGGGCTTCTTAATCTTTTAGACACCATATGGACTACTCGAGAGAACATTCGATCAGTCACCGACTACGATTTCATGTACACAAATCACTTATTGAGTGCACAGGTATTACTCGCCAACGTATTCGATTGTTAAATATATGAATTAAAAATTACGGCGAACACACGCGCGCGCGCGCGCGCGCGCGCACACACACACACACACACACACACACACACACACACACACACACACACACACACACACACACACACACACACACACACACACACACACACACACACACACACACACACACACACACACACGCACGCATATACACACACAGGCACCAGGGCCGTATTGCGGTTTGGTGGCGCCCCTGGCAAATCACTGCATTTGCGCCCCCCCCCCCCCCAAATAAAAAATTTGCGGTAGTTTAAAATAACCATTTGAAATATATATCAAGTAATAACTAATAATTTATAATAATTTATAATAATGTATTTATTTTACTTAAATATATAAACAATTGGTACATTATAAAAACAATAATTAATAGTAATTTTTTTCAAAAGGTATGTTTTACAATTGTGTAGAAGTTCAAATAACATTTTGTCCAATATCTGAATAATAGGAAACGTACATTTTGGGTACGTAAAGACCGTACAGTAATACGCAGTTAATAGTTTTGCTATAAATACATACATACCCAATCTATTTTATGAGAATATGATTCGCATATCGATATTTAATCATACGTATAAAATATAATACTCTGTCTAGCCTAAGAACGCATCGGGCGGCGGACGAAAACCGGTCGAAACACGCGCCTAAACATAAACATTTTTCATATAATAAAAATAGATCGAGGCTCTCCTATAGTAAGTCATTAAAATAAATAAATATTTTTCAAATATTACATGAAAAATATTACATAAGTAGTATTGAAATTTGCGCCCCTCTTAGAACTCTTAGAATCGCGCCCCTGGCCCATGCCTTCTTGCCCTGCTCTGAATACGGCCCTGACAGGCACATACAAGAATACAGTGTATACAACGGCTAAGGACTATTCAATCGCTAGATTTGTATTTTGTTTATTTGAGAATTTTGTTTTTATGAATTATTTTTTTAAGTTTTCGACTGTGTTTCAAATCAAATAATTTAAAATTTAAACTACGCGGAGGAATCTTCTTCGATAAAAAACTCACATGGAGTCACCATATACATACAACCTAACTCAAGATAAACTCTCGTTTCCGGCTCCTCAACTATTGCCTAAATTATAATTCAAAATTAACAATCGACACCAAATTAAATCTCTGCAAAAGTCTACTAAAACCAATTCAGACGTACGGCGCCCAAATTTGAGGCTCAGCAAAAAAATCTAACATTAAAAAAGTTCAAATCTTCCAAAACAAAACACTACGTCTTATTACTAAAGCTCCATTCTACGTTTCGAATCGAACGTTACACAGAGACTTAAATTTACATACCGTTCTAGAAACTGCAGCCAATTCATATAAACGTTACTACAAATCACTTTCAAACCATCCAAACATCCTAGTAAAAAGTTCATCCGATCCCATGCCAGGTAACCCTCCCAAAAGACTCAAAAGGAAACGGTGTCGCGAACTACTCCTTGACTAACCCCCTCTAAACAATCTCAAAATCGGAGTGTCGCCAGTGGGCGGCTTCTCCACCCACAAGTCCCCATATCTCTGTAAACCTTGTCCGTCGTTTATGCTCATTATACCACATTGTATGGATAGTATGATTCTAATAAAAATAATAAAAATAAACAAATCTACGCGAGACGTGGATCATAGGTTTAGAAAACTAGAAATACTGTGATATACACGGACGTGGAAACGGTATTGAAAGCGTATTAGCGCGGGGACTCGGCATTTTACGGCGTGGGTCTCTGGCGCGCGCACACGCCCGCAATCCGCGTTCGAGTCTAGACGGTAACGCGGTACTTTTTCGGCCACGGGGTCGAGCGACTGTACCGTTCGGCACGGCCGCAAAGTCACACAGTCAAGTTTTACCGCTCTACTTTCCCCTCGGTACGCGCGATCAAAGCTCATGAATATGAATGATATCCGGAACGGTAAATAATATTATCATTTTCCGTACGCACACATCCGCCGTCGCCGCGGCGGCCACAACCTAAGACACGGGGCTAATAGATCTCTGTTTGTCGACCAACGGTGACTACGGTGGCAAAGGTCGAGATACGTTTTGTGTGTGTGTGTGTGTGTGTGTGCGTGCATAAACTTATACGAGTTTATAGAGACCACCGAAGAGGTCGCGAATGGCAATTATCGCGTGTTTGCCGACGAAACCCACTTTGAGGTGCATACAGCTTGCCGCCGAATTCGCTAAATTTAATAATATATAACGCATTGTCCGAGTACAATGAACACAATGACGTGTATATATAAAACAACCCGGCGGAAACGCCTACCACTGTCGTGACGTCACCGTGGTACCCTCTAGACCGACCTCATGGAAAAATAGACTACTCGGATAGGCTTATATATACGTATATATATTGTATGTGTTGATATTAATGGTGACAGCGGAAAATGTGTACGGAAGAGCGGCGGTAGAGTTTGCCACTTAAGCGAATATATCGCGTGCGATCTCGTTCATTAAATGCGCTCCGGTTTGTTGTTCGGCCGCAGCAAGAGACCGCGATGGCGGACCGGCGTGGCGGCGGCGGCGGCGGTGGCGGTGGGGTAGGTTTTGAGTATATCGAAATCCGTATTTGAACACACACACACACACACACACACACACCAGTTACGACGCTCGTTTGACGAACGGGGTCTTATGTGCGGGCGTGCGTGGGTTCAATGCGAGTGATGCAAAAGAAAATATCTGTAAATTGGAAAACCATTCATTTTCGACGTTGTTGGTTTTCTGAAACGAAACGTAATTTGTCGAGGTGCAATATATTACACCATCTTCGTCGTTGTCGTCGACGCGTTCGGCCATTCGTCCTTTGCGTTTCATTATTACACTATGAATACCATGCGGGTGCGAGTCGGAAAAAAAATAAATATACATATATGAATGAAAAAAATTCTTCGAAAATATCATATTCCGTACGGGTGGCAATCAATCACGGGCCACTACACACAAGTGTAATATGCATAAACATGCGCGCGACACGCTTTACACGGGCATTTACTTTAGGACGACTGTTGAATATCGGCGTTGACGTGACGCGCCGCGCCTCAAATATTCATATCGCGGTCGTTTCCGAGTTTAGTATTCGAAAATCATACGAAACTGTACAGCCGATAAACGAAAAATTTTTAATTAAAAATTAACTACAGCAATTCAGCAATTTCGAGTCGAGTCATCCATGCAAAATATTTCAATATGAGATCGCATTTAAAAAAATAATAATAATAATAATAATAATAAAAAGTTTTAGTTTTGTAATAATACAATTTTATACGAAAATATAATAAACGTTTTGAAAAATGTGTTGATGTGTTTTTATCATTCGACTTCAGCGTTTTATGGATTTGTTCAAGCTTGCACGAAAATGGTTGAATAATTATTTAAGACCTCTTCGTTCAAAGTTCATTTAGTTTTTTATGATTTGCTGAGAATAGTTTTGATTTTTTTCCGTCGTCGGTTAAAACTACTAACAATCAGTAATTATTTAATTTCTGTCCAATTATTATTATCGTGATAAATATTATTCCGTTATAATTAATTAATTTTTAAGATGTGTGTTTCATACTGATAAGCGATTTGTTTTTTTAAACTTACTGGATATTCACTAAGTTAAAAATAATCACACAAAATAAGAAAATCAATGACTGTGTCTTATTTTAGGTTTTTAATAAAGCAAAGAAAGTATTGGTTTTACATTGACGTGTTTTTTTTTTATTTTATTTATGTCTGTTACCACATTATTTAGCTATAAATCTATTAATAATATAGTTGAAAACTTAAAATGTCATTAATTATCAACTTCTAAAAAATGTGTAAAATTAAAAAAAAAATTGAAGGTATACTTATAAGAAAATACTTATACGAAATTTAAGAAATATTGTTTTTTTGAGTGTTTTAAAGGTACCAAACACCTTTTTTCCATCAAAATATTCATTGAATATTTTCTTTCATTCACATCACACATTTTTTAAAGATTGGTTGAATGAGTTATGTTTGCACGGGTTTTAAGATACAACTATATGGTATATATATACAACTATAAAACTCTTATTAGGAAAATATCATATTTATTTTCCTTATTATTATTTTGTTGTGCACGATAAATAATTCGGTTTTTCAGGTCGACTTATTATTTCCCACCCATTATAATGAGGTTTTTCTGAAAATCTACGTATTAATCGAATCGTACCTGTAAACCGTACACAGATTGTGTTTCCGATGTATTCGTATTATGAGAAAATAATCAGTGACGGAGACTTTAATTGATAATAATTATAATCATTATGTGTGATCGTGTTCCAAGAGATCACCGCGTCTGACGGCACTACGATAAAATGTAAAATACGATCTAATATAAAAGACCAACGACAACCGTCCGGGTTTGAGACCCAAAGTGACGTACCACAGTCATCTTCCGTACGACGTAATCGCGCAACGCCGGACTAGATACGGATCTAACACCCGAAGAACGTTGGAAGGGTCGATTGTTTAGAAAACAATAACGATCGCGAGCAGCGTCCGTTCGACAGAGTTGGGCGTTATTCGAATCAAATGACGTTATCTAGGTGATTATTTAGATGACATTTTATTCGAATAAATTATTATTCGAATGATTTTTTTTTTTTACAATTTTATTCGAATAAAAAATGATTCGACTAAATGTCAAACGTACAGAAATTCGATAAATGTTCGTATATTTTATTTTGGTAAACACAGAGTTATTGATCATCAACTATGTTCAATCGAATAAAATGACCGAAAATTCTTCGTATAACTGTTTTTGAAATTTAGTCGATTCATTTTTTTATTCGAATAATTGTAAAAAAATCATTCGAATACATATTTATTCGAATAATTATATAGATAACACTATTGTCCAACACTGCCGGTCGAGTACCGACACGGACGACCCTCTGTGACCGAGGCAGACTCAGTCTAGTGTCGCGTTTTCGATTGGAAAAAAAATAATAATAGCAAATGACAACGTCGAGAAAGAATGAAAAAAAGGCGTACCGCGTGATGCGCGTGCAGCACACGTCACAAGGTCTTGTGTGTGCGTGCACAAAAACGTACGGTCGGGCGAGACGAACACTGCAGTTGTGTGATGGCCGCGCGTAAAATTCTCAACGATCAGTATCCGACGCACTCGTCGCCGAGACATGGCCCGGCGCAGCAGCAGCAGCAGCAGCAGCGCACGACAGCCGACACGGTCAAGAAGGGCCTCAGGCCGGGCCAGTATCACGACGGTGTAAGTAATAACTTATAATAATCGTCTGTGAACCGTTCGAGTACACTCGAGCACACTGGTGCAATATGCGTATTAGGAGTACGTAATAATAATAATAATAATAATAATACCAATAATGTGTGTGTGTGAGTGTGTACTTACATGCATAGGTTCATATGTAGGTGTGTATATAGGGTGTTTCAGAAGATGTGTCCCGAGGTAATGAAAATAGTTAAATTCATTATATATATATATATATATATATATATATATATATATATATATATATATATATATATATATATATGACTCTAGAGATTTATTTTTTTTATTTAAGCTACCAATATAAAATTATTACAGCTTAACAATTACAACTAAAGATACATTAACACATAAAAATACAAGATATAGAAAAGCCCAATAGAAATATATACTGACAAAAAAAAAAAAAAGAAACCAATCAGTGATGAAAAAAGTTAACAAACAGAAACCTACACTAACAACAACAAAAAAAACAAAAAAGAAAAAAAATTGAACAAACGTTTGAGGAATGTTAAACCAATATATTAATCAAATTCAGAATCCAGCATTTTCGAAGAATTTCAATATAAAAATAATAATAGCTCTTGAAAAGGAATTAAGGATAATTGTTGGTTCTAGTGACATACGTAATATTGTTATTATGTAAAAAGCGAAGTTATTTATATCGGGAGCTAGAGAGTGATGGGCAATCGGCGGGAATGTGTGAGAAGTCGCAAATTGTTTCTTCTGCATGACGAGTGCACAAAGAGGAGTCGTTCAAGTCGAGGTGGAAGGCATGTGCAGGGAGTAAATTGTGACCAAGTCTGAGCCTGGCAAATCGGACGATTTGGGACCTGTCTAGAGGCTGGTTAACGAACCATGGGTGTCGTGGAATTCTAGGGGTTATGGATCTATACCACTTAGCGAAATCAGGAGCTACTGATGACCATCTATCTTGCCAAGCCTATTTGTAATTATTTTGTAAAATATTAAAAAGATCAGAGGGCGGGATTTTACGCACAGATGGGTTTAAACTATATTTGGTGGATGAAGCGAGACTCTAGAGATAAGGCCTATAAATATTCGTATGTTAATTAAATTTTAATGATTTAGTTAAAAATTAAAAAAAAAAAATTATTATTCCATATCATATTTTTATCTTTAGACTTTATTGTTTCTAAAAACGTTTACGTTTTATGTTTATGTTTAAATTTTCATTTTTGATAATATAATGATTTTTTTATTTATTTTTTACTATGATGAAAATTAAGTCACAAAATAAAAAAGAATAAACTCAATAACATTTCTACCTTAGAGTTTCATTAAAAGATAAAATAAAAAGGTTTTTTTTTGAAATTGTAGTTAATAGTTTCGTGAGTAATGTATACAAGAAAGAAAAAGACTTTGATTACTGGTCGCCAGTATCGCCAGTATATCAATACTGTTGATACATTTAAGAACAAGAGATATTGAAAATGAGAAAATTTCCCCGGAACACCCTGTGTGTGTGTGTGTGTGTGTGTGTGTGTGTGTGTGTGTGTGTGTGTGTGTGTGTGTGTTTGTATAGATGTATAACACATATAGACGTTTGCCGTGTACGCGCGATTACGACGATGTCGGTTGCGCGACGGTAGGACATTAAAGAGGTATGGCCATTAACCCAAACGATATCTACCTACGTTTTTTCCCGATATTATTGCAGCAGTGTCGTAGTAACAACCGACATGGATTTAAATGCACCTCTTGGGGTTTAACGTCACTATGCCACGTTTGCAGTACCTTTGTGCGTGCATGTTTGTAAGTATGTGTGTGTATGTGTGTGTGTGTGTGTGTGTGTGTGTGTGTGTGTGTGTGTGTGTGTGTGTGTGTGTGTGTGTACGCGTGTATATGTGTGGTTGTATTGGTTAGGGCACAATATACGGTATAAGTACTGTACGATTTGAACGACGCACACGTGTACAATGTACATGCGCCGCGTACGATCGGCAATAATCGCTCGGTTAATTGCGTCGGTCGATTCATCCCTTCCCCCCCGCGGCCATTGATCTTTGGCTCTGTTTCTCCACCACACGTCGCGTCTCCGTCTCCCGAGAGTACGGGAACAAGGTATACCCCGATTACCCCGTGGGATCGTGGTGAAATTAGCAAACGACCGACGACAACGGTCCCGGGAACGTTTCCAGTGCACACCCGCGTCAACTTCAACGTCATAATATCACGTAATTGTGGAATGCGCGCGAGTGCAATAATGTACCGTGTCGTCGTTGTGACGATGGCGACAGTCGTGCGACGGTTAAATTGCGTCAAACGGCAAAAAAAAAAAAACTCACGAAAAACGTTCGTATTACACAAACTCTTGGTTGGCCTGCAGTAGGATAATAGATCGCGACTTTTTAAAAACATCGATAAACAGAAAAGTCGAGATAATCCGTTTTTTCACAAAATGGAAAATGTATTATTCTACATTAACGTCATTAAAACGTTTATAATTGCCTGTGTGTTGACTGAATTTTCATTAAAATATTGCAAGTGTGTTTGAGGAAATGCCGCACAGTATGAAGTTATTTTTATTTCAATTCCACGAACCATCCTCGTCGTTACATGCATTATTGTAGTTATGAATAATTTTAAAAAAATGTCAATTTGGTAGGTACAGGTATTAATTTTTCCGTTTAGAAATACTAATTAATAGTCAATAGAGATGACAAATGTACTAAACATTTTTTGCCTGTATATCTACGGTTTATATTTTTAATTCCACGTGTTATTATTAGAAATTATAAAATTTTAATGGGATTCTTAATTTACTTGGAACGGTAAAATAGCCACGCTGAAAAAAAAACCAGGAGTATAATGTAAAAAAATGCCGTGAAATTTTAAAAAGTATGTTATAGAAGTGCGCACGCCGGTGAACTCCGTTTACCTCCGTGCCCCGGGATAAAGATGTGTTCTACCGTTTTGAATTTACACGTAACAATATTGTCAAACTACATGTATATAACATAATAATTTAATACGCACATAAATCTGAATCAAAAATAGAAGGGACTGTGAAAAAAACCAGCGTTTTTTCGCGGGTTTTCGTTACATTTTGCGTTTACCTTGCAAACAACGGAAAAAAAAATTGATAAACGAGAAAGTACTGCGCAATATTATGTGTCCTACATTTTTCGTGTTTCCAAAAGAGAAAAAAAAGGAAAAGTCAAACACATTATTGTAACACCATTTTCTCAGCTCAGATTCTGAAAGTGAATTTATAGTGTATATATATATATAAAGCAACGGGCTTAGTGTAATTTGACACCGTCACACGTTTTCGCGTGAGTCTAATTACGACGGTGACGCGTCCTGTAAAGCTCGATATTAATTATCTGAAAAAGACCGTTTCTCGTGCGTACATCAAAGGGGATCCTGTCACCGTACGTTTCCTATAACGCTGCACACTGATGCACGGGTCGGCTTGTACTATCCTTACAATGATTTTAGGCCACACACACACACACACACACACACTCTAAATTACAAACATAACACACACGCGATGCCGCCGCCGAAGAAGATAAATGTTGTTAATTAGTGTGTCCCACAGAGCGTAGGCCATGTGCGTCGACAGCACGTGCGACGACGGCGGTGGCGGCAGTATTTAAATGCGACCAGCGACTGTACCCGACAACAATATAAACGCCATTAACCGCCCAGCCGTCCTGCCGCCACGGCGTAAGTATAACGCACTAATTAACAAGTCCCTACGGCGGTGGTGGTGCGAAAAAGGAACACAAAACTTTTATAACTTCCCGTTTCAGCCCCCCTCGCCACCACACAACTCGTTACTGGTTTTTACGTGTGTGCAAATACATATACAGTGTATAACAATAGTACGATACGCGTACCTTATAACAGTAGTATATACAGTATATATATATATATATATATATATATATATTGTATCGTCGACGTCTCCTCCGTATGCGGGGGAGGGGGAGCCGCGCTTATTTAAAAGTTGTTGAGTTATGGCGTTTTACGGATCCGGTACCGGGGGTGGTGAGTGTTTGGCATTCGTGTGCGTATGTAAGTTTGTGAATGTGTGTACAACAACAGAACTCGGGGAAATTTATCTGCCGAAAAACGACGGCGGCGTCGGCAGTGGCTGACGGATACCGCCGCCAAAAGTGTGTCGTATACGTGACTGGCATTCACACACGGTCGCGCGCGTGCGCAAATACGGTCTGGAATGTGCTTGTACACACACACGCGCACACACACACACACACACACACACACACACACACACACACACACACACACACACACACACACACACACACACACACTTATACATCGCGTTTGCACGCACGCACCGGGCACCATATTTAGATATTTTCAGTCCGCCGCCATCGGAGTTTTCAATCGACGGACGTGACCATAGCGTACACGCGCGCACTTCTCGTTTTAGGAACTGCTGACTACCACGGTTTCGCACGATTTTTTTCCCCTCTCGACCTAAAATAAATACCGTCGTCGTCGTAAGAGACGGCGACGTGGCGGTCGCGTTTGTCGTGCGGATCGATAAGTTTGGACGACACTACGTTTGTTCGGCTGCTATCGGCCGAAGAATCTATTCTGTGGTAGTCGCCTTCGACACGTATAGATGTGTAAACGCGGACACTACACCCGCGCTTGTGTGATTCGTACGGTGACGCGTATCGGTCTCAAAAGAATCCGTGTCGCCGCGGTCGGCCATTCGCGTTTTGAGGGCTTTTCACACTGCGTACGTATTGGGACGACGACGAGGGGAAAAAAAGCACCATTTTTTTTTTTGTTCTATTTCGTAAAACCCGCTGTAGCTTTGTTCTTTGTGCAGAATAATAACGTACACTAATGTGAAATACCACCGCTGCGGTGGCAACAACCATTTGCATACGTCCTGCTCGTCACACCCCGTTCACGCACGCCGTACCGACCGACGGGTCCAGAGTTTCGCGAGCACACACACACACACACACACACACACACACACACACACACACACACACACACACACACACACACACACACACACACACACACACACACACACACACACACGCACGCACACACATACATACACACACACACATTTGACTGCATCGATCCCGTGCAGAGAAACTATACAGTCTCGTTCGTACGCGCACATACCGTTTTCGACGTTTAATTGCCAATCGATTTTAGATTCTGAGTGAAGCGAAGGATCTTATGGTTTTACAATGATGTTTATTTTTTTTTTTTTTCTGTAAAGACTTTTTCACTTTTACATTTTAATACTCAAATATTGTCAAATACAACAAGAAATAAATTGCAATTTTTCGAATCAATGTTTACTGTATAAAAAATATAATAACAGAATAAACGTTATTTATAGCTTAAGTACGTATAGATACAATTGTATGATGTTTCATACAAAATGTTGAACATATTATATGTTAAGATTTTAGATTCTGAGTGAAGCGGTCAGGTTAGGTTATGGTTTTACAATAATGTTTATTTTTTTTTTTTTATTAATATTATTTTTTTTTTCTGTAAACACTTTTTTTGTATAGAAATCCTTGTCCAAAAGTTTCGTTCAGCAACTTTTTAAATTCGAAATTGAACTGAGATGGTACTTTAAAGAGGTCATTTTTCCAAAATCTCCATAGTTTTTCCAGTAATCAAGAATAACGATCGAAAAACTGAGTAAAAACGGTAAAATCGGTAAAAATCCGCCGTAAACGAGATTTTCACTATTCAGACTTTAGGTATTTAGTCATAAATCGAAAAGTATTGAAGCTAGAAATTTGAAAATTTTATCCAATATCAAATACATAACTTTTTATATTGGACAACATTTTCAGAACAATTATAGCACTTTTGACTTAAATATAGAACTTTTAATTTACCAAATTGTTTGAAAGTTTTTATGTAATATAATTTTAAATATTTGACAAAAAGTTCTGAAAACGTAATATGACCTTACCTACCTATACCTACGTAATTATCCTAACGAAAATTCAAAAATCGTGACTCAGAATTTTTTTTCATACACACTTTAATAAATTATTATACGATTTTTTACGAAATTGTCTGATTTCTTTTAAGTTTATTTCTAATGAAATATTGCGTATTTGTTAGAAAGTTCTGAAATTTTAATACAAGTTTACTCTTATACTAAACTATCAATACCGAAAAAATATCAATAATCGTGACTCGTGATTTTTTTTCCAAGCGTTTAAAAAATTATACAAATAACCGTAAAATACGTAAACAGTATTTAAATAATAATATATTACATTACACCGAAGCTTTGCTCAGAATCGTTTTATACTAAAGAAATGAGTCATCATTTCTTTAAAACTTAATACATTCATCACCGATATCTTGTCCGAGGACCGAAGGGACGAAGGACGAACTTGTACCACCATCATCTCACTTACCAGCTTTTTTATTTCATGATACGATTCCGTTCACAACACGACGCGTTCACGCCACTACGTGCTTCAACGGACGCAATTATACGCGCTGCAGCACAGTCGATCGTACCGAATTTCGTGGGGGGGAATCGACGGGTTTTAACGTCGATTACCCCGTGCAACAGTCTCGTCGTTTCACCTACGTCAGCTCTCGTATTTTTCAGCCGTCCGCGTCGGCACGCGTCACCGTCGTCGGTTTCCGACGGTTCGGAGGGTGAGAGGGACAGTGCAAAAATTTCGCGGAGGCGCCGCGTGGAACACACCGCCGAGTCGTTTCAAACGATAATAATATATTTTAAATAGGTCACGTGTGTTTTTCCTCTCGCCGCCGTTGCGCCGTCGTCATACGTGAAAACGTGATATTCGAAGAATTCGAGGAAAAATGCCGTCGAGCTATGCGACACATAAACGAAAAGAGGACGCGGCATCACACGACCAAGTGAAGGTACGCGACATTTTTTCCGGAAAATTCGACGAAATCGTCTACCTCGAGGTATGCAGATTGCAGATAACACCGTTGACCCGGCGCAGCGGCGTGCAGTCGACCGCGGGCCGGCCGAAAAACCCCAGAGTAGGTGTCTGTGTGTGTGTGTGTGTGTGTGTGTGTGTGTGTGTGTGTGTGTGAGTGTGTTTGTGTGTGTGTGTGTGTTTGTGTGCACGTGTGCGCGTGTGTGAGCGCACGTTTTTTGGCCTATCCACAACTCAACCCTTATACAAGTCTGCGCGCGCCCGCAGACCGGAAGGAATGTCACGGGTTAGCCATCCGTGATTTCGATACGTAAACCCATATTGCGCGAATTTACTCTTTATCGAACCCGTCGAGCGACACGTCGTCACGGGCATAGGTAAATCATTTATCGTACGTTATTATCGCCGTGACCACTGCCCTCCACCCACCTCCCACACACACACACACACACATACACACACACACACACATCGTCCGTCGCCCCGTACACATGCGAATAATGACAACGATAATATAATGCAGTACTGTCGCGACGGTGATAACAACGGTGATATTAAATTATACGCGGCTGCGGTGTTCGACGTTTTTAACGGGCGGTCTCGGCGACCTTTGTAGTGATTTATGATTTCCTCCGGAACGGTCGACGCGCGGCCCGTTAGTTGTGGCCGTCGACCGACTCGCAAGTCAAGCGATATATTTACACAGGTACCTGTGGAACGGGGTCGTGGTGTACCACCGTCAGCTCCTCCTCCTCCTCCTCCTCCTCCTTATCCTCGTCCCATCTTTCTGCTAGTGTGACGCGTCGCAGTACCGGGAACGCGGACAAACGTCGTCGTTTTAGCTGCGATCCGATCTACCGCATGAACGCCATGGTAAACGATCTGTCGGACTACGAGTCAGTGGCGGATTTGAGGGGGGCGCGACGTGGCGATCGCCCCCCCTAGGGATTTTTTTTTGTTACCTGAACTATAGCGCCGTATGATATCATGAATATGAAATTCATAACTCATAGTTATAACTTATAACTATAAAGTCAAACTTAATAAATAATAAAAAACGGTATCCTTTTGAATATCTTATCAAATAATATTTATCATTTGATTATATCAATAAGAACAAATATCGAATGTAGCGCAACAAGAAGTCTAATAAGTACATTCTCTTTGCGTTTGCTGTGTAAAGTGGGGTAGATATATTAAATCGTAAAGCAATGATAAATCATTTTTCAATAAAAAATTATTCCGAGTGGAGAATTAGTTTTATATGAAATTCTATTAAAACAGTCGATTTCGTCCAAATTCAAATCACAAAAAAAAAAAAAAAAAAAAAATACAGTACGTTTTCAATTATTACGTCCTTGTTAATTAAGAATCCATGATGCCGATTCGCCCCCCCCCTTAAATAAGCTGCACATCTGCCACTGCTACGAGTGTGTGCTGGTGATTAAAAAAAAAAGTAGTCAGAGCATAAATATTCGCAGTTTGGAAAAATCACACGGAAAGTTGACCAGTACGGCGTCGTGGCCTCGTTAGCGCCGTCGCGGTCGCGGACGCCAACGATTACACTCGACGGTTTTACGTCACAGAAAAAAATAATCAAATCGGTTGTTTCCCCGCGTAAAGAGATTGACGTTCTCTTTTTTCCTCGTGGGGTCGTTTGATTTATTTAGGAAACCAAAACAACATTACGTACCAACGGCCACATATGTATATTTATAATATTTACAAGAGTCCATTAAATAATGAAAAAAAAATATATATATTAAAAAGGGTTTGAGGGTCCCATATGGTCCGGCGGTGAAAAATGCCAAAAGTTTTTTTTCCAGCAGTCGTCCTAAATTTGATTATGATGCGGCCCTCTTACGTGTACGTGTATGAGTGTGTGTGTGTGCGAGTGTATATTTACAGATATGTACAGTGCATACATCGCTAGGCTCGTACCGTTACACACACTCACACTACGACCTCTTAACATATAACACAGTTCGTGCCGGACAAAGTGAGCGTGTGTAATCGTATCCCTTGCAAAACGGTCAAAGGCCGCCACGCACGTACTTATCCGTCGGCCAAGAGAAAAATAATAAATAAAAACGCGCGGTGGACCTTTCTTGTTCTCCTGTTCGAAGTTCGCCATCGACTACTTCTGCAGGGCAATATTGCCCGGACCCCGCGGATCGCCGCGCGCGTGTACTGTTCAAGGAGATCTATTTTCATCGTCAGAATCATGTGTCAGTGCAAACGCGATTGCCTTCCCCCGACCCTTTATTTCTCGTGTCCAGAATATTGATGACTGCCGCCGTCGCGTCTTCCCAACGAGTCCATATTGTAAATGTTTTTATGTAAATTCAAACGTCATAACGCTTTTATGTACTAGTATGCGTGTGCGTAAACGTATCACGCACGTCCGTGTGTATGCTTGTGTAGATTTGTGTATGTGTGTGTGTGTGCTAGCGCGCACGAGCACGTGTGCCATTTTTCAAGAGAGGCTTTTGAATAACAATGTCATTATATGTCGATACATTTGTTAAGAAATAGCCAGCACGTAAAAAAGAAAATTAAAAATAGCTTCGACCAATGTATTGGTACGTACGAACACCGTCGTTATATTTTTTTTTACAAATTGAAGTACGAGTGCTTTTTTGCACTGAGTGTCTAATTAATTCGGAACTTAAAATTTGGTGAATTCATACGATACTAAAAGTTTGTAACGAGCTTTGAGCAAGGTCGATGACTTTCTGGGAAAAACCTATTGTTTACGTTTGTTTTTAAAGTTGTGTATATTTATTGTATTATACTGTTTTTATATTTGATATTCCGAAAAACGATATTTTTTAGACATACTCTGTAAATATCTAAAAGGAGATCAATATATAATTTAAAAGTTATAAACACCTGAATTTAAGTGGGACAAAGTAGTTTATTTAAACTTTTAAGGATATTCTTTGGCTGCCCTCATAATGTCACTAAACTTTGGACGTTTATAACTATGAAAATATATTATGTATAATATATTTAATACTTTATGTTTTTTAACTTTTTGAAAAAAATATTTTGTTTAGAATATAAAATTAAAAAAGGTGGTGGTTAATAACAGTGGATGTATACTACTTACTGTTAATTGTTTTATGGTTAGCTCACATAAAGGGTGATAATTGTATATGATATAATTTTAAAGTCGAATACAATAATAAATAATTGCATTTAAATAAACAATGTGGAGCAAAGCACAATCAATTATTATATACCTTGTATCAAATCAATTGAAAAGTATGTAATGAATCTTTTAGAATTGAAACATTTTAATTTTACTAAAAAATGAAAATTGTATAAGATAAAAACTTTTATAAAACTATGCGTTTTCTATGCTTTCAAATGAAAGCCTCGTTAATGGTATATTTAACTGTTTTTATTGCAAATTACCAGTAGTTGTAACTACTTATGCTTAAAAAAAAATCAGAATTATTTTTAAAAATGGCCTTTTTAAAACACTAAGTAGATAGTATTTTTAATTTATAGGCGACTGAAAGGAAATTTAGGACCACTTTTATTACTTAAAACGTCGTAGTGACAGGCGCAAAAAAAACACAGCAGTTTCAAATGTATAAATTCTCCACCCTGTTCAGAATCTTTAATTCATTGTGCTCATCAAAGAACATACAGCATTAAAGTGTGTATTATACTTAAAATAATAGGAAACAAATAACTGTGATTATCATATTAAGATACGAGTACTTAATCGCGGCTCTCTCTCTCTCTCTCTCTCACTGTCTAGAGAGAGCGGCCGCCATCCCTCTTGTGCAGTAGGCAACGGGAAACCACTGCACAGTAAAACCCTTCCTTCCCAAGCAACAATTTCCTTAGAGAAGAATGGTTGCAGCGACGTGGCGAAGCCTTAAAATAAAAAAATAAAAATAATACAAATACGAGTACTTTAATATTTATATAATTATATTTTGATTAAACAATCGATGTGCTCGTGAAAGTTCGCAAAATATATTGCCTTGGGTTTTTTTCATTTCTGAATTTTCTTCAAACCGCATATTATATACGTTAACACTGCGGTTTCAAGCTTTGTACACCTATTATGAAATTATGTGAGAACAAATTACGAAAATAATAACTATAATAATAATAAAAATAATAATACCTAATAATAATGATAATAATAATAATAATAATAAATACCAAACGTCATAGTACAGCAAAAGAATTATAAGAATTAAACGTTGATTTTCAAATTGAATGTCAGAATGTCAGATACTTACCATTGGTAACACGTTATTTTCGTCTGGAAACGGATTTATCGCCACTGTGGAATCGGCGTCGACATGACGTACGAGCCTCTCCACCTCCCCACATCAGTTCCGGCCGAGTCCATCCCACTGAAGTCGGGATTATCCGGATGAAACAATCGGTCGCCAACGTGATCCAAAACGTGAAGTCTGTACACGGATCTATAGCCGTTTACTAAACCACTGAATCGACTTGTTTGAACGCCGAGCGTTTATCGAATTAGAATTATTATTATTTTCTAATGTCAGCACCACAAACGACGTCAATATATTATTATATTATTATGATTATTATCGTACCGAACGCGACTCGATTTCGATGACGGGAGAAAAACAGTTTCAATTCAATATAAATTCAATTTAATCCGGGGCCTTGATCAAACACTTAATGGCCGCCACAAATTTAAAACGTTATTATTTCCCGTCGACAAGTGACGTTCAGACTGACAACGAATTTCCTTTGATGTATTGTTATACCGTGTGAGCGCACTTGACAAAATGTTCGGATACAATTTTTCACGTCGAATTAGAGTTTTATACGCGAATAAGCAGAGCGCAACTTTATCCGTAGTGTGCAGACTACAGGGTTGGGCAAAAAAAGAAAAATATCGATTATATCAATATCGAATATATCATTGATTGTGATATATTGTATCATAAAATATATCATAAGAAATTATCGATATTTTGATATATCAACATTTGATAAATATTTTTATTAATATTATTAATATATTATGATATTTTTAACTTCAAACAGTTGCAAAAATGCTTCTAAATTCTACTAAGAAAATAATTACTCTTCATACTTTTATTAAGAATAAGTAACAATATTTTTAATATTTGATATGTATACAATTTATATATTATATAAGTCTTTTAAATAATCATCATTTATACTTAAACATTAAAAGACACACAATACATGATGTGTGTATATTATGATAAATATAAAAAAAAATTCATACATCCCAAAATTGACTTTCTAAAGAAGAAAGGAAAACTAATTTTTATAAGCGACGATTATTCAGCCTTGATCGATTGTCTGTAATAATGTTGCCAGCTTTTGAAAACAATCTTTCAGAGGGCACAGAAGTTGCTACAAAAGTTAAATATTTGAGAGAAATTTTTGTCAAAATGGAAAGGGACTTTTAAGCCAAAACTCAATTGGAGATTGCTTGCGATCAATTATAGGTTGTTGGAGGTATAATCTTTTTTCACAGTTTACCTCATTACCTATTTTTTAATTTTTTTTTTTTTTTTGATATATCTCGCTTTGATAACCGATATATCGATACTATCGATTATTTAAAATATCAAAAACTTTCGATATATCAAACAGTAAATACCGATAAAATCAAATATCGATATACTTTGCCCAACCCTAGTGTAGAGTATACGATTTCGTATATTTATTATTTATTATGCGAAAAAAAAATGCATAAATAAATTACATTTTATTCATTTCGTGTGAACCTTTTTTTTTTTTTTTTTTTGTATATTTATATATATATTTTTTTGTGTATACACAACTGCATAATTAAAAGTAGCAGAAAATTTCGATTGGGGAAACACGTACGGAATTATTATCAACGCCCGGACGGACGTGTTATTTCCGCGTTATCCGGTCGTGAATGAAAAATGTTATTACGTGTGTCTTGGCCACGGAAACCTCGGTCGGGGCTGCACACGAACGCCGCCGATTCCGATCCCCGGGGCTTATTTCGCGCACGCCTAAGACCCAGTCCGTCGTAATGACGCTTTGTCGAACGACCCCGTTGGCGTCACACGGTATATTATCTGTTTTAGCGATCGGTGTCGGCACTGCCCACCGCCGACGTATTCGGAGATCACTCGACATTAACTGCCCCGGGTAGGCACGTCATTAATTGTCGCAACGAGTCAAAGTCGTGAACGACGACGTGTACGCAATTTTTTCCCCGATAAAAACTCATTTCCACAGCACCGGATGGGGGGGGGGTGTTATTCACGTTACGCGCGATTTTACGACGGTATAAATCAGGGGTCGGCAAGTGATTTCTACTGGAGTCCGGAAAACTAAAATAATGCGTAAACGGGGTTCGTAGAAAAAAAAATGTATTTTATTAAATTATTCAATATTTATTACTAAAATGTTAAAATTATTTGTAAAGAAAACATGCCGTGTGATTTTTAATGAGAAATTGCAATGCTTGTCTTTGGCTAGTAACTTGAAATCGGGAACTCTTGTAGAACGTCTAATACGAAATATTATGTCCTCAAAGCTCAACGTGAGAATCCGTTAACTTTGTTCTCTACTAGTTTATAAAAAAAAATGTTTTACAAAACGACGCAGTTTTTAATAATTATGATGAAAATCGAAATAACGAATTTTTTTTAAACTATCAAAGAAAGACATGTCGACATGTCGGATCACTGCCTTCCGCGGTCCAGATTTGGACCGCGGTCCGCCAGTCGCCTACCATCGGTATAAATATCGCGCGCTCGCGTTTCCATAACCGACCACCCGTAAGTTAATGTATTCACAACCTGACCCGTCGGCAGGGCCCCCGCAAAGGGGGGGTCAGATGGACCCATGGTACTGGGGCCCGGACTTTCGAGGGGCCCGGCGTTCATGCAAATAATTACTTCAGTATATAATAGAACAATGTTTCAAAAACATTTTGATGGTATTATACATGACTTTGCTCAGAAAAAAGCAAGAAAAGCAAAATTTAGTTAATATAGAAAGTGGAAATTAGAATTTAATTTTTAAATGACAATGTGTATTAAGTATTATGATTTATAATACTACCAGAAACGTACATACATACACTCAATTATTATACAGTGAAATATAAGTTATAATAATCACATTGTTTTATTTTACCTAACAAATGTTTCATACCATTTTTTCAAGATTTTATTTTTAGTTTGTACTATGTATAATTATACTAAACATGTTTTTGATTTATGATAGATACCTATCAATTTGTTGATATTTTATTTTTTAATTATAACTACTCCTATAATCTATGCATAATACTAATATTTAAGGTCTTGAAATAATTATTCATCTCGAAAAATTAATTTTTATGATAGAGGGGCCCGGATTTAGTTCTGTACCCGGGCCAAAAATATGATGTGGGGGGCCTGCCCGTCGGCTCTCACGACGCGTTAAAATACATCACGATCGTACTATCGTACTATATTGCCGACGGCATTTTCAGAACGTCATTCGCGACGACGTCTTTCAGAAAACACTCGAATCGTTCAGACGTGTTTTACAGGACCGCCGCACTTGAGTACGGTCCGGGGTTGGCCAATACCCTCGTCGTGACGTTTTTCAATGTGTATCTAAACACGGGTCCAAACGCGTTCGAGAATTACAATACGATTACGACGATAATCGTTTAGAAGTTTCGGTTTGCGGTCGTAATGATTTCGTGCCTGTGCGGTGTCAAAACAGTTCAGTAGGATATTCCCGAACAAATCTCGTCGTCTGTCCACGACTGTAGGTACTAGACTGTACAAAACACGACGCCGAAAACTATTATTGATTTTCGTTTTTATGTATAATTACCGTTATATAAATGTCAATGATGAGAATAATATGCATCAGGAAGTGAACGAAAGAATTATGTGTGGAAACAGGTGTTATTATAGTATAGTCAAAATACTAAAATCAAAATTACTTTCAAGGACATCAAAAATTCTTCTATGTCATAGCTACCTGTGCCCGATTGTAACTTATGCTTGCGAGACATGGTCCTTAACAAAAGGTGATGAAAAGAAATTAATGATGTTTGAGAGAAAAGCACTCCGGAATATCTATGGACCACGATTCAACCAAGAAATCGATACCTACGAAAGAAGAACAAACGATGAATTACAGAAATCGTACAAAAGACCAAAATATGTCTTAGCGTTTATTAGAAACAAACGACTAGAATGGTTTGGACACACTTGGAGAGCAGATGGACTACTAATAAAAAAAGTACTTGTTGAAAAAATCAACAAAACAAGGCCCCTAGGAAGACCAAGAACCCGGCGGATAGATGTGATAACCAGAGACTTGAAGATGAGATGGGCCAAAATGTAACTTTTGAGCTGACGTACAACAGAGATAGATGGCGAGACCTCTTGAAGGCAGCAATGGTCCTCGACGGACCGGTAAGCTGAGAAGAAGAAGAAGTATAATTACCGATTAACAAAATCGATCGATATCATTATGTCACGGCCATCGTGATTGTTATTACTCGTAAGACGATATTATTTTTGCCGCCCGAAACGACGTAATATGGTTCATAAATGAATTATAACGGGTGGTTTTTTTCACGAGACTTCCGTTGCGAAACGCGAGTTCTGTTTCGGTATTAACACTACTGTTTCTTTAGTTTTTTAACACTACTGTTTTTTTAGTTTTTTTATTAGACCACGTTGAGTAGTAACCAAATGCAGTAATTCATATACATATTATACATGATGATTTGTTTTATTATGTGTATATTGAAAGTAATCTAAACACATAGTCTTATAAGTTTTCTACGAGAAGAAACCATGTGAAACCACCCCCGACATTTTATTCAAATTTATTGTCTTGAGTTTTATTTAAACGTTATGCAATTATTCGACCATCGGTTGAAATGCAGCACAATAGTTCAAACAAATATCAGTGTACATTTTGCATTCTGATTCCGATAATAATTAATTGTAAATAAATAATGATGGTAAAAAAAAAAAAACTCGGTGTACAAAACTCGAATAATTAAATATTATAAATTATACGGCAGAATTATGCGTTATCTGGTTTCGATAGTAAAATAAATAATACGACGTTCAATAATGGAATTTAAATGAAATGTATAGATTCAAATTTAAAAATATCTTCAATATTGAAATTACTGTACCGTGCTTAATCTAAGAAATTATTTCTTTGCCAATTAAGGCAATACCTTTTTCTCTTTCTTTGCGTTTTTGTTGTCACTAAAACAAATTAAATCACACCATTATTTTTTTTTTTTCATTAATTATTTTTTATTTAATTTTAACGTGATATTTGTAAAAAAAAAAAAAATATATATATATATATATATTCGATTGGCCTTATTATATAATACGTTGGTTCTCGTGTGTTCTTTCACTGTGAAAGGAATGCATATTAGCCACACACTGTCCGGAAATAAGATTTTTGTTTGTTCTGTTGTGCACTTGTGTACATGTACGTATTGTGTACACACTGTATGTATATTATTTCAAGTATACCCGCCCGTGGAGGGGAAAAATAATATGACCGTAATCGCGATCCCTACTCCCGTAGGCCATGTAGATCTTTTCTGACCGCCGTTTTTGGACGCGCGTATTGATCACGGAGGCGTTGCTGTAGCGAGGTGCGCATAAATCTACTTAAAAAAAAAAAAAAAATGAAAAAGAAAAAAAAAGTCCTTAACCTTTACTCGGGGGACGGCGCGAAAAAATAGAAACGTTGAAAAAATTTGGAAAATCGATTTTTCGCTTTTTCTCTCTCTCTCTCTCTCTCTTTGTCTCTCTCTTTAGGAAAATCTAGAAAAGGTCCCCGTGTGTTTTATACACGTGTAGAGAGAGAGAGAGAGGGTAAAAATAGTGCGTTCTTACCTGTTATATCGGCCAGGCTCATCCTGGTGTCACCATAGACGGCTCGAGGAGGATGGGCGTAATCTAAAACTAAAACAACGACACCGTAAAAACAAAAAAAAAAAACAAAAAACAAAAAATAAACCGAAAAAAAACCGTACAAAAATGAAATAAAATCAAAACTATAACGATAACGCGCTGGTGCAGGTTTTTCACAGCGACGCTGTGCGTTTAACGACGTCATTTTTCCAAACGCCCCTCGTCTGCTACCAGCGGGCGATTACCCTACGTCAAAAATGCTCCAAGTTTTTTCCCCTACGTTTTCGTTTTTGTTATTATTTATTTATTAGTATAATTTTTTACACGTTTATGCACAGCGCCCACATAAACACATACACACTGTCGCGCGAACAATATTATAAACATATGTTTTCTCTTTGTTTTATTTTCTTTTTTTTTTTTCGTATTCTTTATTTTTTGTTTACGTTTTTGAGATTTTTCCCACTGTCCGCCGTAAACCATCGTGGTTTTACGTGGCTGTGATCAATGCGCCACTCGTTCGGCGTACAAGATCCCTAGTCTTACCAATAATGCTCACGGCACCACAATTATTGTATCCTGTCGCGTCAGTCCGACAGTTATTTCTCGGCGACGGCCGTCCGAGTCGACTGACTACCACCAGTGGCGTATTTACGGGGGAGATCATTGGATTTGATCCCCCCCCCAATATTTGAGATGAATACCTTTTTTTTTGTTTAAAACTAAAATTATTTTAGCACTATGGCTCTTCGACGCTGGTAAATAGTAATATGTGAAATATTTAGATTTCTCGACTAGCGAGTTGTGGACGAATTATCTAAAAAATCTAGGAAACTAAATTTTGTTACATAAAATGAAAATAAAATCTAATTCAGAATAAAACACATTGTTGCTTTTTAATATCTGTTAACTATCGAATATAAATTATATTAAGTTTTAAAAAAAATATCTACTGTTGTTTTACATTTTGATTATTTAAATGCAAAATTAGAGAAAAAAGTAATCGAAACTGTATGAGGTTTATTTGTAATTTATCTCTTTTAAACATGTGATCTCAATGATCTCATAATCACGTGTATTTTCTAACTCTTTTGTAACTTTGTTGTTGTGCCATGGAGCTAAGTCCTCAAATTTATACTAACGCAGTACCTAGGTATATAAATCATACATTTGTCGTCCAGTAATCATTAAAGCTTAATACTAATCAAGGGGTTCCTGTTTAATTTTTTATTTTGATCCCCCCCGCCCCTTGGAAAAATCCTAAATACGCCACTGACTTCCACCGCCGTCACGTATCAAAACGCTGTGTCGTGACGACCCGAGTGAAAACCTAACCGCGAGTTCGTGTTCGCTTGAAAATGCTCGCCGCACGGTAGTTTTGAAACCGCGACGCGACATTTCGCGTTCGATTTTGTACGTTCGAATTCATCCCCCTAGTATTATTGTTCCGAAAACAATATAATTATTCTACGGTCGTTCGCGCGGACGTATAAATATTAAATGAAACGAATCAAATCCATTCGTCCATTATTCACTCGGTATGTTTGCGGCGTGCACTAACCGCGTAGAGTGAAAATGTCAATCATTATTCGTTTGTACAACATATTCAAAAACTTTACGCGAGAGGTGTCTAATTATTATAGAGTTGAAAAACAAAAAACGAAATGCGGAAATTTCAGTGATTTATAGAATCATCAGATTTATTTTTGACACGAAATACATTAATGCAGTCGCAGAAGGTATAACACGCCAACACGTTTATTTATTAATAATAAATCAATAGTCGCATCCCGCTTATATTAAATTATGTCAAAGCGGATATTTGAAATTAATTGTGCTCGTCGATCGACAGCGTGAACGTAAAAAAAAAAAAATAATAATAATATTAATAATCGAATTACCCAAAACCAGTTGTATATTACGGATTTCCATGAGTTCGTGAATGAATGCGTGCACAATATAATCTGCTTGATTATTTCGTCGTCTGGTCGTGATATAATTTTAATCCGAAATCATCTCCGACCTTTCTGCCTTAAAATACCCGGTCGTATTTAATTGTATTTAATTAAGGGACGCCAATCGTCTATTAGCGAAACGACTTCTCTTTGAGAATCTCAAAATGGTATGCAAATTTTGCGCGTGACCCAGCTTTATCTCTTTTTGCCCGTGTCCCGTTTTCATTTCGACTATTATTTTAAATGTAAATATAGTCTGTAGAAATAATTTAACGTTTTAAAATAGAAAGATAGGTAGAGATAATAAAAAAGAAGATTCATTGATAAAAAAAAAAAAAACGAATTAATAGTAATAAAGATTCTTAAATTAAATACGATTTTTTTCCCCGTTTTGTATCTATTATTTAGCATTTATGTAAATTTTTTCGTAAAAAAAACAAGTAATTAATAACTCCGAATGGAAGTAATATTAATAAAATATCGTATTATTTCATAAAACTTGAGCAATAAGAAAATAGAAATTAAAAAAAAAAAAAAAAATTATTATTACTTATACGAATCGTAATATACTCGTATATTCATTAAAATGGATATTAAATAATAAAAAAATTACCGGATTCTTTTGGATAAGATGTATGGTTTGTTCAGTATATTGTTAAAAAGTGTGGAATTACATTTTTACTAAACGAAAATGTAACACTTGTATTAAATAATACAAAACAGTATTTCGGTTAATTAAATAACGATACTTTTGTATATATTTGGACTTAAATAATACTGAAAATTAAATTCTTATTCTTAATTTCTGGAAGTTACAATAAGAAGAAAAAATAAGTTTCGAGAGAAAAACTTTCATTATGATTATAAATGGATTGAAAATAATATCCGAAATACCCTTAATTGAATTAATAGTAGAATATTAATCAGATTCTATGAACATTTTCAATTGTAATTAAATAAGTTTCCAATACTGTTTTTTTGTTGTTTTTTGTTTAAGTTGGACATAAGTTTAAAAAATATTCGATCTTTAATAATTTAACACTTCAAAATTAAAAACTGATATTTGTTTGAAGCGGTTTGAACGAAATTATTTTTTAAATATCACTTGAAATATTTCGAGTTAAATGACTGTGTAAAATAAGAGTATTTTTAAAATCATTTAGCATCTGATAGAAATCTGATGATAGCACTAACGATATCTTAAATTGTTTTAACGAAAAAAAAAACAAGATCACTCACTGTTGATCTATTCAAAAGCTAAATAATACATTTAACGACAAGAAAAATATAAAATTGTATGATACGAGTATATTGCACTTTAACTAATATTATATTAAATTAGCTGCATATAATTATGGAATAACGGATTTAGTGTCCGTTTGAATAAGACGATCAATACGAATTTCAGTTTTAACTACATGCGTTCTATACAACATGGAATTTTTCTTCTTCTCGTCGTATCCGGCGAATTTTCAGTTATATTTAATCCGTCCAGTAAGCTGCCAATTGTATGGCGTCGTCATTAATGTCGTCCATATCTTCTTTGCTACACGTCCCTTCAAAGTTAGGACATTCATATATATGTATGTTTATCGTCTTGTACCCTTCCACATTCGCACTGGTCGTCCTCTGACAAACCCCGTTTGAACAGATTCTTTCTCGTCCATCCACGTTTCGCTTTAATCCGGTTTATTGTTCTCCAAAGGTTCGCCAAGGAAGAATTTTCCTTTTTATATAATTCTTCTTTTGGTTCTATTGTCACCGCGTCATACTCGTTACTTTCCCTTAAGTTTTGTCTCCATCGCTTTATTCTTTCCTGATCTGCTTTTCCTTCAATTACCCTAATTGTTTTGAGAAACAAGTTTCCCTAGATTTTAATCGGAACTTTGCAGATGCCGTGTTGTACATTGGGTGTCTATGGTCTGCTTCAGGACCATATTTACCATTAGGCAGGATAAACAACTGCCTATGGCCTCCGCTACTAGAAGGCCTCGGATTTTTATGGACTTTTTTTTTTTTAAGAGTACTACTTTCATCGAATAAACTAAACATGAGAAACATAATATTTCAAAATAATGAAATCATTAATCCTTATTAGCGTGAAATGTAAATGAAAATAAATAAAAGTCTAAAAAGCCTATTTTTATGCATACTGGAAACACCATACCAGGCACAACAAATATCAAGAGTACCTACTATACATTATATTAATAATAAGTAAACACTCATCATACGATTATGGGAACGGTCACTCGTGACTCGTCAGTACTTAGTATATTATTTAATATTTTCATTTCCAGAAGTTATTTTCGTTGAACGTTTGTAGTAAACATTTTTTCTCATAAAATTGATTTATACTTTTATTGGATAACGTTTGTTTTAACGCATAGTTTATTACACACTTTTTGTATCTGGGAGTTTTATGCAACTCATTTGTGGAGGGGGCCTATATACGCTACTAGCTGTTGACAAGGGACCACATTTTTGATTTTGCTTAAGGCCACAAAATGTCTAAATCAGGCCCTGGTCTGCTTGCGCCTTTGTCCTTTCGATGTCTGTTGCGAAATTACGTCTAATTTGTGGTGGTGACATGTACCACTGAGCATACATAAGTTTTCTTTTTCGATAGGTCTTAAACATCCTGTCATTATTCGGCGTGTTTCATTTGTGGCTATATCCACTTTTTTAGTATGTACCGAGTTTTTCCACACTGGACAAGCATATTATTGTGCCGTAGAGAAACATAGTGCCACGGCTGATGTTCGTAATGTATCCGGGTCCGCTCCCTATTTGGACCCTACTAATAATTTTCGTATCATTCCATTCCTCGGTTTACTTTTTTCTGCGTTTTTTCATAACGATTCTTGTAGGTAAGTGTTCTGTTTAATGTTACACATAACAATGTTAGTGTGAGAGAAATTCCCGTTCGCCATTTTACTTTTATTTTTCTATTTGCCTGCTCGTTACGTAGATATACGAACAGAGAATAATATCAAATGTCGTCTAATCAATGATTTGTACTTTTTTTTTTCATTACGTCACCCGCAATCACATGAGCATTACTAAATTATGAATTCGGAGGAAGGACCTTTTTTTCTGAAATATCTCATGCGAGTTAAAATACGTTTGTGCTTTGGATGAGGCGAAGGGCTAATTGGAACCACACTGTGGATTTAGTCGTGTGGTTATAATAGTATTGTTTCCCGTCTACCGGTTAACGTATCAGTGTAGCATGTAACACACAAAATGCGCGGGTAAATTTTCTATAAAACTCACCCTTCCACACTGTGTTTGACCCAATCACGCGACTTAAATAATTTTTTTTTTGTTTTTATTACAGGTAAGAACTAGTTATGGAGTGTTTTGTCGATACACGGAGAGCGGTACGTTGGTGTATGATCCTCAATAACTATCATACTTGAACGCGGTGACGTAGAGCAGCGGTTCCCAACTTGGGGTATGCGTACCCCTAGGGGTAGTCGAGATGATCTCAAGGGGTACGCGAAAAAAAATTTAGTGGCGGAAAAATTGAATTTGGTTTGTTTAAAACTATTCGTTTCGGAAATATGCGATATATACGTTATTCTTATTACAAATGAAAACACGTGTCACACAAATGACAATTTTTTCTCATCTTATAGATATGGATTACAGAGTATATAAAAAAAATTTAGTCTAAATACTTTTCCAAAATTGAAAAAGTTTTGAAGAAAAAAATTTGGTTTCAAATCCTTTTAATGAAGAATTCCTTCAAACAGCTACATCTTTATCAATCGTAGAAAAAGAAAACTTGATAGAACTTTCATGTAACACAATTTTAAAAAGTAAGTTTAAGAGAAAACAACGTATTAATTTTCGGATAGATATTAGAAACGAATATTCGTGACTCTCTGACAAGGCGATTTGAGTTCCTATTGCCATTTACTAGTACGGAGTTGGTCGAAAGAGCGTTTTTTTTCTCATATATCTATATTAAAAATAAGTATAGAAATAAACTAAACGCAGCTCCATATTTAAGATTATATCTCGCATAATTTGCACCTGATATTAAAAACTAGGTAATTTAAAACAAGGTCAAAGATCTCACTAATTATTCACTTTTGAATTTTTTGTTTATTTACTTAATATACTATTAAATAAGTAAAATAATTAATTTTTTTATGTGTCTTATTATTCAATATAAAAATACATACATTATTACATTATATTATATTTATTTTTAATCAAATGTTTTATGCGTGGTTATGTGAAAAATTAAAAAAATATAATATATAGAGGGGTGCAATCGAGAAAGATATTAAGCTGCGGGGTACAGCAGGAAAAAGAGGTTGGGAACCGCTGACGTAGAGCTAAGATTTCGTGATATTATTTTTTTATTTTTGTAGACACTTTAACTTTGTCACCGCATGGGTGGAAGTGTATACATAGAAAACATTTTCAGTCGTAGTTAGATAATGTAAGCTGAATCAATTCGCTTAAATTGTGGAAACCAAACCAGCCGTAGCTTTTAAATTTTAACAGGTCCTAAACTAAGGTCCATGAAGTGCTGACATTGTTTACTGAAGTCGTTTCTAACGTTATTACACTACTTCGTTCGATTATTTTACAGCTAACAAATTACTATATCTTTAAATAATTGATCGTATCAATACATAAAATATGATCAAAAATTGTTTTGAAAAACAAATCATTCGGATAAACGTTGTATTCTTTCATGCGATGTTTTATAACTATACTATTTTAATAAATAGCAAAACAATAGTCTTATCACTATCTCAAAAATATTCCTCGATGCTCCTTAGAACCGTTTAAGGTTAGGTTCACAGGTGATGAATTCATATTAAACCGTCGACAATATTAACAGACGTATCTGAAAATATTTCATACGTAATCATAATTTAATACCATTTTTGTTCCGTTATACACGTACCTGACGAGGTAGTGATTAAATCATGGAACCAATTCGAAAAAAAAAAATATATACTAACTATGTGGTGCCAGATTAACACACTTCTACAATGATATTGTTCGCAACAATTGAACCTCGTCGCTCGATTTTAGTGTTATTCGTTATCGTATTTATTATATAGGCCTCATGAGCAATCAGCATCCAGCGCGAAGCAGGGTAATTATCAGTGGCCAAAAATCATTTTCTCTTATCGTATTGAAATTATTATTATTTCACTGTTTTTGTGCGATAATATTCTTGTAACGTTAAGTGGTCGTCGTCGTAGGGATTTTTTCGTAATAATTACATTAGTCGTAATGCCGAAGAAACGCTCCGGCCGCGAATCTCGTCATCAAAATATCATTATGCGAAATTAATATTCAATGGAATTACTACGATACGGTTTTATTCATTACGCCTAACCAGTGTGTTTTGTTGATTTAGCGTCTCGTTTTTTTTTTTCAAATTATATTCAACAAACCCCCATAGTTTCAGGTGTTTACTTTAGTTAACCGTATAGTTTACTTTTAAAATATCGCACGACCTTCCCATAATTCGTGGTCTAATTAATGAATCGATCATGATCACTGGTTCGTTCTCGTCGGACCAAGTTTTTGACGCGTTCGCTAATGACACGATTCGGGCGAAACCTGCAGAGTGTTTCCAGAGTTTTATACATTATGATGCACGGTACATAAAGTGTATAAAGTATAATGCGCGCATCCGTACGTCTCTCGTAATTGAATTTCCCCAAAAGAAGATTGGTTTTATACCGATTTATAAATTATATTGTTTTGAGACATTTTACTGCATTAAGAAAAGTCTTCACGCCCACTAAAATCTATCGTTAGAAACTTGATCAAAAACATTGACACGGCCCGCTATGGCGCAGGTGAACCATCATGTACACCGCTTTTACGGACCGCGCTCGCTCTCTACCCAGCCATAACCCGGGCAACAACAACACACCGTACGGCAATTGAATCGGTCATTCCGAAAAGGCCATTTCTCCACACACAATATTAAAATTAGTTTTATGTGATAGATGTTTTAAACTAATAATAAAGCATTTTTCCTGCGAGACCGCCATATCTCCTACGATTCGTTACGGTTTAAAAATAACATATTATGCATTCGAAAAGAATGCATTTCTCCAGGGCCGTCCCGAAAAAATAACCATGGGGGGGGTGTAGACTAACTAATTGCCAACTCGTGGTCATAAAAATTGTCTCGCTTCGCTCGAATATTTTCATGTTATAATATACTTCATTACACCATTTTGTTTTCTTATTGTTTAAAACACATTTTTTAGTTTTAAAAATTTGAAAAATAGTTATTATTCACTTTGGTATCAAATTAAAATAGTAGTACCTATAGATACCAAAATATCTAAATATTGTAGGTATTAAGGTGTTTATATTATTGTGCAATATAATAAATCTACATTTTAACCAAAACTTTTATTTAAAACAAGGTATGTACAATAAAATTATGATGGTCAAGTATTCAAATACAAATATTTTAATACACATTATACATACAAACATATATTATAAATGTACAAAACATAAACGATTTTTTTTTATATTGTAAACAAATGAACAGTTAAATAATTAAATCTCTATTCTGTGAACGTCGTGTGGGGGTGTTACACCCCCTCTCGGGACGGCCCTGCATTTCTCCAAAAATAACTTAATCAGCAATATCAATACCAAAAAAAAATCGGTGGCCCGAGCACAATCAAAAAACCGCATTGTCTGTGAGATCGACAGCCGAAATTCCGGAAGATCAAAAAATTTCATTCCGAATATTACAGTTTAATAAGAATTTGAATATGCCGCGAATAAACCAGGAACGGTAGTTGCATATAAATGGATAGATGGACTAATCAAAGAAGAATTTAAACTTAGAAAACCTCTTCTGGTGTCACTCGTTTCCTCCTCACGACGAATCAAAGCCGTCGAAAATGCCGCGTGCAGTCGTCGCCGAATCGATACCCCGACGGCGACTACGCGGCCGTGACAATATTAACAAGTGACTTTTAATCGAACCCGCCCCGCACCGCAAAGCCACCGCCGCCGACGGGTGACCTATCGAATTATAGGCACCTGATACGACTATTTATATTCGCTTCGTGGTTCGCTCCCGCAGTATTGTTCTCTCGCCACACGCGCGTTTCTCGTCGTCCTCCGGCTCGCCAGATACATTTGAATAAAACGAATAAATATTTACACACACACACACACACACACACACACACACACACACACACACACACACACACACACACACACACACACACGCGCATACACGTGGTGTATAATAATACACTATTTGTATACGCGCGTTCGGTGGAAATTCGCGTTCCGGCATATGCTCCGTTTTGGATAGAATAGGCGCGGCGGCGGGGTTATGGAGGCGATCGTTGGAAATTGTTTCATTTGCCGTTTCTCCATTCACCCGCGCCGTACGTATATATGTATACCTGGTCGCAGCGGTCGTAACACGCTCGGATTCGTATGTTTATACGAAGGCGGCGTAATAATAATAAATACATTGTTCGTGAATTCATATCGGTACACTATACGTGCAGCACCACGCACAATACGCCCACGCCGCGGTGGCCCACGAGCCCCGACCACGGTTTCACGCTTGCATTCAATTATTTTAATGGACTCGATTTTTTCCCTCCTCTTTTAATACGATCGCACTTGACGTGCTGTCTCGTAGTCGGGTCGCGAAATCTTAAATTTAAGACTCGTCTAATGTATTTTTTTGTTTTTTTTTTTGTGTTAATCCGGAGTGAAGCGAAAAATTCAACTGCAGAGTTGAGTCTTTTCTTGACAATTAAATAGCGAATACATAATCTCGTGTCGTTAATCATTTAGAAACAATATTAGAGTTTTGTAAATAAATGTAGAAATTATTTAAATACTTCCTCAATACACACCTGTGCGTGTTATATATGTAACGGTGTGTGTGTGTGTGTGTGTGTGTGTGTGTGTGTGTGTGTGTGTGTGTGTGTGTGTGTGTGTGTGTGTGTGTGTGTGTGTGTGTGTGTGTGTGTGTGTGTGTGTATGCTATTTAATGATGCGATTATGTCGACGTCGGTGTAATATATTTTCCGGATAACAAAAAAGGTTTATTCAGGTCATTTCAGACGCAAAAACTTTTTCACCGACGACGTGGAAACGCAAAGAAGACAACGATAGAAATTTGTCTTTTCTATTTTTATATCATAAAAAAAGTACACGTTTTGCGCGAGACGAGCATTTCGTTTCATAAAAAAACTACGAGACAAAATCCAAATGCAACGTCTTATATATGAAACGTTCAAACGTAGAAAATATATTTTCGGATTAAATCGAATAGGTACGGTAAATCGTAAAGAATTTTTTTGCCGACAAAATTAATCGATAGTTATTTTCAGATGAATTACAAACTCGTTGTTATACGCGTGATCGAAAACGATAAATGCATTTTTTACCGTCCATCTCGGTAGTACAATCAGCCGAATACCTGTAAAATATAAACGCCCGCGCGGGCGGATGGGACTCGTTTAAACGAAACGGTGCCTTTGTTTTAAGCGAATTTCAAGGGAACGGTACGGTTAATTTTTCAAGTATAAATATTTATTTTGATAAAGAGCAAACAACTTAAATGAAAAAATATGAATTAATGAATCGCAAACTTTTCGCTTATAAATCAGGAAAACGAACTGTGTTCTGACACTTTTGAACTTCCACGCAGTCGTATCTCTCGCGTCCCCGATTCGCTCGCTAATTTTAACATATTGTTAAACTTTGTTGTCAAACTTGATTGTTGGGGTTTTCACGGGCGCGAAACGACGACGTGCGTGAGTGTGCGGCTCGGGTTTGAACGTCGGTGGCAACGTACCAGGAGAAAACGGTGTCTAAGTTGAATTTCCAAATGGCGGCGAAGTAGGTTTTTCGACGCGACGGTTTCGAACGCGCGGAGAAACTAATGTCGGTCTGCCTGGTTTACAGTGGAAATCAGCCTCGCACGGCTTTGTGCGAGTCGATTGTTTCGATCGCAAACGATTTCGCGGCGGGTCTTGTGTGTTTGACAAGTCGAGTGATACGGACGCGCGCGCACATGGAAACCCTTAGGCCGGGCGCAAATTAGGCGACGCAGCACAGTTTTTGTGATCTACTGGTTTGAACAGACGAGCGTAAATTAAGTCGCAGGGTAGGGCAGCGCAGTACTGCTCTTACGTCGCACAGTGTTTATGACACAGTTCCTGCGAATGTGTAGCGCAGTTTTCGTAACTTTGACTTTGAAAAATTTGAATTCAAATTTTTTTATCAAGCTATAATATATCATGGAAGAAAAACCGATTGAAGCAGTTCGACAAAACAGTGTCTTATTTTACACTAGCCGTCCTGACTACATGAAGGCAAAATTGAAAAACAATATATGGGAAAATATTCCCAATGAATTGAAATTTAAAAATGGTAAGAATAATTTATTAGATTAAATATTTATTTTATTGTCATAGATTAGGTTTAATAATTCCTTTGTCAAAACAAATTCTCCGTGACTCTTTCTTTTTTTCGTTAAAATCACTATTTCGCGACTTTTTTCGTTTAATTATAGAATATCGAACCAGTTCATCCAATGTCTCATCAGAATCAGATTCCGAACTCGAATCTAACTTAAATAATTCGTGAGCCATCGTGTCGATCTCAAATGTGTTCATCGAATGACTACACGAAACTGCGTTGAAATACTGTGTAATGATATTCGCTCACACGGGTCACGCAGTTCGGTCCTACGCTGACTTGTGCTGCGCTGCGCTGCGTCGCCTACGTCTCAATTCGCGCCCGGCCTTACACACGCAGACGACGGTTCAACGTGTCGAAGTACTCTCGGAAATCTCCTCCGACGTCTCTTATCAACGCGAACGTTTATTTTTTTACTATCGAAGCCTACAGCCCCCACCCCGTTAATTATTGACTTTTCGTAAATTTTCTTTTCCCAACATTTAGTACGTCATTTGTTTGTATTTGTTTGACTAAACTCAGAATTTGTTTGATGTCGGTTCTTCTTGGAAAATCGGTTTTCCGTGCGGGGGGCAGGGGAAACGTTTCCACAGCCCCTACCCCGTTAATTATTGACTTTTCGTAAATTTTCTTTTCCCAACATTTAGTTCGTCATTTGTTTGTGTTTGTTTGACCAAACTCAGATTTTTTTTATCTCAGCATGCCCCGGAAAATCAGTTTTTAACAACAGTATTTATATAATATCGATAAATCTATAAATATGTAATAATATATTATATTATATTGTTGAAACCTGATAAAAATTAATACTATTTTTTTTATAATATACCTACTAGTTTGTGTTTATTTAATGTTATATATATATATATTTATATATATATATATATATATATATATATAAATATTCTCGTTATTGATATTATAATATGTTTAATATTAAATTTACCATGCTTTTAGAACATTTCAAAGTGAATTTCGTGAATCATCTTTTAATATAGTTCCTATTTTGCATATGATAAAAATATTTTGCATTGTTTATAATTACATTGACACCAAAAAAATTACTAAGTCGTCTCAGGACTTCCATTGGACATTATTATGCATGTTGTAAGAGAGGACATAATAAATGGGAAATGTATGATGATGTCCAAAAAAAATGTTAAATACATCAAAGCTAACACAAAAGTACCATGTGAATTTCTTATTTATACTATTTAAATAATAATTAAAATTACATATTTAAAAAAAATTAAACAGATTGTTATAAGCCAGTTGTAATTTTTTTTTTATTTTTTATTTTTTTTTAATAACATTATTTATGATTTAATTTTTATGAAACAAACCATTGTATCTTATAAAACTTTATTATAATATTATGAAATAATACCTAATACCTATGTAATATGTATGCAATAATATTATCAAGAAACAATTAATTAGATTTATTTGCATTTTTATTTATAGTTGCCAGTTATAATATGATATGTTGTAAAACTCATTATTTCTAAAAATAAAATCTGGTGATAGTATAAAATGCAATAGTTAATAGGTATATTAACACATTCAACTTTATTTAAATATTAATATACTTAGACATGCAATTACAGAAATGTTATGGTCACTAAGTAATTTTGGCGTTAGTAAAATAAATGCGAAATTGATCATACTCATACAAGGTAATGGATTATTAAAAGTCAAACTTCTTTTTATAGTTGTTATATATAAATATTTAATGTTGTTTCAAGTATACAAGATATTAGGGAAGTTATTACACTCTGTAGTATACTTCTATGCCTTGTTCACATCATTAACTAACCCATAGATATAATATAGGTATTTGTACACAAACACTGAACAGCTATTGGATGCTTTTCCTAAAATGCGTATTTACTACGTATAATGTTAAGTAATTTTTTTGGTGTCAATGTAATTATAAACAATGCAAAATATTTTTATTATATGCAAAATAGGTACTATATTAAAAGATGATTCACGAAATTCACTTTGAAATGTTCTAAAAGCATGGTAAATTTAATGTTAAACATATTATAATATCAATATCGAGAATATTTATATAAATATATATATATATATATATATATATATATATATATATATATATATATATATATATATATATATAACATTAAATAAACACAAACTAGTAGGTATAGTATAAAAAAAATAGTATTAATTTTTATCAGGTTTCAACAATATAATATAATATATTATTACATATTTATAGATTTATCGATATTATATAAATACTGTTGTTAAAAACTGATTTTCCGGGGCATGCTGAGATAAAAAAAATCTGAGTTTGGTCAAACAAACACAAACAAATGACGTACTAAATGTTGGGAAAAGAAAATTTACGAAAAGTCAATAATTAACGGGGTGGGGGCTTTAGATACGTTTCCCCAGCCCCACGCACGGAAAACCGATTTTCCAAGAAGAACCGACATCAAACAAATTCTGAGTTTGGTCAAACAAATACAAACAAATGACGTACTAAATGTTGGGAAAAGAAAATTTAGGAAAAATGATATGTGGGGGGCTGGGGAAACGTTTCCCCAGCCCCCCGCACGGAAAACCGATTTTCCAAGAAGAACCGACATCAAACAAATTCTGAGTTTGGTCAAACAAATACAAACAAATGACGTACTAAATGTTGGGAGAAGAAAATTTAGGAAAAGTGATATGTGGGGGGGCTGGGGAAACGTTTCCCCAGCCCCCCGCACGGAAAACCAATTTTCCAAGAAGAACTGACATCAAACAAATTCTGAGTTTGGTCAAACAAATACAAACAAATGACGTACTAAATGTTGGGAAAAGAAATTTTGGAAAAGTGATATGTGGGGGGCTGGGGAAACGTACGTAGTAAATATTTTAATATTGACTTGGATGTGACTGATTTTATTTTATTAATATACATTTTCAATAATTGCACACCACCGATTTTGAACATCACGAGCCGCCACTGGGTCGAGTACAACAACCGCGTCACGCGGCGTGTCTCGCCGACGACGCGACGTATTCAATTCGACGTGTTCAAAATGATTACATAATATTGTACGACGTGAAAGAGCGCGCGTAATCAAATTACGACGGTGTATAATACGTCGGCTAAATTGTCGCGACGCGTCTCGGGCCGACATCGAAATCGAACCGTAATACTCGCGGGGGGGTTTCTTTTGAACGCCCGCCCCGGATAAACCGTGAAACGTAAAGCGTATCCGAGCTCAGTGGCATTCATAGAACGTTTAACCGCACAGGACACAGGTGCATCGATTATTATTATTATTATTTGTCGACACACTGCGGACGGTAGGCACGTGATAACACACTGTTTGGCCTGAAACGCGGACTCGGTCTCGCAGCCTATATTGGATTACGCTCTAATTATTATTATCACCGCGGTATACGTAATAATTTGAATACCGGTCGAAAATATCTCTTTATTATTGAATTTCCAGGCATTCGTAGACGTTCTGTTCCGTTATTATTTCCGCGACAACAGCTGCCGCCGCGCCGCGCGGCATTCATCGATTTTACAAAACCCCGTATTATATAATATGTACATACATAATTCATACGCGAATTCTCGGGTTTTGAATTTTTTTCGATTTAAATTTTCCGATCGTTATATTTATCGTAAATTTTCTCGAGGGGAATAAATTCTAAGCTAGTTTATAACGCGCAATATCATAATGATTTACCGTCTTTGTGTTTATAGTGTATATTATTATTACCCACAGCTAATACGAAATGTAGCAGTTATTTTATTTTACACGTTATCATAGATTATTATAAATGAAAAATCATTTTCACCAACACCCAATAATAATACCGTACAATAAACATTTAATAATAATAATAATAATAATAATAAAATTAAACCAGTGGTAAATTGGTTTATTGTAGTATTTTGTATTGTTGTTTGAATGTTAGTTTTATGTTTATTGTATAATACACTCTGTATGTGTTTTTTTTTTTTTTAATTAACTATAGTTTAAACCGAAACTAAATAAACGAGTACAACTGAATACTGGAAAAACGATATTTAAACGAAAAATGAATATTTTATAAACCTCCTAGTATAAGTTATAATTAAAGTTGACCAAAGTTCATTTCACAAATTATGTAAATTATATTAATTTCCAGACAAAAAAAAAATAATAATAATAATAATAACAATATACGAATTCTACACTGCGTAACTTGTAATTTCTTTTCTTCTCGTGCATTAGTTTTGGCCTGATCAGAATTTGAATAATGTAAACTTAATTACGTTCAACATTATTAATAATATAAAACGTTTGAAAAAAAGTTTTTTCGTATACGACTGTATACATACGTACACGGATGTGTACATCACTATATACAGTCACGCGTTCTGCAAATCGTACATTTATTCGATAGACTCTCCGAGTGTTCGTGCTCGCTAAAATTTAATCAAATTGACAACGGTTTTTCAATTAAACGCTTTAATAATGTTAACGATTGAAATCGCATTATACCACGTTTATATTTGATCGAATGAAATACGAAATCATATTTTTGGCGTGCAGAAGACAAGTATGAAACGAGACATGCTCTTCCGCTTTTCAGACTACCAGCGGGTTTTCAAGGGAAATGGATTCCGGACGTGGTATGATTATTTTCGAGTACCATCGTCATTTCAATGTTTATAAAAATACGTATATACATATATTTTTTAATTGTTATAATATTGTCTATGACGTGAAACGTTACTTTCCCGGTTTCTCCGTGAACTCTTTTAATTCGATATCGAGTGAAACGCCTTGGCGTTCCGTGCGACTCGTCCGATTCCGAACCGCCGCCGCGCCGCCGTGCAGCGCGCTCCGTCGCCCGAGGAAACGCTTTGAAACATTTCCGACTCCACGCCCGCCACGGCTAAATAATAATAAGAAAAAAAATTGTTTTGCAAAGTCAATTTACGTAGTGTTAATGGAAACTTTTCACTTCCCTCCGCTGTCAATCGAGGCACGTCGTGCGACGAGACGGTGCAGCAGAAAAAGTGTGCGTCGGAGATACGGACGACGACGACGACGACGAGAAATGCGAAAACACTGACGCAGCGTGTTGATGGATGACGTTTTTCTATCATTTCGAAAACGATCGAAGATCACAATCGCATAACGTCTTTGGGCCTTGGAAGATTTATCGTCCGATTACTGTCCCCCGCCTCTCTGTTCGATACTCCGTAGGTTTTATTGCGAATCCCGCGGGACGAATTTACCTAGCCAAAACTTAGGAGTATTAATCATTTTAGATTTGTACAAACTTTTGTTTGAAATATCATTTTTCTCTATCTGTATGGCACGGCGCTCGTGGGCGGCATTCAAGAAAATAACTGATTCGGCGGAACAGGAACAAAAAGGCAAAAAAAAAAAAATACTAAAGAATAATAAAAATAAATAAATAATTTCGTATCGAATTCTTGTATTTAATTAATATACTATTATCAATATAATTCGTGTATTTTTTACATCAAGACCCACTATAATTTCGTTTTGTGTATCAACACGTTATTGCGTCCTTTCCAAAATACTTTGCGTTCAATAAGAATTGAATTAATCAATCACTATTTCATTGACGATATATTTTTAATGTATAGACGAACAGTTTGAAGTACTTTCATTGAAAATGGCCGTAGAAAAATCAGTAATATTGTAATTTGAAAGCGTAATAAAAACCGTGTAAAACAAATAACATATACATTAACACTTGACACTTCAGTGATTGTAATTGCGATTCACGTAGAAGTTGACATTGATAACTACAACAGCGATTTATTTCATCGATTTGGAGCCACAGGTACAGGTCATACACATGGAAAAACCAAACACGGGTGAAAACGTTTTAAAGTCAGGATAAATGTCCTCGTACATCGTCTACGGCGAGAAAGGATAATTGTCAATAATAATAATAATAATAGCCGTAAAATGTAAAGCAGTAGTGAAGTGAAGCCCATCCGATTGATCTGAAAACGTGCTACGGTGAATTGACTGGTGATTGGTGAATTGACTGGTGGATGCCGGGAAGCCTTTTTTGGGCCAAGCTATTACCCTGCACGGTCCGATCTACACCGGTCCAGACCGAACCGGACCGAACCATGGTCCAGTCTTTTCGGTTTTTGTGTTCAGGACCCAACCACGATCCGGTCTTTTTCGGTCTTTGTTAATTTCAGTTCGACATAAGTTTTAATGACAGAACCGCGGTCTAATTTGGTTTTTTTTAACACGTTATACAATATATTATGTATTATTTCAGCCAGGTCTTATTCTTTTATATTTTTTTTTAAATCGGTACAATTTTGGTATTTCTAATGCAATAAAAATAAAACGACCTGGTCTATAGTCTATAGTCTGGCTTGATTTTTTTTTTATGGGTTCGGTCCGGTCCAGTTAAGCTTAATTTTTTTTTATCGGTCCGGTTCAGTCCTGGAATTGATCAAAATGTACCAGTCCGGTCCGGTCTAAAAAAAAAGACGGACCGAGCAGAGCACTAATACCATCCCAAACGCCGACTTCTCTCGATCGTGCGTAAAATCACGAATAACATACCTATAAAACCCAAATGAATACTCTTTGTCGATCACACTTCGCAATTTGATCGTAGCACACTTGTTGGAAAAAGTCGGTGACCGCTGCAGCATCTCGCGCACGTTCACGGGAGGTGTCGCACGGAAACTCGGAAGACCGTCGGCGTCCGATAGTCGGTACGCGACGAGGCTCGTATAGAGGCGGGTAATACATCGATGAAATAATGAATGGGTCGTCGACGATAGGAGTCAAGTGTCTTTTTATTCGCACGCACAAGTGTTGGAAACGTGGAAAATAATTCCGTCTTCTCGTTCGAGTTGACGAGAGGTGCTTTTCGCGTGAACCGTAATTGCTCCGATTCAAACACAAGTTCACGCGCTGTGAATGAATGCGTACTACAGTTATCCAGACCGAGTAACACGCTTACTCGTCTAATTCTTCGCGATGGACAAAAAAAAGGGGATTTTTTTTTCTGTCCGGAACTTTCGAAAGAGTAAATATACCTAACATTTAATTAAAAAGTTATAATGCGAAATTTTGTAATCGAAACATGTCATACTTGATGTATCATCACTGTGAGTTTTTATAACGAAGTAAATTGTTGAAAGAATATTCATACTCTTATGTCGTTCAATTTTATCGTCTTTCATAAGTCGTTAAATTTATTAGTTATGTTATTATTATCATCAGCTTAATTTATGTTCAAAATCGATAAAATAATTTTTTTTAAAACATGTAGGTACGATATGAAATAATTAATAATATTAAAATCGACGTTTTTTCAAAGGCATCGTGACTAGCGATAAAAATGTTTTGTACGACCCATCGAGAATAATTTGTCATTAATTTCTTGAAATAACATTGCATTTTACCGAGCAAAGATAATAAGTTCCTTTTTCGAGGAAAATCCCGTATTATTAAATTCAATTTATTCCTGACAACAAAACAACATTTTGTGCACAACACACACCCAATATAGGTGCACATACATATATGTATATGTTATATAATATGTACGCTGCGCCCGATGCATATATAATGAACACCTTTAGTTGTTAACAACCGTAACGGGACCTGACATTTGTATTAAAATATAACTCAATCTATACGGATATAAATAAAATAATAGACGTTGTGCGTATAATATTTTCTCGGAGATGACGTGGAAATGGCGATCCTCGTATTATTTATTCTGTCATAGCGGGTCTCCGCGGGGTCAAGTCGTCGCTGTACAGCCATCGATCGCTGTACGCGATAAGGATACGTATTCAATGCTTATGTTACTAGTAGTATAATACTGCAAAATATGCTACTAAATCGTTGTACCTACGTTCAAGGACGTACCACCACAAACAGCAGAAAAACCCACTAAGTCTAAGTCAGACGGTGAAAAAAAAAACAGTAATTGGTGTGTGTGTGTGTGTGTGTGTGTGTGTGTGTGTGTGTGTGTGTGTGTGTGTGTGTATGTGTGTGTGTGTGTGTGTAAAGTACCAACTAGCTGAAATCTCTGATGTATAGAACGGCTGAACACTAACTTTTGAATGAAGTTTACTAGCCGGAAAAAATGTTTACTGACAAAAAGAAAAGAAAAAAGCCGGACAGACTTCGCGCTACGGGTATCTTTGGTTTTTGAACAAGATAGTGGTAATGGATGTATTCGATTTTATAAAAAAACGATAAATATTTTCTCTAGTAAAATGATTCTGTGCAAAGGTTCAGTGTAATATAGTGGAATTTAAATTGTAACTTTAAGTATCAATAAAATTAAATCCCGATGAACGACTTTGGAGATTTTTCAGAACCGTTAATATTAAGTAGATGTATAAATAAAACAATATTTGATGTTAAGGTCTAAATTGTCATGAATCAAAATTTATATCGGATAAAAAATTCAAAAACGAGGTCCCTTTTAAATTTTATATCTAGGTGAAAAATGATATTTTTTAAAAACTTGTGTTAAGTCTGTATTAGTGTGTTCTTGATGTATGACGACAGTTTTATGTTTTAGTAACATTTTTATGCCTTATAGCTAAATCGTTATTAATTTAAACCAATTGAATAAAAATCCCATTTAAGAAATATTTTACCGTTTTTACTCAATTTTCCGGTAGATTTCTCTCGTGCTCGAAAAAACGTTTGAGAATAGAATAAAGAAACTAATTTACCCAATAATTGTATTGTATACTACAATGTGTTAATTTATATTGTATATGGTACATTTTAAATTCGAATCGGTAACACGTTTTTTTTTTTTTTTTTTTTCTATGTAGTGAAAATGTTTGAATAATATCATTCGATATTAAATTAAATACCTATGTGTATTTGTTCATGGTCACGACATGTCGTACTATCGCGACCTTAATATCCGTCGATCAAACGAATGCGATAATATAAAGTTATAATAAAAATAATAATGATAACGAATCCATAATAGGTGTGCGGCGCGTTATCAACCCGATGATATCACATCAACGTGTTAGAATCGTGGTACAATGATGTGACACGAATATTTTGAAGTGGGCAAATACAACGGAACCAAACGTACACATGTCCTACTCGTGTGGTTGTTCGACACGATGATACTATGTCCGATTGAACCCGATCATCGGGATTTCTGTGCGTCGCGTGTCGTTTCGGCACACGAACAAACGCGGTGGAGTTTAGTAACCACGCGAAATACGAGCGCTACTGTAAAACGCGTATTATGTTTGATGTCAAACGTGACATGCCGTATACATGCGTGTGCGTACCATTACAATCGTCCGAGTCAAATGGAGTGGACAGTGTTTGTATGATACGAATTTTAATTTCGTTTCGGCCCTCCGACTCTACCCGCAAGATCGATCGTATGCAATCGTCCAAAAAAAAAAAAAAAAAAACAAAAAAAAAAAAACTTTCAAAATAATATTATTGTTTCGACCTGATTTCGCCGGTCGATTATTACCTAGTATGAAATGGATCAGGTTTAGTCGACGCATCAGACACGCGTGTGATTTATCGAAAGTCTCTTTTGTTTCGACCGAATTTAGATAATTCGATATTATTAATAATTTATTACAATATACGATTCGGACGCACGCACTTTTGTTCACTGGCGGTGTTATTGAAAATCACCGTAATACGCAGTACGGCCATTTATTTATTTTTTATTTATTTATTTTTTAAACCTAACTTTTTTCCTAGAGGAGTTTACACTTTTTCTAAATTAAATTTTAAACTTTACGGGTGATTTTTTTTTCTGTTTTACTTTTAACTGAAAAAAAAAAACTTTGATTCTATAAGTTGGTCGGTTCGAATTAAATTGTTCTTAATGACTTTCTCCGTTTTTCTACTGTTATTTTAATCGTATTCGTATAGCGTAAAAGTCGCGGCCAAACAGAATAATATTTCCGTCCAATGGTTTTCGGCCGGACGTGTTATATACTCGTTGTCGAAAAATGTCTATGAGCGTTGTGTACACTCGCCGTTGTAACACGACGATATTTCGCGACAAGTGTCGAGAATAAAATCAACGTTATACTCTCTCTCTCTCTCTCTCTCTCTCTCTCTCTCTCTCTCTCTCTCTCTCTCTCTCTCTCTCTCTCTCTCTCTCTCTCTCTCTCTCTCTCTCTCTCTCTCTCTCTCTCTTTCTCTCTCTCTCTCTCCCTCTCTCTCGTGCCGTCGTGTGTTCTCTAGTGAAAAACGAGAAGAGGCGTTTTCTTTGGCCTGCCCAGAAACGTGCGGTCGGTCCACGCTTCATGCGAGTACGCGAGCGTATTATTTCTGGGCCGTCACCGCTCGCGGTCATTTTTGTCAGGCACAGGGGTGGAGGGTTGTGTGCGGTCACTTGTTTGTTCTGCACGAAAAAATAACTTCTCGTCTCTCGACCGGTGCCGAGTCGGCAGTAAACGCCGTACGTCTACGGTATAATAACAATAATAATAATAATATTTCGACGCGGTCGGCAAACACAAATATTTGACGTGAAAACAGCCGTCCGCAATATAGCGTGGCGATGACGCGCGTTCGGCGGCGGCGGCGGCGGCCGACGAAAAGAGTTTTACTTTTATATATCGAGATCGATCAACGTGTCTATAAGGTTGTTTTGGGCGCGTGGAGGCGAAAAAAAAAATACACAAAGATAAACACCGACGTGTAAATATAAATTTATACGGCCACTGTACACCGGAACGTCCGACGCGTTTCGTTATTCCTTTCATCTTGAAAGAAAAAAAAAAAATGTTTATTTTTTTTTCCCCCATAAACTTATAATCAAAAAAAAAAAAAAAAGAACTCCGGACGCGGCGACGACGACGGTGCAGAGACGGTACCTTCTCGCAGCAACACGCGTCGTTTGTACGGTTTCATTATATTTTTATTGATCTAATTTTTTTTCTTTTCCCCGGCATTATTATTATTATTATTATTATTATTTATTATTATTATTTGCGAGAGCGTCTACTGCCGCGCCGGCGAGTGTTTCCATTATTACGATGAAAAGGTTTTTAGTCTCGACATAATTAATCTGAACCCGTACACCGATGTTGTAATAATATCCTGCACAGCACATCGTACGCGCGCGCTTAAGCATCGCCGACAGCAGCGTTACAATGTCGTAGCACTACGTACGTACGTACCTACCCCTCGCGTGAAATCGTATTTTCATAACACCTCGCGAAAGCCTACACACCAGGGGCGGTCAAACGGTCGATCGCGATCAATCGGTCGAACGCGGACAGTTTCAAAGTCGATCATGTTGGAATTTATTTTCAGGGACACGCGTGCGAAAATTAATCGATTGTATCGATTTGTAGTGAACAAATCGTCGATAAGTTTTATCTGTATGATTTTAACTACAAAATTTTCTATGAAAGTCGATCCTCAAAGGTGAAGTATATTTTTGGTAGATCGCGACCAAAAAAAGTTTGGCCACCCCTGCTATACACGACACACGCACATTATATCACGACACGGCGATGACGAAGTGGAGTTAAAACTGGAAAGCGTTTTTCGAACACCGCACGACATCACACGCGCAGTGGCGTATTTAGACATTTTGCGCCCTGGGGTAAAATATTTTACTGCCCTTCCAAACAATAACCGTCCGGTGAGGGTATTTGGTTGATTATTTATTATTCGAATTGTCTTACAGTGACGCCGAATGTATGTAATTTAAATGAGAAGCCAGAAGGGGTACTGATTATAGGGTATCGACATTATTTCGTTTCGTTTTGTTACGAGGAATTGTGGGCGTGATAAAATAAATAAAAATTTTATTTTCTTCAAAAAAAAAAAAAAAAGGTCGATAGAATCGTCGTAATATTTCGATGTGGTGGTGAGTTTTGCCACCCCCAAAATTTGGAGACAGGGGCATTTACTCTAGTCGGCCATTTCTCGATGTTAGTATAATCATTAAGAATATTTCTATTTTTTTTTTGTATCAATCGGCAGAATTAAAATTAAAACAGGGCCAAGGTAATTTATAAACTTTTAACCGAAAATTGTTTTAGTGTATATCACTTCAATACTAAATAGTCTATCTTTACTATCTTGGGCTCATAATTCTGTTTAGTAAAGAAAAAATGAGATTTTTTTATGTACAAACATTAAAGCAGATTTTTTTTTTTTTTGATTTGAATAGCAATTCAAGCAGAATAACGTTATATCCCTTATCGTCTCAATAGGTGGACCCTTTTTAGATTGTTCTTGCTTAACCATAAACGAATTATATTATTTTGTTGTGCAGTTTAGGGGTGAAGAACATTTTCAGAGGCACCAACCCAAATTATCATACGATATTGTAAATCCACAAAATATGAAGTGAAATGAATTATTTTAACATATTGAATTTTAACAATTTAACTACGAGACTATAATATTATATGCGATATTCAAGGTTATAATCGAGTAAAAACACCTAATTGGGTTAATTCACCCCATAGTCTCAAAGTCGCAATAAAATGAATCGAGTTTCGACGAATAAGAATACAATTATTATTTCGAAATCTCGGGGAAAAGATATTTCATGACGTTCCGAGATTTTAGCAATTTATGCGAAATAAATATGTGCTGTACTTGCAAAACGTTCAAATATTTCGGGGGACTGGGCCTCCCGAGCATCCCTCAGCCATCGCTCACGGTTCGAGGATTATTTGCTCTTGCGTCTTGTGCCGAGTACTACGTGCATTCGGATCGCGGTCTTTAAACCGTGGTCCGAACACGATGACGCAGATAACAACGAATGACGATTTGCGAAAAACGCCATTGGTATTTTCCAGTGACACGAGACGAGTACGTTTAATATATTGTACTGACCGTGACACGGTATACAGTCATGACCGACGACAAACAGTTGCGGAACACGATCGGTCGACGCGCCGTCCGCGCGCGGGTCGTTTGCGTGTGAATTCCACTCGACTCCGGCGACGGTCCCGTATAATATAATAATATTATACGTTGTACACGCACAATTAAGACGCCAGAGCTAATTGCTATTTACATTAATAAAGTCGTCTGGAGGTAAAAAGGGTCGTCGTCGGTCGCGCCAAAACTAATTTTCTAATAACACATAACGGTCGAACGTTATCGCGCGCGTACCTACGTTAAGGGGATGTACCCGCGGCCCACAGGCGGCCGCACGTCACGTAACCCACCGAAAGTGTCACGCGCGTGTATATATATATATATTATAGTGGTACTTAAGAAAGAAAAAAATATATTCATAGTTTTAATGTAGGATCCTTCCACTTTTTTCATTGTCTTAAAAAAAAATAATGTTATTTACGTTTGGTCATGATTACCAGCCCTGTTCACGCGTCCTTGAGGGATCGAAAAATTGCCGACGGTGGTAATTTTGTTGTTTTTTCCATTTAAATCTAGAAATATTGCACCGAAAGAAAAAATGTATAGAACTCAAATATTTATAGAAAGAAATATTTTTATTAAAAAGTGCATTGTTAATATTTATTGTAACTTGAAAGTCCATTATTTTCAAAAAATAAAAATAAAGTTTACAAATTTTAACATTTTTCCGAAAATAGATAATTTTTAGTTTTTTAATATTTCTTATGAATAGGTAGAGTTAGGTGATAAAAAGTATTTTAAATACAAATTATATAAAATTATATTTCCAAATAAAAAGTTGAAGTGTAAAATATTCATTAGATCCTATATTGTGTTGTTCGAGTGCAATTTATTTAATATTATAGGGGAAAATAATTATCAATAAATATAAAAAATAAGTAAATAAATAATTAAGTGAATAAATAAATTTGTATATATATAGTTTACATAGTTTATTGAGTGATTATTGCTCACTAAGTAGGCGTTTATTTTCGTTTTGGTTTTGTTTTTGTTTTTCAAGTCGTACTCAATGGATATTTTTCGATTTGATACTGGGTTATGAGTAAATTAAAATTTTTGACTTAGAAATAGCTTGTTTAAATAATATTATATAGGTACAATTCAATACGATTTAATATTAAAGAAAACTGAATTTTCATGAAAAATACTATTGTTTTTTTTTTATTATATCTTTACAAGTTTTTATTATACTGAATTTCAACAAATATTTATCAATTTATTTTACAAATATCTTTTTTTTTCCAGAAATTAGATACATCAGTGTTTTTTTAACTGATTTTTTTACTAATTTTTACACAGTAACAGAGTAGATAAATTCGAGTACGAACCAAAATATTGATCTTTCATTACTCTGCTGCTCTAGATTCTAAACACTATTTAAACATTTGAAAATATAATGGTCGAAAAGAAGAAAATAAATGCAATACTAATAGAAATTTTAAATGGTTTACTTTTATCACAGTCATTTACCGTCGAAAACTGAGTCACGTGGGAAAATGAAAATAGAAAAAAAAAATAATAATTTTTCGTAAACACATTGTTTCACAGTGTTGACAGTTGACACACTGCAGCTGCGGGAAAAATTGCAAATACTTGCGTCACTTATACTCGTATTGGTACAGCGTGAAATCGCCACTGACAGATCCTCACGACACACCCTATATATTGTTATGTTATAACGTACATGCGTATTATATCCGAATAAAACACATCGTTTTCCGGCGGCCACCGCTCGTCGTTATGGCGGCCGTTAGAGAACGGTGGCTGCACGAAAAAAAAAAACCAAATCGTGTGTGCTCGTGTCGATAAGTACTCGCGAAACGATGTACACGTTATATCATCTCGTCGGGGATTAATGGAAAAGTTTCCGAATAACAGTCGGCAGTAAATTGCCTGCGTAAAAACGTCGTGTTCGGTGCGCGGTGAAAAAATAAAAATAAAAACAAAACATTAAACGAACGGGGGCGGCGGCGCTGGTCCCGCCGTACTTTTTACTGCGGCGGCGGTGACCGTTGAACAAAATATACGGTGCGGTTGTTGTGCACACAGTGTGTGTGTGTGGTGTGTGTGTGTGTGTGTGTGTGTGTGTGTGTGTGTGTGTGTGTGTGTGTGTGTGTGTGTGTGTGTGTGTGTGTATTAAACGCGTGCGGACGTTACGACTATCGACGTGGTGGCGTACGCAGGGATAAGGTTCTAGTCACTTAACCCTCGCCCAGAAAATTTCTTTCTCCTCGAAAAATGTTTTACGTTCTAATCGTAGATAACATTTAAGACCGAACCTATAATGTGACTGAATTCATTATTTAAATTTCGCAAATTGTAAGCATAAAATACACAACTATGAAATTGCTGTTGATCAACTATTAAAACTATATGCATATCGTTTCGTTTTTTTTATTTTTTGGAAATCGTGATATATACAGGGTGTTTCACGAAGATCTGTCATGATGAATAACTTTTGTTCTATTCAATATTTTTAACTTTTTTTTTTTTTTTTTTTTAAGTGAATACTATAGCCTAGTGCTACAATAAAATTACAGTAAATTTTTTTTTTTTATTTTAAACTCAAATTTCAAAATTTTAAATTTTATTTTAGAGTTTGAAAAAACATCAAAATAGCCATTTTGTAGGTAAACATGATTTTTAGAAAATTTTGGTTTTTGAAATTCTTATAAAGGTTGATCCGTTAATTTTCTATCATTTTTTAAAGTTTACGAAAAATGTAATAATATGTATCGTTTATCAGTCATCAGATAATATCACTAGTAAGATAATGAACTATTAAGCAATTTAATTCGATTTTTCGTAAACTTTAAAAAATCATAGAAAATTAACGGATCAACCTTTATAAGAATTTCAAACACCAACATTTTTCCAAAAATCATGTTTACAAAATGGCTATTTTGATTTTTTTTTCAAACTCTAAATTAAAATTTAAAATTTTGAATTTTGTTTAAAAAAAAAAAAAAAAAAAAAAGTTAAAAATATTGAATAGAACAAAAGTTATTCAACATGTCAGATCTTCGTGAAACACCCTGTATTTCATAATAAAACACTTCATCGTATTAAATTGTAATAATTTTAAAATTATCTAATTATCTTTAGAGACTAATATAAAATATCAATTGGTAATAATTGTTTTGTGTTTTAATGTTGGTGTTGTATACTAGTTCAATTATAGAGTGAAGGCGAGGAGACAAAGCTCCTCACGGGCTTACGATCAACCAATGATGAAAACCCTAACCGAACTCAAATCCTGTGTACGCTACTGACCACCGTACCTACCGTCGGGTCGGGCGCATCGAACACGTGGTTTGACACAATTTACAGATTGCAGCGTTCGATTCATCATGTTCTAACGTCACGAAACAATAATATGTGCATTCTGTGTTCAATTCGTTTTTATATTTTTATTTTTTACCGTATCATACTATAGTCTTGCGCGGTGACACTGTGACGATTGGCCTCTGATCTTTATACAACTGTTACAGGTGAGAAGCTGGACGAACTCTCGTTCGCTTTATTTTATTTTATTTGTCTGTTGTTTTAACGAAATACGACCTATACTACGAGTAGCTCGCGATTCGAACGACCGTCTTGCCAGCTTATGGGGTGAAAAAAAGTATTATGTAAATACGCGATTAATAAATAACTATAAAACAGACGGGTGATCGGCGTAAACAGCCGCTGCTGCTACGGCAGTTCGAGAAACAGCGCGATTGAAATATTACTTCGTTTTGAGTTTTTACATCGCGTGGCATATTAAATGTTGAATAATAATTATTATTATTGTCGATAGAAGTTTTTTTTTTTTTTTTTTTGAGGGAGGGCAAGTTTCAACACCTGTACGCTCGTTGACTTCAACGTGGATTATGTCAAGTTATCGGACTGGCGCTTCGAGAGCGATTTTTCTATTGACAAACGCAATGTTTTTAACCCCCAAAAAATGTCAATCACGTTGATTTATTTCAGTAGAATAATTTATTGTTATTATATCTAAATCGTTAAGTAATCAATTATCGACGCGGTGTACCGATAATATTGAATTAACGAAAAAGAAAGGACTAATACACGAGCGTTTTAAAAATTAAAAAACTAAAAAACACGCATTAAAATTATACGTAAATCGTAGTATTATTTTTCTTAGTACGTACTACAAAAAAAAAATAAAAACGAATATTCTCTTATTGATTTTTGCAGGGTTGGACAGACTAACATGTAGGCTACCAATGATGGAGGGAGGGGGTGAATTAAAAATAAAACTTCAATAAAAAATTGTAATCACGGATCTGCAGCGGAGACGTAAGCGAAAATATTTTAAGTTGATAAAAACAGAAATAATAAATCACGATTGTACGCCACCACCGAATAATATGTTTGGTTTCTTATTATAATCCTAGACTTGTCTTGTGTGCCAAAAATCATATTTACACACGATTATGTTATTATCATACGCACACACACACAAAAACACACACACACACACACACACACAAGTACACAATTATATTGTAACAATATCGCCGCGTCCCGAAATAATATGTCGCACGTGTCACCGATGCGATTGTGGCTGGACTCGCATGGACGTGGGCGCGAAACGTTGTTCCGAACAAACGCGCGTTATTGTATTACGGTCGTAACGACTCGGCCGGCGCGTCCGCGTGCCCGGCGACACACACACACACACACACACACACACACACACACACACACACACACACACACACACACACACACACACACACACACAGGCACACACACACACACACACACACACACACACAGGCACACACACGCGCACACACACCCACACACGCACACATACACACACACACGCACACATACACACACACACGCACACACTCACACACACACACGAACGCACGCACGCACACAACAGACCGCAGAGGCAGCTGACACCGAAATTATACATCGCCCGTGCACGGTGTATGAAACGGCCGCGCGAGTGTTCGCGTATACGACCCCGACTGAAAGCGTGTGACGCCACGGCAGTGATCGTGTATAATACGTGTGCTACTATGGCATGTTTACGGAGGGACACACGGGGGAAAGGTCTCTTGCTTGGTTTAATTTTTTATTAATTTTTTTTATTTTTATTTTTTTTTTATCGACTTGCGACGCGAACGATTGAAACACTGTCTCGTATCAATGTCGTCGTCCCGTCGTCGTCCGCCGACCTACGATGACAGGTTAAATTCAATTTAATACTCCCGTGCGGGGCCGTACTTCGAACTTTCGAATCTGACGATCGAGTGGAAATGGGAAATATTTTTAATTAGACGGAACGGCGGCGTGCACCGGTCGCGATCGAGCTGTTCATAGAAAAATAATTAATAAACCGATACAATTCGTAGAACTTCACTGCCATACGGGATGAAACGAGATTATATTCCGTGTATTTTCGTATTTGTTACAATTTTGAACGGCGAATTTCCGAATTTTCCGTTTCAGGTTCACTATAAAAGTGGACGCGAACGGTATGTCTCTGTGGCGACAGATCTGCAAAAATCAATTATCCCGACTGATTCTTTTCGCGGCGGACAATGCCAATGTGAATTATTACGTTCGGGAGCGCGTATAAACTTGGAATCTTAAAATCTGGACCGTATTTATCTGGACCGTATAAATCTGGACCGTAGAATTTTGGACCGCATATATCTCTTTTAAGGGGCGTGAGTAGGCAACTCATTCTGCGGGAAATATTTCACAATAGGTTTTCCTTTAATACTTGTAATTTGTAATTTGTTTATGATGTGCAAATGAACACCATTTCATTAATTGTCTTATATACAGTAAAACCTCTCTATAACGGACCCTCTATTAGACGAAATCCTCTTTATAACGGAGAATGTCAATAGTCTTGGTTCAAATAATAAATGATATTGACCTCTCTATGACGGAAATCTCTTTATAATGGAAAAAATTTTTGGTCCCAAGCGTGAGATTTGCTGTTCATAGTATAACAGACACCTCTACATACAACTTAATTTTGCAGAATCATATACACACCTAATATTTTATCCATTTATCCTAATAGCGGACATTTTTAAAAGCATCAAATATCAGGCTTTTTTGAACATAGGTATACATCTAGACCATCTAGGCAATAATTATGATAGTATAATGTACCTAAAAAAGAATTATCTAAATGTATTATTTATCAATACTTATTATTTTCAATATCTAATAAGCATATATTTCCTAACTTTGTAAAATGCTGTATGACATCAACTATTGAAATAAGCAATAAAAATGAAATACCCACGGTACAACTTTATATAAATCAATAAATAATATACTTTTTCTAAATCTTAAGTTTTATTGTCGAAGGTGGACAATAACATATTATGTTGTCTATCTGACTACCAGTATACTTTTAAATAACAAAACATTGTTTACTTGCAGTATACCACATTTTTGTAATTTTTCAAACCAGCCTTTTATTAATCCTACCAAGATCGTTTAATTGCAGTCAAAAATAGTTATAAATGCAAACAACTAAAAAATAATTCATATTAAATAACTAATTATATAAAAGTTTTTAATCTGTATTGACGCTAATGACATAAGTATTAAGTAACTACATCAATGTATATTAAGGACAAACAAAAAAACGATAAGTTTCTATTATTTGAATACAAACCAAATTTTTTCAAAACAAATTCAAATATTTTATTTTACTTTTTTTTTTTAATAAAGGATTCCAGACTTGGTATACCATAACAGTTACCAAATTCTGATAATCATAATAATGTCCTGAAGGCAAATAGGACACCTTAATAAATTAGTATTATTAATACAATTGTTACATACAATTCTGTGTCCACATGGAACACAGGCATGAGTTAATTCATTATCCATACAAATTAAGCAACTATTTTCATTTCTGGTGATAATAGCTTCTATTTGCGGTACTGGAGCATAAGGTCTTAAATTATCTGTAAAAAAATGTTAGCAAAATATATTAAAAAATAGTATCTGAGTTTACTTTATAATTGTTAATTTAGTAAAAACTTTTTTAAACACTTCAAATCCACGTTAAAAAAAGTACAGGATACAGGAGATGGGTGGGATACTTGAGATGAATTGATAGGTTAGGTATTTAAGGATAGATTTTGGGATTATTTTATATTATAAAAAAAAAACGATTCTGAACAAAGATCAGTAGAATAATTTTAGCCGTCAAAAAAAAAAAAAAACATTATTTTTATGACACGTTATTGTATATCATTTTTATTCTCACCATTAACTTCAACTGCAGCTTCATGATCTTGTTCGTCATCGCTGTTATTAAGAAAATCATCTGAATAATAAATATAACAAAACATAAATTAACTCTCAGTGATTAGGTTACAATAGTAAATTTAATTATTGTATTCTAACCAAAAATGTTAAGGTTTCGATGACGATCTTGATGTGGCACAATTGGATTTACAACATTTTCTTCTAAAGAAAAATAAGAGTTAATTAATACAAAATGTTTTAAACCATTTATTATTTGTAAATTCACCATGAGCATGATCCAGTGCTTCTTCGTGAACATCTACATTTGGCTCAGGTACATTTCATTTATTATTTGAACCAAGACTATTGACATTCTCCGTTATAAAGAGGATTTCGTCTAATAGAGGGTCCGTTATAGAGAGGTTTTACTGTATATAAGACAATTAATGAAATGGTGTTCATTTGCACATCATAAACAAATTACAAATTACAAGTATTAAAGGAAAACCTATTGTGAAATATTTCCCGCAGAATGGGTTGCCTACTCACGCCCCTTAAAAGAGATATATGCGGTCCAAAATTCTACGGTCCAGATTTATACGGTCCAGGTTATTACGAGGTCCAGATATATACGGTCCAAATATATACGGTCCAGATTAATACAGTCCAGATATGTACATTCCAGATTATACGGTCCAGATAAATACGGTCCAGATTTTAAGATTCCAAGTTTATACGTGTAGCCTTACGTTCGTATTCGACTGAGTTCTCGGCGTAATTTAACGACGGACATTTATTGTAACGCGACCAACGCGTTTGACTAATGTCCGTAAGTCATTCCAATAAATTGCCATTTGCATTAGCCCAACCAACCTATATTGCACGTCGACCGAAACTTTTAATAATTTCAAACATATTTCGACGTCGGCCGAAATTATTTTTATTTTTAAAAAATTATTATCATGCCTGTTACGGCTGTATCCCGAAACGTACAGTGTATTATTACTAGGGCATGGATTTTTATGCAAAAATTATTGTTAAATATGCACATATTTATGCACTCAAAAATTAAAAAATATGCAAAAAAAAAGTATTGTGTATTAAAAAACCAAACATTTAAAAAATATTAAAAAATAATGTATTAAGCAAAAAAAAAAAAAAAACACAATTTACTTATAAGTATTTAAGATGTGTTTAGGCCTAGCATAAAAATGTATATTAGTTATTGAATACAACATTTGAGTACCAACATGATGTAACAAAATGTGCTTTTAAATTATCAAATTGAAAACTTCTACGATTGTCACGTAACATCGCCTTGTATTTCGAAAAACTTCTTTCTACGTCTGCTGACACAATAGGTGCGTATTTGAAACAAGAAATATCTTCTGGTGACAACTCTGCAAGGTCTTCGTCGTCATTTCTTATGTCTCCGCTTATAATTCCAGAAATTTTAAAAGATAACGTTTATACATCTGTATATCTGTCACGGAATTTTCTATTGTAAAATATTTTGTTTTATTAGGTCAAATTATAATAATTGTCAAGAATGTCGGCAATTGGCATGTATAACAAACTTTCGAGTAAAATTTAAAATATTTTATTAAGTATTTATATAAAATATGCACATTTTATGTACTTATCCAGAAATATGCAACTTTTATGCATTTTGATGCAAATATGCAAAAATATGCAATAAAAGAAATTAATAGTAGAATCCGCGTATTACGAAACGTCAAGATATTTAATCAGAGTTGTTATAAGTCGGATGACTTATCGGGTATTCGTTTTTATGCGTAACCACTTTATTTTCTCAAAACAGATAAGAAACGCAATACCATATTGACAGTAGCCGTACGTACAGAAACCTTAACATAAAAAAAAAAAAAAAATTAAATAAACTTAAGTTTTTTAGGGTTGGAAATAAATTATGTTTATGGTTGGCGACGAAATATCGCTGGAAAAAAAAAAAAATTAAGTCCTTTTGGTAGTCGAGTGTAGAACACGAAGTTTGAAGCCGTAAAGCCTTCGTTTACTCAACCCGTGCGCAGTACATTGAATTTTAACAACATTTCAACTCGTATTGGCGGCAAACGACATTCTGACGGTGGTCAATGCAAAAGTATAAATAAAAATAGGTAAACCCAAAACAGTTCTATTCGACCACGGCTCGAGGCAAATTGGTTTCTCGTTGATTCGTCGATAAATAATTATCGAAATCGCACGCGGTTTACTACTTACGGATTTTATTTTAGGATTCGTTTAGATTGAATTTAATTATTAAACGATATGTAGGCATGAGTCGTAATAGTTTTATAAAAATGGCTAATAGAACAAAAAGAAAAAAAAATATAGGTTTGACAACGTAAATGTAGGCGCGAAGATGACATTTCCCTCGACATCGATGTCAATTATTTATTATTAGCGTTTAAAACAATAATAAAGATCGTTACGCGTTGTACCTGTTGTTGTTGTATACGCCGTACGAATGATTATTCGAAAATTCATGAATAAACTATAACAATTATTATACATGTATTGGACGTAAAAACAAAAATATTACAATTTAACTTTCCGGTTGTGCTGCAGCCGAGGTTTGTGTTTTTGAAAATTAGCATATTATTATAATAACACACTTAAGACGTTTAATAATAATAATCACCAGACGTGTTCAACATAAACAGACGCGAGACGCTTTAAAAAAAAATATTGTTATACAAAATATTATTTTACCGAACATTAAGCTAATGTATAAATCATTGTCCTTAAATAGTAATTTACAACAAGCAAGCACACTTTTTGCAAAACTTCAAACGCAAAGTTCACACACAACGATTAACGCGTATTCTGTAAAGTGTGAATCCATAATGGGAAATTAAACCGTAGCGTAACATTTGTCGCTAAGTTCATTTATATCTCCATTATATAAATTATATATAATATAAGTATTACAATAAGTCAGTGAAAAAAGTGTACAAATTCGTCGGCTTAAAAGTCGTTAAAATAAATAACAACAATTAAGTGTATTGTGTACTTTTTTGTGCTTGAATTATCTGAATGGTGCTTGGAAGATTGGACGTTTTGAATTATTATGCTTAAACATCATAATATTATAAAAAATGAATTATTTATTAAAGTTTCGAAATTATTTTTTCAAATATCTATTCTTTTCAATACAAAAAAACTAAGTTAAGAACCAGTCAACAGAGTTAAATTTATATTAATACATTTACTTTATCTCGCGCAGCGCAATAACATACAAACAATGATAATAATTACCTGTTTTAAAGACACAGTCTCGAGTAAAAATCAATAATTTGAAGGTCACACTATAATGTAGTCATACGAAATTGAAAATGGACCGCTTTCAAAACTATACTATTACGTTTTAAGTTAAAACTGCCCATTTTCAGAAACCCTGTATAATATTTTACAAGTCACTCAGTTATACATTAAACGATATTATGTGATCCGAGGCAGAAAGTTGCTGATATCATATATATATATGTATAATAGTTATGATTTTATAAATGGTAATGGTGAACTCTTTTAAATTACTTTCAATGGCTGACTTTTACTATCCTCGTTTTCGATTCAAAGTACCCAAAATAAAATTTTTTTTACGTTGGGTATTTTTTATAATACAAAATTCATTGAACTGAATTTTATTCCCTTAGGGTTTACCTTGGACTGAAAAGCTTCAGTTTGACTTGCTTTTCTAGCTGTGTCATCTTTATATGTACCTACACTTACACACGCACGCACACACGTATTTATTTATATTTTATATATATTTTTTTTTTAGTATATAATATGACGTATAACACGTAATGGTTAAAGAGATAATTTAATCGCACATTTACCGTTACTCCATACTCTGTGGAGTGCAGTTATTGTCATTTGATTAGTTTTATGCCTATATAGTTCGTAACTATTGGTTAAAATCTAATTAAATCAATTGTATATAATATAAATATAAATAATACATGCATGTACTTGCGATATTTATTCGTCGATTAATATCAAAATTAATTAAACTGAATAAATTTACCAATACGACTGTATGCCAACGTGTACAGATTTTTTCATGTGTATGCAATTATCTACGTTTGACTTGGTATTTTTACAAATTCGAGATAAACTATGATGGTCGTATCGTCGGATTGTTAGGAGAAAAAAAGAGGAAAAGCGGAATGACACCTGGCATTTTTCCCAGGACCTTGAGCACGGTTTTAACAATGTAACAAATATATACCAGCGAGAAACCTACTCAATTCAATTATTCATCAGGTATAATAATTTATTTCAACAATTCATTACAGATGTTAACATCAATTTCGTTGCAATTAAAAACGATATTAATAATAACGATAATTCGTGTAAATGAAAAAAAAAATGAAATAAGAATCACGAATATGCCCCCTCGACATTCAAACGACTCACTGCAGGGGTTGCTCGTAGTACAAAACCCAGGGTTTGATACAAAACAGTGGGACACTACACAAATATTGTCTTGAACGCCGAAAAATGTGTACGCATATTAAATTATAATTCGTATTTAATAAATTGTTGCGAAAGTTTTTTTTTTTTTTTTCATTATTGCTCAAAGCAATACCTCTTGAGTTTTTGCTCCACGCAGCGTTGAGTTTTAAAGTTTCCGTACAGTTTCTCTTATAAACAAAACTTTGCATATGTGTCTTAACATCATAGTCGTGTGTACAAAACGATCGGTGATGCGTAAAATGAAATTGCACAAACAAAATGAAAACGCTGACCTAGTTTGAATGTTTGAACGCGATTGAAAATAGTAAATTTACAAACGACAATTTTTTTTTTCAATTGGACTGAGTGTGTTTTAAAGAGATCATAATATTTTCTTTGATTTTAAGTATTTATTTTATCATTGATACATATTCATTATTGTAAATTAATTTTTTTTAATAATTCGTTAGCATTTTTCCGTAGGGAAATGTTTTTTTTCTGTTATTCATTTTCAAATTAAATGCTGGGGTAATAAAAGCCGCAACAAAAATATATACACATTATATACAATATATATTATATTTATATTATAATATATACATTAATACATTTGATGTAGCAACATCATTTCATCTTTTGAGGTATTACAGATATAGATAAAACAAATTCCCTTCGCTCCGGTTCTTTTCACTATTAAAAAAATAAACAGATTTCCGTTTTCAAAAAGAAACGTTATCTGATCTTTTTCACTCCCCTCACTGAAGTAGATTATTCTCTTTGCGGCACTCATAGTTTCCTTATCGGGTCCCTTGATCTAAACTACAATATTATAATGCGTTGTTGGGTCAAGTTCTTGTACTTGGACTTCAAAAGTTTTCAGTGGAGAAAATGTCATTGAAAGTGAAAAACACTCGCTGTATTTTGATTTCATGCTCTCGTTTAAGGCCAATTGAATTAATTAGTTTTCGCTTTCTGAAGCTGATCTAAAACAAAATCGATACAGTAATCGACTTAATAGACTTAAACGGAAATCAAACGCATTAACATTAATTTACATAAAAATTATAAGTAATTAGTTGATAATACTTTATAAATATATTTCAGTGTTCATTATTTGTATAATAATAAAATAATCTTTGATAAGCTCATAATGTTACGATAACAGTTTTACCCACTATTTATCGACCGATAGAATGGCGTGAAAGATAATAATATGAACGTTTACAGAGTATGATAAGTAGGGCTGCGAATTTAATGCCCTAAAAAACCCCGAAAAATGTCCTAAAAAAATGCTTTTATGACCTAAAATTTTTAATAATTTTAGTATAAATTACAATAAAAAGTGTTTTAAAAAATGCGTTATAAAAATCTATTACGAGTGTAAACTGTAAATACATAGTTTTAGTATAAATCTAAAAACAAAGTTGTACACAAATATATTTATTTTAAAAACCATGTTGATGTAAAAATCTTAAAATAAAATTTCAAATTCATACACTTGGTTTCAAATAACTCTAAAATGCCCTGAAAAATTAAGAAAATGACCTAAAAACTAAAAAAAGCCAAAAAATGCAAACAAATGCAAAATAAACTTTCTTATTCTCATTCAAATTTACATAAAACAAATTTGTGACAAGACGAGCATCATTGCACAATAAGCTTTGGAAAACAATGCAAAGTGCATCGAAATCCCAGCCCTAATGATAAGTAAAATACATAGAAACTCCTGGTTGGTTATTTTTTTATTTTTTTTTTTTATTTAATACTGATTTACCATGATGTCAATTACCATATGTCCAGGGGCGCAATTTCACTGAAATAACTAGGGGTGCTGAAGCCCCTCTATTTTATAATGTTATTTCGTGGCTATCGATACTTTCAGCCTTCAATTAATAACCATTTCGTCATATTACACCATTTAGAAATGGCTACCTGTGCTTTGAAAATAATATACTTATTTAATTGCACATTTATTAATAAACGTAACATTACATTCTGAGCGATTAAATGATTTATTTTTAAAATAAAATATAATTTTATAACATCATTCTTCTTTCAATTTTACCAAAAATATATTGATAACTTCATTTATATCAATATCATTGGTTAAATCCTTTTCAATATATTATAATATTGACAAATCTGTCAATCTCTCTTGACCCATCGATACCATAAACCAAGTTTTGATTTTACTTAGAGCTGAAAATGATCTTTCGCATGTAGCTGAACTTATTTGAAGTGTAAAAGCAACCTGGAATTTAAAAAAAATTTAATATTTCATATTGTTAGAAAAAATTTTATTTATATAAAAAATATAAATTAAATAATAAATTTCATAAGAATTAATTGTTACTTGTAATAATATGTAAAGATTTGGATGTACATGTTTTTCAACTGTTTTCTTCAAATCTTGAATATCGTATTTTTCATTTACCATTTACCATTTTCACGATTATTATTTGAAGCATTATATTTAATTATTTATAAATATAAATAAAACAATAACAACTGTTTTTCTTTACATAATTACTAGTACAATGCAAATAAACACGGTTAAAATTTGGGGGTGCTAAGCACACCCTAGCCCCCCCCCAAATTGCGCCTATGCATATGTCATCCAGGATGAAAAGTCAAGATGAAAACGAAAATAAACGGTATGTTAATGCCTACCTATTATACACAACATCGGACATTGGCCAATAATCAATTAAATTATTCTTTTATTTACTCTCGATGTACAAAATTGTATTGACTTTGTACAAAACAAATGTCAGTATCTTTGCACGTACAGAAAACACACATTTCTGGTCTAATCCTGTCCTCTCGACCCGATTCGCTGGATCCGTCCCTGGTAAGTGGTAGTGATGACTTTATATACAACAACATTTCCGAGAGCCCCTGTGCTGCGGCAGATCTATACGTGCGAATTACTTTGGATCAACCCAATCGTAAAGAGAAGAATGAAAATAAAATCCTCACGACGATCGCTGTTCGGCTTCTGCGAAGTGGGTTATAATAAAGCATATAGGTATATCTCTTTTTCTGCCGCAATTGTTTACCGTCCGAATCGTTTTTCTCGTGTGCTCGTAGTGGTATATACATAACTCGTTCACATCGTATAATAATAATAATAATAATACATAAATGCGGTCTGGATAAACAAGGTTATTTCGTTTTCATTATTCGATATAGTTCTCCGCGTTTGTCGGAACACGGTTAATTCAATACAACGGCCGGCCAATCGATATTGGTTTATGATTGCAAGTTATACGACGTCTCATATAATGCCGAAAATACACTCTACTCGGACGTTTTTAAGTCCCCCCCTCCCCAATTTCGTCTGTGCCGAAATATAACGTATTACAAAAACGATTCGATAAGACACACACACACACGCACACATAAATACATAATATTATAAACGACGATGTAATGTGCAAATCGTATAGTTTATAATCCATGTACGCGTGCAATAAGTATACAGTGGTTTTGTTGTATTTAGATTTTTAACGCTCGAGCAATAATTCACCTATTATTGATTTTATTATTACCGAAATTAATTTCATTGAACATACAGTTTTTTTTTTTTTATTTAAGTAATAACCCTCGGCATCTTGGCCATTGGGATACGATACATTTATTTTTTTTTTTTAATAGGCATTACGTAATATATAAAGTTTATTAACAACAAAATATGTCTTTACTAAATTTTTAAACGCTTCAACTTTAAGTTGTGATGTTCGAGTGATTAAATGAGTTTGTCCAATCCTGTCTCTTGGAGGAAAACGAATATGCCGGTTGTTGGTAGGACTGGTCCAAGTACGTCGTATAAGTCGCTGGATATATGATTGCGGTTCCTAGCTTCAGCGCATGCAAGACATTCCGTGAGGATATGTTTTGTTGTTAGTTTGACTCCGCACGTTATGCGCGAAGGGTGCTCCTCTCGGGACATTAGATAACCATGAGTTGTCCTGGTGTGACCAATAATTCTTAGCCTGTTGATGATGGTTTCGTTTTTTCTATCGGGACGATTATTGGGCCAGTGCAGAAGGATAGTTGATTTGATTTCATTAAGTTTTGTTTTTTGTTTTGCCCATGTTTTCTGCCAAACTTGTTTTGACATGCGAACATACAGCTGTTTGTGACTGTGTATATAATTGCTCGTCTAGCACAAGCCATTCGGAACGGTTTAATACCTATTAATAAAAACAACGTGTTATTCATTTCATTTTTTTTTTCGTTTCCAAACGCGAGCGTAGAAAAATCAAACGAATTTACGAGGCTATATGGTGTTTGATAATAAATGTGGTACGTTTTAAATTAAATACAACGTGTTACATAGGATTGGAAATTCGAAGGTACGTTCGAGTGGGTTTTTTTTTCTACTTAATTTTTCTTCCTCGCCGCCGTCGTTTCGTACTGCAGTGTACACTGGTACGCGTGTTTATATAGTTATTATAGAGTTAATTGTCGCATAACGTATCGCACATTCGCACTTATCGTATATTGTATAATATTGTAATACATCATTATTGTTACTGTTTTAATCCTCTCCCGGTCGAACGAGAATGTTATACGAATAATTATTTTCAATACGAGTTTATCGCATCATTATTAATTTATTCTACTCGTGGACACGTCGCAATCGATACCCACGACTGGACAATCAGCACGTGGTATTTTATACGCGCGCGATTTTATTTATTATTATTATTATTATTATTATTATTATTATTATTATTTACGTATTCATTCGCAGTAGCCATTTAGCTATAATCGTTTTGTTATAAATGATTTACAAGATTTTCGGTCTGTCAGTACATGCTCGTATTATAATAATTGGTATTTATAGATGGTGTATCAAGTATAAACGAGCGGCAGCGCTCGTGATATCCTGCACTGAATCGAGTTTGTGATACATTTATTATTTACACCGTAGCAAAAGAAATCACACCTAATTCTGGTGGTGCACATCTCACGCGAATTCCTCGTGTACGCAATATTATACACTTCTTCGAAATAATAATAATAATAATAATAATATTAAACTGTTCGGCAGTGATTTCTTTTATGTTTTGATACGCTAGTTTGCGAAACGAATTCAGTAGATAACTACGTACTTACAGCTGGTGTACAAAGTATATATAAAAAAAAAAAAAAAAAAAATGTTTGTAATAATAATGGAAAAAATTAAATGACTACGTTTTCTGGGCATTAAAGGATTTTCGTCCATTTACCGTGTTATTTTATGTTTAGTTTAAACTTGTAGCGCTGTCTTTTTCGAACAAATTTATAATATCAACTATACGTTCGTTTATATATAATATCTCAGGGTTTATATTTTCAACGAATATTAAAACTTTAAAAAGAGTTTTGTAGCTTTTTAGTTTATTCATTCCGTTAGTATTTTATCGTCGGATAATAAATAAATAAAAAAAAAAAACGAATAAATGAATAAAAATATTTATAATGAAAATGACAAATATGTACACACTCGCGTGTATTGCCTAAATTCGAAATACGAACGCACTTAAAGAAAACAATATTAAAAATGGCGTCTCGACGCAAAAGTATTATATCATAATATCATTCAAGAACCACAGTTAAAAAAAGCACCCAATATAAATGTAATAATCGATACGTTCGAACCGAGAATACCAAAGCGTGATAATTAACAGATAAATGCACTCGAAGAGCTCTTGTTAACGTCCGTTTTTTTACCGGATACCGGTCCGGTGTGAAACGGATTGTTTTGTTGACGAAACGGTAAAATAACGGATATACTTCCGTTTTCTGTAATATTTTATCGATTATCTGTAATCATATTTAGTCAGTTCCAAACAAGAAGCGGCTGAGTATAGAGTCTAGTGAAATGTTTAATTAATTTAATTAATTTTGTAACTTTCTGAAGTTTTATCCCAAAGCACAGGTATATTTTCAACCAGGGAAATTAACATTTCAATATTGATATTCATTTATAAGTTTGATTTTAAATTGAGAATTGAAAAAAAAACGGAGCGAATACCGGCGTTGTCAACACACACGTTGTAGAAAACGGACCGTTGTCCGTCGCCGTTAACAAGAGCTCTAAGACGGTATGGATTGTGTTATATTAAGAGTAGGGACGAGAAGTTATAGGAGCTAAAATAGACAAAATACGCATGCAAATATGCAAGGAAAAATTATGATATATGCATAAAAAATTTGAAAATATGCAAAAAATATATTATAATACGCAATTTTTTTCTATAAATAAAAAACTTGTTTACAATAAGTTAATATAAATAATTTTTAACTGAGTGATAAACTGACAATTTTATAAGTTTTGTAATATATTTAATAATTATTTTACATATTATATTTTACATTGACAATTCTACAATCGTCAAATTTGCTGTCTGCATTTTTATTTTATTGTTTATTGACTACAAACATATCAGATTCCATAAAGTAATAAATTGTTCAAGAAGTCGATTGTATTAAAATCCACATAATTTTACTAAATATGCATTTTTATGCACAAAAAAAAAACACGAATATACAACTTTTAAGAAAACTACCGATATAAGCAAAAATATGCAAAATTTAAATACCAAATTTCAATTCATTAGGTTATAGAACAGATTTTTAGCTCGCCTAGCTCTATAAATAGAAGATACAGAAAAAAATATACAAATCCTATAACTTCTCGTCCCTAATTATGAGTTAAGCGTGGTAGCAATATTGCGCAAAGAGGAAAATCATAGGAGTGTGGAGGAGAGGAGAAAAAAACAGGTAACACGACGAGTCGTCATCGACGACCAAAGGGTGGTATGCGTACCTACCGCACGCGTTGTTCTCCATCGATGCGTCTTTTCGTTGTACCGAGTGGTAGGTATTACACCCCCTCAACACCACTCTAATACACTGGCCGTGTACAAAGCAGTAGCACCAGCAGATGCTGTGTATTATTTATATCGCATTATACTTATCTGTATAAAACACGTGCGTGAAATATAGACTCGTACGCACGCGCGACGCCGCCGATGGTGTTACCGACGACGTAAGAACTCCGCCGTCGACGGTTTAATTTGTTATTTTCGCGTTTTAATGGAAACGTTTTTCCACTCCTTCTTATCTTCGCGCGCTGTTTGATATTCAAATGAGCCAATTATTCCATTCGTTTGTGTGTGTGTGTGTAATACGATAAGGGTGGGGAGTAGATGGGATACGCTGCACGTCTGAAAGTCCGCTGCGACTGCTCATTACGATAAATCGATCGGGTTCGCAGAAAAACAAATTATAAAAATAAATAAATAATAACGACGTGACGTAGGTAATAAAACGGCTCGGAAACTGAAATCGTTTTAACGGAAGCAGGTGGCAAAAAATAACGTCAACGGATCCGCGTGGGTTCACTGAGGGGGTTGGGGGGGGCGCTTCTCTATCTTTCGATTATAATTTTATACAAACGGCGTATAGTGCGCGATTTTTCGCCCCCATCATTATTATCACTGTGATTGTCGTCGCACGTATTCGTGACGACGAACGTCCTATTTTCCGAACGACACGGCCGAATAATGACGAGTACCCAAATCACTCCCTAGTCTCGACCGTCGCCGTCGTCATTAATATTTCATATGATTACAATATTTTATGTTGCGCTTCGAAAAATCGTTTCAAATGTATATAAAACACACACACACGCGTTTAGCCGGGTCCCGTTTTGTGTCGAATCGCGGGTATTCACATCTGGAACAAACTGCAGGGACCAGTCACCGGTCAGTCGACGACACTGAACCGAAACGAACGTCGACGGCACGTGACGTCAAATGGGTACTCTTTTTAATCGGTTTACGCTCGATGTGTACCTATATACTCGTCACTCGTTAGTGATGACACCAAAGGTTCGATCTCGAACCCGCATCTGGTCGGTAAAAGACGGTTGGGTCAGCGAACTGAAAATTAAAAAAAAAAAAAATAAATTAATGAATCGGAACGAACAATTAGAAGTCCGAAAAAAATAATCAAAAAAGCCATGTCCGTCCATGTACGCGATAATTCATTACAAACAGATAGCTCGGCCTGTTTATTTTTATACAGCAGACATTTTATGTTCCATAAAGACTCGTGTTTTATATATTCCGAAACAAATTTAAATGTTGTATCTTCACCCCGACGAAACGTCATCTTGACACTGACAAGGATAACTAATACACTAAACTAGAATGGTGCGTTCAGACCGCCTATTAGTAATTAGTCAGAAAAGTGGCGGATGCTACTCGACCAGAAAAAATAGAAGTAAACGGATCCACTAATTACAAAATTACTAAATAAATTTACTAAACTACTCGACTAAATCAGTCTGTTCATACACGTTTAGTAGCTAAATTACTCTAGCTACTTGACTAAATTACTGGCATAGTCTGAACTAGCCTTAACTGTGACTAGTTAACCTGCTATTACTGATAAATTTGAGTACAATTATTTGTAGGTACTACTGCTACAATTAGTACAATAATTGAAAGTTTACTGTCGAACCTGTTACGGTTACTACTGTATAATTCCACATATAATTATTTTACCATACGATTGACCACTAACAGGATAAAATTGTAAATTTTTATATAATAGCTGCTATTGATCACAGCGTAGAAACATAGGCTGAATTACTTAAAAAAAAAAAAAACTGGTAAAATAAAAATTTCAAATAAATAGCAGTCACTGCTATTTCGTATTCTGATTAGCAACTCGCCATTGCTATTGAGAAATAGCAGTGCTGTTTATAGCTGCCACCGCTGTTTAGTACCATCACTAGTAGTAATAACACAGCCTGCGCTCTGAACGATCACAGACATCAAAAACAACAACAACAACAACAATTATTACCATTATCATTATTATTATTATTATTATTATTATTGTTCTATTATTATCGTATTATAATTATTATTAATATACGACGTCGGTGCCGCAAGTCCGATCCGAATCGTCGCCGCGGTGTTGCCGCGTCGCCGCGTGTTACGTAATATTTTTTATTTGTTGTGATCTCGCGACGACGACGACGACGACGACGGCGCGTGCCGTAATAACGGCGATGATAATAATAATATTATAATTTATAATAGTGGTATCGCCGTCGCGGGCCGCACTCTCTCGTCGCACGGCAGCAACAACGGGTCGCCTCGTATACAGGACGTCTTCACATCGTCTCTCCGCCGTCGCATCGTTCCAGAGTCGCGGTCGTTAGAATTTATTAATCTTATAATTAGTCGCAGAGTTTTCGCGTCGTCCGCCTGACATGTCGTCTTACACGATGCCGGACAGCGTCAAGTGCGTGGAAGGAGTGGACTACGAGACGGTGAAAGTGAGTATGCCCCCGCGAGTCCGGCGACGAAACGCTTGAACGACACGAACGGTTTTCCGCGGGCGAGGAACCGCACGGCGCGGCGGCGGCGGCGAGTTCGCGACGAATGATTATTTTCAATACGACGGGCTTTGATCGGTGGCGTATTTAGGGCGTATTTTCCGCCTGTAGACACTTTCCGATCCGCCACCTCTCCGTCCCTTCCGCCTCTCATAAAATTGTTCACAAAACACATTCGAATCCACTGCAGTTTGAGAGTTGGAACCCGTGTTGAACGCGTGCATTTTTTCCCTACCCACACGCGTACTGGTTCGAGCCGTCGTATCGCGTGTGCGTATAGTAATAATATGTATAAGTAGCCGTTTGATTTTGAGCGGACGGACGCACGCGTTTACGGTCCGAATCGTAACTCCAAATCATAAAACGTACGATTTGTAAACCGATTTCTCAAGTCGAAAAATAGTGATTCTAATTTGATGTTGTCGAATGAAAAATGCTTTTTGTAATTCTGTAAAAAAAAAAAAAAAAAAATATTGAAATTTGCCGCCCTCCAAATGTCGCCGCTCTAGGCCCGGGCCTACAGGGTCTGTGCCTAAATACGCCTCTGGCTTTGATAAAACGAAAACGAAATAAAATGGAAAAAAAAATGGGAAAAAAACACGCGTGCGTGACGGAGATCGAATCGTGTTCGGGGAAACGGATGGTAGCAATACGAATAATAATAATAAAACAATAACAGTTGTTGTCGGTGGGGGTGTTTTTTTTTTTCATACGACCTACACGCGTATACCTACGTACGCCAGGTAACCCGGCAAATCGGTCCGGGCCCGACGGTGGAAATAATGTTATTACACAAAACGCTCGAGTCCCCCTGTAGGTTTTGTTTCTTTCGCGTTTGTATAGTGCATTTTAATTAATTCGAATTCACGAGCGCGCGCGGCTGACGAGTGGCAAACATAGAATAAAGCAGTGGTCTTCAACCGGTGGGTCGCGATAAGTTTCCTTTTTAAAATTAAAAATAAATTTATAAAATTATAAAAGGCACAAAAATATATTTCATTTTATTTTATATTTTCATATGAATCCTATACATTTTCAATTAATAATAATTAAATATTCTAACTACAACAATGCAATTTATATCTATTCAGTTTTAATAGTACTACTGCAAAGTATTAAGCCATTTTAGATTTTTTATAAAGCTTACGTGGGTCACGAAAAATGTAGGCCTAAAAAAGTGGGTCGCGAGTCCAAAAAGGTTGAAGACCACTGGAATAAAGCATACTATAATAACCGACGAATATTATAGTGCAACGATGGCGTTTCGACTCGACCGTACGTTCAATCGCGGTCCACGTGAATACTTTGTAATCGTATTAAATGTTTCGAATATTTTCTCATCCGGTTGTTGTTGGCGTCTCGGGATGTCGAACGCATATCGCTCGTTGATTTTATTATTTTGTATCGTTGCCACCGAAATGGAAATCAAAACTATCGAAATCGCTTATTACGTACCTAATGCAATACACAAGCATAGCGTGTGTCACTATATTACATGTCTCGACTTACCAGTGCTTAGCAGATCTTTACACTCTGAGTGGTTTCCAGGAAATAACGGTTGAGTGCTTTTAACAATAGCGCATTTTTTTGACAAAACATCCAGTTAATCACGTCTAATTTAAAAGTGAAAATATGATTTCACTGTGTTATAATTATTTGTGCACGATTATTGTAAAACCGTTTAATGAAAAATATTAATTATGGTTAACTTATTACCGATGAGTGCTTTTAATAAATTTAATTTTCAGTAAACGTTAGCTAAACGAAATCACAAAATATGTTTATTAATGTATCCTAATTATTTCCATAGGTCATCTGTTTATACTTGTTATTTATATACGGGACGCAATTCATATATCCACTAAAAGGCAAATAGGACGCTAGTAGACGTGTTCTGCGAATTATATAATATGCTTTGAAAGCGAATATAACGTCCGACGTATGCCGTGCGCTCTTCGATAGTAAACGATTAATTATAATATTATGATAATATACCGTTGATTATAGACCTGCCTATGTTATTGCACAATACAATCGTCGGTTATGCCGACGTGTCAAATATAATTCCTACGGAGCTTACAATATTTTTCCACCCTTTTCTTAACTTGAGCACTCTTTTAAAAAAGGAGACTAAAATATTAAATAAATTAAAATATACGAACATATATCATCTATTTTTTTTTTTATTTACTATTAAAATATTTAAATGAGAAATTTATAATAACATGCGCCTCTTTTTTTTAATTATTAGGTAAACTTATTAACGACTAAATCTACATCATTGTTTTAAGTCATTTCTTATTCTGTCATAGTACTTCTTAATTTATTTTCAACGATATTTAATTTTGAAAACCGACTTGACTGTACACAAAACCGAGCGATATTTTTACGTTTTATTTATTTTTTATCACCATCCACGACTCGTTTTTACTACATATTTTTAAAAAAATATTACAGTTATTCTACTGACATCAGTTTAACTATGGGCCTCTGCTCTGGGACTTGAGTTTTAGGGCTCCAATCATAACGTTTCGAGAGATGCCTGTTGTCCAGGCACAACCAGCACCCCCCGTGCGTACGCTTATGACGTCAAACGACCACCGACGGCGCACGTTCTGGGACGTTCAATCGGTCGTTTTTCGATTGCTTTTCGCCTCCGACACGCGACGGGCACCCCGCCGTATACATACATATAACATATATTTATATATATATATAGAGAGAGAGAGAGAGAGATAGAAAGAGAAAAAGACTACGACAGAAGACGTACGCTATTATTAACCTTTGGATTTGACCGACAAGACGAGTTCTGCTATAACCGAAGCCCTCTGTCTCCTCCCCTTGCACCGTTTATGTGAAATCCCGTCGAGTAACCACCAGCCCCGCACCTCGTCGTTTCGGACATTCTCACGAGTGGGCTACATTCCGAACGCTATTGTTCTCGCGCGCTCGTTATTTACAAAAACTGCACTGATTATTCGTACGCGCGTAGGTACAGTACGGTCGAAAATTAAACGCAGTCCCCTTCTCCCGTGTTCGTTAGAGCCCCGTCCGCTCGTATACGGTGTTCGCCCAACACTATATTATACTTGCTAAATGTTCGTGAGTACTCAATCCGAACACAGGAACACACGCGAACATTTGAAAAACGTCTCATCCACACTGCCTGACGAAATGCGGCGAACATTGAATGTTCGTGAGTAACGCATGTGTGGAGGTGGCTCATTGTTGTTGATCGTACGCGTTTTGCCAAAGTCCGTTTTTAAATCGTTGTTCACGTTTTTAATTCGTTTTTGTTTTCGACTGCCATAAATGAAAAATTACACTATCAGCGTGTGCTTGTTATTTCGACGATAAAAATAAAAGCTTAACCTTTTACGTAATAACATCGGTCGAGTATGATGTACTGTGACCCGCGCATTAACGACAGCCCGTGTTGCGTTTGCACGTGTTTGTCGACACAAGGAACAGATTATTTACGAATCCTTATGTTACTATAGTCGGACTGAATAACAGTGCGCTTTGATTTTTCAAAATTAGATTCCATTATAATGGACGATTTAAACATTAATGTTCACTGTAAAAAATATGAAATTCGGACGGTTGAAACACGAAACGTCCTAAAAACGAGACGAAAAGACTGCAGTGTACAACAATACACTACACTTATCACGGACAAAAAAGTTTATTGTTTAATTTTCGTGAACTTTTCGGATTTCCTTACCTTTCATCGTATAGCGTCTACGTCTCAACCCGGTCGGCTGAAACCTCAGATCTGTGGTCAAATACTATACTACTCTAGCTTTTTGTCGACATCAAAGCTAAGTATAAAATGAAAAACGTCGATACATGGTTGACGTTTCCGCAACATTGACACAATTTATAATTTTCGTTATCAATATTACACGTCACACACGCGCGTTCGTATTATTTCGTACAACACGACGTGTATTATATTATATTGTACACGCGTTGTATAATAAATTGATGACGTAGCGTCCACCGTGAAATTCGATGTCCGTGCGTAAGGGTAAAACCTTTTGAAATCATCAGGTCGGTGTCGTCTTAGCGCGCTCGCAATTAATCCGCCGTCGAACTTCGGCTTTAGCGACGGTATACGCTCGCACCGCGCAAAAGGGTCTCGTCGATATATAGACGAGCGTCGTACCTTTATTGTGCGCCACAGCAGGGCTAGTTTATTAAACATCATTTATACATATTTATATACTCGTATAGCTATGGGTATATACTATGTAATACCCACCGTAGTTATTCCATAGGACCCATATACATTGTGTGTTTGTGTGTCCGAGGTAAAAAAAAAAAATCGGTCGATGCCGTAGGTAAAATATACCAAAAATCATCCGGTGATCACTTCATTAAAGATTATTTTTTTAATTGTTATACAATTACATAGGCGAAACTAGACATTTGTGTAATGTCAGGACAAAATACTTAAAAATGTCTCTCTCTCCATTTCAAAAAAAAAAAAAAAATTGACAATTCAAATTTTGATTCTCATGGCTGTGTTTTTTATATAAATATTTTATATATCTACATATTGTCTTTAATAAAAATAGTCACAATATCACAATCTATTGGAACTTAGGTATACGGGCAAAGAAAACTCATGATATAAATATTTGTTTCACACAAACAATTGAGTCGTAATTTTTCAACTTTTAACTCTTGTAAAAAATAATTTATCAAATTGAGCTTTATAAATTTTAGAACATAGATAAGAAAATTCGCGTAGGCAAAAATCTGAAAATGGACATTTTTTACTGGATGAATAAATTATTTAAAATTTAATAACAATTTGATTGAAAAAATAGCTATGTACCTACTGTGAAAATAATAATTCACGTTAAAATTCAAAAAAATATTTTTAAAAAAATCAAAAAAAGTATGAAAAAATCTTAGCAGATTTTGAGATTTTATCAGCATTGTTAGAAAACTATCTATACGAATAGGATAATGTTTAAAAAACACACACTCACAAATTTTTGTAAAATCAACACAAATTTGAACAAAATCTAATTTATAATAAACAAAATCAATATTTTGCGTTATAACTAGAATTATCATTAATTTTAATTGTCTTATCTGTATTTTAGTTTTCTTTTAAATGTAATTGTTTTTTTCAAATATGTCCTTCATCTGTATCATTCCCAGGGTATTGTCTGCATTAGGTCAGGCCACGGCCTGACTGGCCTGACCCGTAGTTTCGCCTATGTATACAAATATAGTTTAAAAATAAAATAAATACATCTGGATCTCAATTTAACGGAGTTGTCGTATGAAATATCACGTGTATTTCCGCATGTCACGTATGTCGATCGAATTCACACGAGACGCTTAGGAGTGAAATCTTTTAAGTATATTATTAAACGAAATTTATTTTATCTCATTTAATTGCATGTATATCTATATATATCTTTATTTACTTACTAAATTAGTCTTTAATCAACGGCGACTGAGCTCTATATATAATAGTGCAGTATAAAATCAAAACATAATGTTGGTTGTACACTAAATAAAAAAGGTGCTTGAGATCTTAGCTGTTTTTCACTTTGAATTAGCATCTCATAAAGACCAAATAATAGTCTGTACATTTCTTTCTTTCAGTATCTATCTGTCTACTCTCTCTCTCTCTCTCTCTCTCTCTCTCTCTCTCTCTCTCTCTCTCTCTCTCTCTCTCTCTCTCTCTCTCTCTCTCTCTCTCTCCCCCTGTCTCTCTCTATATATTTATACGTATTTTTTCTTTACCGAACATCAAGCACCTACTCGCATTTTAACGTCAAACTCGCATTATTGCATCAGTGTTGACGTGTTGACTCCAAATTATAATATTAAACAATATCTCGAATGTATATTATACACACGCCGGGTGAGACTTTAAACTCGGAGCTTATACACGCGTACATGCATGTAATATAATACGGATGTACGTACTTACGCGCATAATAACGTGGATTGTGGCGCACACGGCGGCGGCGGCGGCGTTCGGTTTCCGTGCCGAATGTTCAGGGTACAGTGCACAATTTCGATTTACGGCTCACGTTTTATCCCGACGAAAACGCGTTTATACGTTTTTTTTTTTTACGTCTCGTACTTTTCCCCCCGCCGCCTCGCCGAAGGGGCATAAATCGTCAGACGGTTTATTCAAATGTATCACTTCGAGTGTGCCTGCGCCGCCGTCGTCGCGACGACCGGGTTTCTCGAAAGTATAACACACACACACACACACACACACACACACACACACACACACACACACACACACACACACACACACACATAATAATAATAATAATAATAATAATAATATTATGATAATAACGACGATACTGCTCGGTACGTTGCCTCCGGTCGATTTTCACACCCCAGTGACGACGGGTGCACTCGGCGATACGCTCTTGTCTGCCGGCGAGTCACAACGTCACGAACGTACGAGTCGACGTCTACTGCGGTTTCGACCGGTTTGTGGCGTTAGGTTAGGTCAAAAACGGCGTACGATATTTCGGATTCGTTTTTCGTTCTCGTCCGACGTCGGTTTGACGAGACGTTTTTTTTTTTCGTTCGCGCTTATCGTCACTAAAATTATTGTCGAGCCGATACGTCGTGGATGTTTCGCGTACTTACCCCTAGTCGAAAAACACTGATTGGACGAAAACGGAAACAAGTCTGAGTTTATTTTAAAGACGTGCGCCTCCGTACCTCTGATTTATAAAAAAAAAAAAAAAACATTTTAATGACGACGTCTTGTAAATTCAGCATAAAGATTTGTCAAAGTGTCGGTCGTTAATACGTAGATGTCAGTATTTGCGCGTCGGTATAACATGATAATATAATTATGGCCATGATAACGAAATTATTTATTTTACGCGCCAACCGCTCATACATATGTCCGAATATTAGTGTGTTTCGTTTAAAAAAAATTACAATAAAAATGTCCAAAAACGTCTTTGTCTTCTAAACAAATAGCACGTCTTACACGGCTGATAAAAAATTAACGAGTGCTGTTAATCCGTCGCAGGTCTTTACCGTTTTTCTACCGTGATACTTGGCAGTGAATCGTACTGGCATGACGCATAGATCATAATTAGATAGAATGTTACTCTGTGGTACTACACGAGCACTGACGCTTGAGTATAGTATAAGGTACGAGGCGAACGTATCCTCCGGTCTGCTTGATTACAGTAAATACAGCTGACCTCATTAATTTAATACGTAATAGTTGTTGAACGTTATTATTTTTAATGGAATTCCAAATTCAATACGACGTGCTCCGCGTGTGAATGTATTGTCTGGTGCGTCGTTGAGATGTTAATATATTAATTATGTGCAACGTATGGTTGCGGATTCTTCTCGGGGAAGACGACGTAAAGAGAACAAGTATAATGTAATCGCGTACTCGCGTATTAACAATGAAAACGAACAAACGCTAAAAAAACATTAAATGTTGACGTTCTCACGAATAAAATATCATTAAATCCTGTTTTCGGGTAAGATTTTACTCCTCGACGCTCGACGACTAACACTGCCGTCGCGGTCCCACGCGGACCGACGACGTCCGGGCACGTCTCTGTTGAAAAGCGTCAGTTCAGCTATAGTTAAACTAGCGGTTAAGTCTGCGTAGACGCCGAATTGTTTTTGTATTTTGTAGTTCAACGCTCGCTTTTACCAGGGGCTTTTACCTAACGCCAAACGCTATTTTGTATTGGGTATTTTAACTCGGAATCGGATCGGACGCTATATTTTTAGGGGAAATTTTAAACGACGAAAAACTATTTTTCCTTTCGTGACAAACGTCGGGCAATAACACGCGTGATAGATATGATGACGTAGACGTATATGCGTGCACGAGTTTTTACGACGAAGTGTTTTAAGTGTATTTCACCGGCGTTAAACCGGCGAATAAAACCCTATACTACGTTTTGCGCGCTCTGCAACGTTTACTTAACCGTGCGCGTTTTATTATTTTTACCGTCGTCGGCGCAAAAAATGTTTTTCGGGCAGTAAAAAACTCTACGACCTCTCTGGTCGCGGGCAAATATTTAAACGCACATATCAGACCTCCCACACCTCCACACTGCCGCGTCTGCGAGCTACACCGCCGCTCGTGATCGTCGTCGATTCGTTTTCTCCGCGTCTTTATTTCGTCCGACGCGATTGAAGAGTACGACGTTTTATCATCGCGTCCGCGAGTCGCATCGTCGTGCCGCGCTGAAAACCGTTCGTTTTTTCGACGTCGGAAACCCGGCCATATCGGTGTGGGGTCGACAAGGGTATTTTAAGCAACGCGATAATATAATGTATTATACTATAAAAACTGTCGTCGTCGTTGTCGTCGTCGCGTACGACTACGTTGACGCGGGAATTTTTAGCACAACGCACATTTCGAATGGGTGGCCGAGTACGAGGAAACCATCAAGAAGCTGACTTCGGACGTGTTCGACACCCTCGGAGTGAGTGACGGGAACGCGCTGGACGTGGCCGTCGACGGGCTCGAAGCGTTCCAAGACGGGCTGAAAGCGAAAATGGACGCGTTCGTCGAACAGGTATATAACGGGTGCAACGGGTCTCGTGTGACCGCAAGTGATTGATCGCCGGCCGCCTCTCGTGTGTCTGTATATATACATGTATTTATATACATTATTATTATAGACGCTTGGTATACGTCTGACGGGGACCGATTTTATCGCCGTGTCTATGTGTCACCACACTTATCCACACGATCGCCGTCGACGAATGCCAGTGGAGGCGGCACGCGTTCTAGGCGGCATCCCATTGGTCCCCTTGTCTGAAAATTGACATCCGAGATAGTTCTCGGTATTTTATGAGTCTCACGTCCGAATCGGTTCCTAACTATATTTGTAATAAACTTTCGGGTTATGAATATTTCATGAGAATTTCGAATGGAAATATAAAATGTATAAATAATATAAGTTTAGGTGCTCTAAAAAATCATAATTAAAAATCAATTGTAAAACAAGCATACGTAAGTATATGTTTAAAAAAAAAAAACGAATTTCTAGAATCGAATATGTTTAATCAATGTTTTGTAATACATTTTTACCATTACAGACAATACAACTAAAAAAAAAATAATAATAATAAAAATAAAAATAAAATTAGAGTAATATTTAATTTAATTTTTCAAACACCATTTTAGCAACATATACGGGTTGCGGCTATATGCATAATATAAAAAAGGCAATTTTCAACCGTACCTACTTAGCTACTAGAAATATATAGACGTTTTCGAGTCTTGCTCTCGAATTCGGAAGGTAAATTCAAATGGTTTTTTAAAACAATCCGCGCCCATCGCAACAATATTGTGTAATGTGAAATCGATTCGGACGTTTCGGGACCGGCCGATCCCCCAAGGGCGTCCCTGATCCTATTTTCAGGGGGGGCGACTTTTAGACTTGTAATGTTGAGGAATAAAAAATAAACAAAAAGAATTCTTCACCAGTTAATATTTTTGAAATTTCACAAACAATTTGAAATCCTTTGTTATTTTTAAGAACTGTTTGTAATTTTTTATTAATAGCAGTTCCAGCGGTTCCTGTTAATTGACTAAACTTTGTCGAAACATCTTGTACAATTTCATTAGCTTCAGATAAATAATATATAATAATAATAATATTATTTTGGAAAATAGAATAATAACATATTGAATGTAATTTTAGACCAGATAGATCGAAAAAATGTATATATTAAGAAAAAAGCATTTATTTAAAGAAATTATGAAAATAGGCATTTATATGCCCTTACCCACGAAATAACCAAAAATATGCAAAATAAGATTTTGTGTTTGAATTATAAATAACACGAAACGTATTATGGCCAAATCCATTTTCTTATACAATGCAGCAAAAAAAACATGCAAATGCATTAAATTCACGCAGCCCTGATCATAATCTATGACTTTAAATAATTTCGTAATTTTTTTCTAATGATTATTATAATATAATACAGATAATGTGAAAAGAGGTAAAAAAAAAAAAAATTGAAAAGGCCCAAGGGGAGGGATCGCCCCCCCCCAGAAATACGCCCTTGCGATCCCCGTTCTTCAATCCGTCGCGCTCGGTCCACAGGTCAAACACAGGCCCGGGACCAGCGAACGGGCCAAAACGTTCGCGGCCGATTGGGCCGTAGAGTGCAAACACCACGTGGACCTCAAGTACCACCGCGCGGGCGGCGGCCCCACGGCCCAGACGGTGCGCTGGTCCTTCGAGAGCGCCATCAAGTACATAACCGTTTGCGCCACGCACTTGGCGGACCAGCGGCACGAGGACGACGTCGGGTTCGCGAAACTGGTGTCCGACTTCGAGCGCACCGTGCTCATCCAGAGCCTGATCGATTCGCTGAAAAACGTCAAGGAGACATTATTATCGTCACGGCCTGCAGCGTAGATCGCGCCGATCGTCGGTGTTTCGTTTTCATGATTTTTAATTATTATTATTATTTTTTTTTATTTTTTATTTTACTCATTTATTATTATTATTATTATTTTTCATATACCACGATATTATAATATACGTCTTGTCTGTGTTCACCAGACCATTCGAACTCGGTTCACGAGACACTATGTTGAGCCATCAGCCATTGTAATAAAAAATTTAAAAAAAATTCTACTATTATATCAATCAATTATTAAAATTCATTTAATACAATGACTTACTATGGCTATTTTATACAATACGTCCTATCCACTTTTTTTTATTGTTATTATTGTAAATGAGTCAGTTATACTCGATTTTGTTTTTTTTTCCTTGAAATTAAGTGCATTAAAACTTATCGTTTCAAACATTATAACATGATAATATATTCCAACTATCATTAAAATAATATGTTAATGATAAATAATACTGTTAAAAATATAAATGTTGTTAAAACAGCTAATTTAAAAATGTTTTAAACATGCACAATCTGTGCATCGTTTTATTTATTTAATCTACGCCAATCGGCAATTTATAAATACATTAAACTTAAACTTAAGAGTAGGTAATTTGGAAGAGTACATGTAAATATAATATAAAATTAGAAACTAAACATTTAGTTATGATAATAATTGTCTTAATCAGCTATAGGTTTAGGAGCTGTTTAGTAGACGGAGCGTTCTATCTAACGGATTGTTGTGGGAATAGTTAGTACGGTGGGAGGGGACATTGAATAGAGAATGATTTCTAGTATAGAATGAAGAGGAACGCGGAAAGAGATAGAAGAGAGAAGGTCGGGAGCATCTACCGAGCCATCAAGAAGAGAGGTGACGTTTGGTTTATTTTTTTTATTGAAATTCGGTATAAAACTATTAGACTCGAAAATTATTTTTGTAATTTTTAGTGAATAGTCTAGTCGTACGGTCACCGAAATGTCTATGTTTATACACATTATAGATTATAAATAGTTTGACATTATGATTAGATAATAGTTAGAAATAAAGAGATAAACGTAATAATTACAACGAATATAGAAAATCATAATTAGGTTTCATTTAGTTTTGTAGCCAGAAAAGAAAGGAGAGATTATGATAATATGTATTTGTAATATGTTTAAAAAAGAAGGAAAAGTTAATATTGTTTCCATATTTAAAGAATATTTTGGGATAATATGATTGAAGGATGTAACATGAAAATGCGCTTCTACTATAATATACTAACGTTTATTTTTGAAGATTTATCAATAGAAATTCAATTGTCACTAGCAGCACAGGTAAAATAAATAAACTGTACCTTGTCACGCATGTCGACGTCTACAATCATAGATAGTATTATGTGCATTGAATGTCTACGAAACACATTTAATCGATTAACGTCACCATCAAATGTTTGCTAAGATGTCAACTTAATATTGACTTACTATTTTTTACGCACTTGGATTACTGCTGCATATTACATCAAAAGTAACTTTACACAGAATAGTCAACAAAGAATTTTGAGCAGTCACGGTTATTAGGTAAGGGTGAAACCGCACGACTACCAGGAAGAATGACATTTTTGAGGGCTTGACAAGTCGTTTTTTTTTTTTATTTTTTGCCGAGCATTATTTTATTCAAGTTCGAGATGCAGACTTTTAGTGAGTTCGTAATATGAATTTAAATTTTTTTATACGTAAGGGTTTGGTAAAAAAAAAAGCACAAGTCAAAAACGTGAAAACTGTAATTTCCTTTAAATTGTTTGATCGGTAGTTTAATTCTATAAACGACCGATGCAATATTAAATGACGTTCATTGGTGAACGTGTTTTTTTACCATGCAGGTCTGCGTGTGTTTAACGGAGATAAAAATATCTACGCTCCGACATAGTACTCTTTCTTAACACGCATAGGTTTATCTCCGACGTGGTCCGTACAATCGACATTATTCATGTTGCACTCGCAAACACATTATTTCTTTTATCAAAATACATATTATTACATCTATTAACGTTATCAATACTCGTGCGTGTATCGAACACACGTCTTGTAGTTGCGACTGAAGTGATTTGTTTTCATGTTTTCAACGCGAAAAATACCCGGTCGAAAATGATTTGAAAATAAATAACTCGACGATAATTTATCATCGGGTTTCTGAACGAATCGCGAGACAATCGAAAAAGACTCGCGCAAATATAAAACTTTCAGGCGTTATTTCAGAGTGTAAAGCGTATCCGGGGAAAACTCGGTTGACCTATAAATCTGCGCGGTGTTAATAATCATAGTTCGTACTCCTGACTAAAAATTAGAGCAAAACGATGCATGAATTATTAATTTTTAACTACGATACGCTAATATATAAAGACGTTAAGTCCATTGGTTTCTCGTATTTATGTGCACAAGTGCACGTGCACCACCTACCGACAGCACAAAAAATCAAAAAATACTAAATCATATTAATACTACTAAATACCTTAAACATTTTTCTAGAAACTCGGATTACGAAAATGTATTTGAGTTTGATTATTTATAGGGTGAAACAGCGGTTAGGTCATTAGTAACGCTGACGCTCATCAGGTTGCTATAGGTAGTTCACACGATCGTTGTGCACATTCTAACAGTGTAAAAATTAAAACAAATCATAACACGTCACGCGCATTATAATGGAATAGATGTGCACGGTTGTATCTGTGCACATGACACCAATCGGTTATTTGAACTAATTGTTATGAGCAGATTATTTTGGACGTGGCGATCGCGGTCGACTTTATTATTTATTTTTATTTTTCCTCGTTTTTGATATCTCGATTATCTAATATAAATTCGTAAATCATTGATTATCACCAAAACAATCCTGTTCTTCGCTGTATCTTACTGTATTTTGTACAGACAAGTGATCGTTATTATTTAGGCCTTCTTCACACGAGGCAACTCCCAGGCGACGCGACGGATACTCGAGTATCGTTCGTTTGAGTTGCTTGTTAGTAAGATATCCATAAGCAACCCATCGCCACACACTAAGCTACTCTGAAACTACTTTGAAGCGACGATATCTTTTCAGTCCACCTCTAGCCACCATTTTTTTATAAGTCTGTAGCTAAGTTTTCAATATGTCATCAAATGAAGGTTCATCAAGTGATGATGATGTAGTTGCCACACTCTATTATAACTATTATAGACAGAGGAAAATCAAAAGAATGTGGCACCACCCTTCCATCCAGCCCTTCTCCGCAACATCTTTACGGGAATATCGAGGCCAATTGCAATTATAAAGTTCTGGCCTTTTTTCAACTTCGCCCACACGCTTGATGTTAAAAGCGTGTTCGGCCATAGTTGTTTAAGTGAATTCAAAAATAAAAACACTAGAAAACACTTGTGTATAATTGTTATACACGGGAGACGCAGACGACGGGCGACCTTCCTTGCAAGTCGCGCGAGAATGGTAGAATACGCGTAGGATACGCGTCGCTTGGAAGTAGCGTCGTTTGTGTCTTTCCAATACTAAATATAGGAAGTGATTTACAAGATACTCGAGTATCCGTCGCGTCGCCTGGGAGTCGCCTCGTGTGAAGAAGGCCTTAATTTTAAACTTTATTAAAATTAATACAATACAGCAAGTGTAAAAGTATCCATTTCAGAATTTAAAAAAGTTGTCAATTAAAATCAGTAAACAATTGTTTTGTATAAGTGTGTGTGTGTGTGTGTGTGTGTGTGTGTGTTCATTAAATTATATTTTTGAATGTGCACTACTTTTTTAAAAACTCACGAGCCGCCACTGGACTTGAATCTAACATAACGATTCGCTTTGTCCACAATAATACTAGGACACATTTTGCAATCATAGCAGTGATAATAATAATAATACACCGAGTGTTACGGTGTACTTATTATACATATTATATACGTTATATATTATGTAGGTACACACATAGTTTGTAAATCGACCGGGTTAACTTCTACGCCACAACATCGCACCGCCGTTGTCGGGTAAGTTGTGCGCAGAACGCGCGCCGTGCAACTTTACTGTCTTATCCACGTATTATCTACCGATAATGGTATACGATATTAACCACAAATTGTTTCTAATAGTAGTCGCGAAAGTCGTAGATCGTTGCAGCGGCGGCGGCGGCTACGGGAAAGACGTGCGTGCAGAGCGGCGCGCCCGCAGCGACCGTGCGGAATAGGTCTCGGGGGTGTGTTTCGAACTCCGCGGCTTTGCTGCTGCGGCGTATATATCGCTCGGTCTGTATATACGGGGCCGGAGGGCGGGAAGAAGAAGACGGCGAAAAAAAAAAAACATCGACTTAGATATGTATAGCGTGCAGTGCACAGTAACGCGCACGTATTCGCGTTAATTTAAAGTGTATGCGGCGACGTCGGTATTTTTTCTCTACTTCTCCTTCGTCTCCTCCGCCGATTTACAGTAATAATTACTATAATCCGTCGTCGTTGTGTAACACGGTCACGCGCACGCGAGTCATGACTACACGGTGTGTTTTATCATTAGACGGCACACACGCACACACACACACACACACACACACACACACAATTAATTAAGTTCGGAAAATTTTTATTTTAAGTGCACAATGTTTTATAAATTTTTCGATGGAGTTTATATTTTAACCTCCGTTGTTTGAACGCCAGTTGGGTTTAACAACAAGCTTGTGGCAATACGAGTGTGTGTGTGTGTGTGTGTGTGTGTGTGTGTGTGTGTGTGTGTGTGTGTGTGTGTGTGTGTGTGTGTGTGTGTGTGTGAGTGTGTGTGTGTGTGTGATAAATGGTCGTTGTGAGTGGCAGTGGGGTAGGTACGGGGATTGCGCGTAATAAATGCGTGTCCTTTGTGCCGCTTTCACGTGTATACATATATATTTTTATATATCATTACTCTAAAATATATATATATATATATATATATATATATTGTAAAAGACTTGTGAAATTATTATTCCAACGTCGTATGTGTGTTGGCCGCCACCTCCTCCACCGTTTTATACGGAATGAAGGAACGACTGAACGAGACAAAAGTTGTTTTTCCCCTCTCGTCAGTCGAATACGATTGCACAGGGGAAACAATAATACAAAAAAAAAAACCGAATATTTTTAAGACTCTCTCGAGTTTTCACGCTGAACGTCATCGTGTTATTCATTCGGAGTAAAACGAGTAATCGACGAACATCCGCCGTTGATCGTCGCTTATATTAATAATAATAATAATAATAATATAATACAACGTAGCATGTCGTCGACACGGACGCGTCTAAATATTACACGTCTATCATAATATCGTCGTAGCCTCTCTCGGTGGTTATCGTCGTGTTCTTTTTCCCCTTTTACTATTGATGTCTGTAAAATATACGCACGAATATAATATCGGTGTGCGTGCGAATGAATAGTAGGACGACGGGTGTGGTTGGACGGGTATCTCAAAATCTATAGCGCACGCCGGTACGCATTATGCTCAACCGTCGGAACTTTATTATCGGAAACCGAGATATTTTCGTATGGCTCCGAAATAGCGCAGTCGTCTCGCGCGGCTCCCATCGGCGGTATTGTTATCTTTGTCTGGAAATATTATCGCGCGGAGAGCACCTACGCCCGCACTGTGGTTGTGGCGGCATAGGCTCGTTGTCGCAAAGTTTCGGCGAGGCGAATTATTTTGATATTTGCGGACTATCGTCGTACATTTACACACAAGATATACAGGGTGCGGCAGTGGGTTCTGACGATTTAAATACTGCTGTGGTCATGCAATAGAGTAGCTATGATAAATTGTTTTTTGTGTCCAAATCAAAGCTCATTATTAGGGCTGGGATTTTAATGCCCTAAAAAACCCCGAAAAATGTCCTAAAAAAAATGCTTTCATGATCTAACATTTTTTTTAATTTTAATAATTTTAGTATAAATTACAATAAATAGTTTTAAAAAATGCATTGTAAAAATCTATTACAAGTGTAAACTGTAAATACATAGTTTTAGTATAAATCTAAAAAAAAGTTTTTTTACGAATTACGAGTACTTACCTACTTATAATCTGTTATATTTATTTAAAAACCATGTTGGTGTAAAATTCTTAAAATGAAATTTCAAATTCATTCACTTGGTTTCCAAAAACTCAAAAAATTCTCCAAAAACTCTAAAATGCCCTAAAAAATTAAAAAAATGGCCTAAAAACTAAAAAAAGCCAAAAAATGCAAAAAAATGAAAAACAAACTTCCTTATTCTCATTCAAATATACATAAAACAAATTTGTGACAAGACGAGCATTGCACAGTAAGCTTTGGAAATCAATGCAAAGTGCATCGAAATCCCAGCCCTACTCATTATGTTTAGTTTTATTTTATATCAGTAATCACGGACAAGTGGCCTGTAAACCGACGTGTTTTTGCCGTTACAACGTAACCACGTTCTCCGGATTTAACACCACCTGATTTCTTTTTGTGGGGTTTTTTGAAATCTAATATATTCACCGATAAACCACGTACATTGTTAGAGTTAAAAGAAGACATTAGACGGGAAATTACAGCCATCGATGTGCATACGCTTCAGAGAGTTATGGACAGTATGCGTAAACGGATAGTCGCGATTGTATACAAAATTAAGGCGGCCATTTAAGCGACGTAATTTTTAAAATATAAGATTTTGTCGATAAAAATTAAATATAATCTTTATGTTGAATAAAATACAATTTGTTTTATTATTTTATTTCTAATACTTGACTAATAAATTAAAATTAAAATTCGTCAGAACCCACTGCCGCGCACCCTGTACGTACATAACGAGCACATATTAAATCATGCCGATTCAAACGCAATCTGGACCGAGTTCATGAAAGCGTCGGGTCGGATTTCGATAAAATACGATACGTCTGTCATATACGCGTGTAAATTACATCAGTATACCACGTAGCACAAGTGCATATAAATATAATATTTCAAGTAATTATTGAGAATAAACGCGGACTCTCGAGATTAAAAATTATTATTGTTTTTTGATCGTTAATGTAACCGTAAAGAGCAGAGACAATAGACAAATTTGAGGCGATTTTCCTTTGTGTAAATTAGAAGTGGTTGGCGTGTATGAAGAACAGGATGGCTAATTAATTACAGTCGATAATAATTCTGCGTTTTTACAGGATTTCATAGATACCTATCGTGATTGCTAATTTTGTAAATAATGTAATATTTCTATTCGATATACATTGAAAACTTAAGGGGTGGGTACTTAAAAAACGTATTTACCCCTACTCATAATTTCGTTGCCACGCCACTGCAGGTAAAGCGTATTGAATTCGAAACGTTATCATTTAGTTTTCAAGACGTAAATTCAAAGAACAATGTATTTTTGACAATTATTCAATAAACAAATGTCACGGCGTATTAAAAATGTGCTTAAAAAAACGCGTATCGACATTACAGTACGATGCGTTTAGGCGGTTTTTGGACGGGAGTAAGTTCAAGGCAGAAACGAGCGGATTGAGCAACGGATTTATACGGTTTTACTCGACGGACATTATAGTTACAGTAAAAATATTACGAGTTTTTCACGGTGTCCTATTATTCGTGTTTAGTATTGGTCTCTGGTGTGGCCGCGAACACGTGGTCTACCGTTCAACAACGTGTACGTTGACACTTATTTCGTCCGCCGTCCAATCTAGACACGTAATTAAAAATTAATCGACTGCTGAGAAAATCGTGCTGCAGATATATGCGTTGGCTCACCGGAAACTTATGGTGTAAGTTTTACGTTTTATGTCGGCCCGTCCATAATGTCTCGCTTTAAAAGCAAAAACGCGACGTTTTCGATACTCGATACAATGCGTAATTTAATAGCTGGTCAGTGAACGTTTATATTCGGTGTTCACGTTTTTGCTATTTAATCAATTCAAATTCATGAAAAAAAAAAAAATCAATAAAAAAATTTGAAATATTTTACACTTTCAATGACTGTGTGTAAAAATAAAGCCAACATGACGTGAATTCCAGTGAATATTAGACTTCGACGATATCACTCACATCATGTAAACCACGTTGGTATGCACAACGCACACGCGCACGGTCACAATATTGCAGGCATTAGGTGGGTAGGCACGACTATCAGGAACAATATGCATTCGAATCGATTTTTGCAACGTGATGCGTACTTGATTAAACATAAAACCAAAGTATTAGAGTGTAGACTAAACGATCAGTTTGGTTACCGTCACCGTAATCATATTGCTGTAAGTATAAACGGTAAAAAAATCGCGAATAATAAAATATATATTATGCTCCTGTTTCAAATATCATAGTTTTTTTTTTTTTTTTAATAAAAAAATAACTATATGATGATACTTTGTTACTTGACGTAAGTTTTTAAGTGGGGAGTTTTCGAGGATTTCCGGGGAACTTGTTCTCTTTTCCGTTTCCTGCCTGTAGCTAACGTACGAGAGACAAAGAGAGAAAAGCGGGAGAAAATAAATACTGTTCCAATTCGTTCAAGTGGAGAGCGAAAAAGGGATGGAAAAAAAAAAGAAAAAAAAGAAGCAATTATTACAGTCGTCAATGAAGGGATTCGGGACGGGAAGTGTACACATAGTGGATTTTCAACGTTTTAAAATTTCCCTCGTAAAACCTTAGGACCCCGAAAACGAGCGTGTTCTGAGTGACTTTCCGAGGGCTGTACGGGGAGGACAACGAGTATACGACGTGTATAGAAGTAACTGTTATTATTATTATTATTATTATTATTATTATTATTATTTTTATTATTATTATTTTTATTGACCGTCGGAGTACGGAGAGAGTCCGTCTGTGCGCCAGAACGTAATTGGGTTTTAACACTTTGAGACCCACTGCGTAGCGAAAGTTACGCCCGCCTACGGTTAAATGCACTTTGGCATGTTAATATTCGTACACATAACGGTCAATTTTCCTTTTTAAACATTTTTTTTTTTTATCGTCAGACTACCATTGCCGCCGGGAAAAAAACAGCCCACTCGTTTCTCTTCTCAGTGCTAATATCCAAGCATTAAAACAATTTAATATATTATTTTCGTCCGAGTACAAACACCGGAGAGCTTTATTCGTCCGCTGCAGTTCTCGTTGTCAGTGTCACGCGGACCGCACCGCGCTACGAGTAATCCGATTACGACGTAATATGCATATTAACATTTTTTATGTCTCGCCCTATTTATATCCTCTGTTTCCACAATGTTTGTAAAAATATAAAGAACAACGTCGACGACGGTCGTTCCAAACGCCCGGGTTTAGCCGTAGGTACTTGGATATACGACTATAAGTCATACTCATAAGTCATAATGTCGTTATGCTGCACACGAGTCGATTCGGACAGTGACGACGGATAGGTATCAAGATAAAATTATGATTGAATTTCAATTTCCGAATCGCCAACCTGATTGCATTATTTTGTTTTATATTCGAATCAATACATTTTTTACAATATACAGTAGAAGCCGCTTCTTAGAAACACGGATAATTGATACAATCGCGTTATTGAAACAAAACGTCCCGGAACGGACCGGCCGTATATTAGAACATTGAAAATAAATCGGATTATTGAAACATCACATCGGTTATTTGAAACAAATTCAGCCACATTTTAGAAGCTTTTAGGCAATTTTAGAAGCTCTAAAATGTCCTCAAAAGTGTCGTCCAGTATCGTACGGATGAAATAGGTTTTTGAACAGCATTACTCGTATGAAAATATGGTCATGGAGTTACTCGACGCAAAAAAAACAATATGTTTATATTTATACATAGTTAAATATACTTAAATATACATAAATACATATATTTTTCGCGTATTTTTCATTTTTTTTTTCATAGTACAAATCAAACTAATCGCTTATTAGAAACAATCGGCAATCGGATAATTGACACATTTCACCTTGGTCCCAAAGTGTTGTGGCTTCCACTGTACCTATGTAGTAAGTATGGTGAGCAAGTATGAAAACACGGTTTATTTTTACAATGGACGTAAGATAACGACGTGTCACTCGACCAAAGTGCCTTTGAACATAATTTATTTGTATTTTTATTAATATATGGGATATTTATCATATACCTACTTGAAATGTGTATTATATGTTTATGAGTAATATTATAGGTATATTATACAACTGAAATAATCTAATTAGACTTGGCATTTACGTCCAGGTGACTTCTTTTCAAACGTTAATCTCCTTTTTTTTCACACACTTATCTATCTATAAATGATTGAGTACCTTTTTCGCAGTTGTCGTTGAGGTTTAATCAAGATCTAGAACTTAGGATGTGTTGGCTCAAGCAAAGCCGATGCGACTGTATAATATAATAAACAACATGACAATAATGTTATATTATAAACGATTTACAATAGTTGTTTTGATATCAAATTCGTTCAATGTATGGTATCTACAGTTACGAGCAGCAAAACCAATTTTTATCGGCACGTCAAAAGGATTTTATGTTAAAACTTGTAGAATTTTGATTTTTTTTTTCATTGATTAAATAAAAAAACTGTAATGGGCTCGTTATAATATTTGGTACATACGAATTCGTTTTTAATGGAAATCGTCAAAGAGTGAGGAACTGGAATAAGTACTCTCAACGAATATTATTTATAATTAATATTTTTATTGTAATGGACTGTATGTGCGTATATTAAATTACGTGCATCAGAGCAGTAAGTACACTGACTGGCGTAGTAACTGAAATTAAATATAAGACAATAATATTGCATAACAGTAACGAATAACGATTACAGATAATACAGGCTTCAACAGAAATATTATTATTTAATTTGTTTTCGCGAAAAAAAAAATTATTATTTCCGTAATAACCGCGAAGACGGGGAATAAAGGTACTAAAATTCGCCGCCATTGGTTCAGACAATAGCACACCTACGTCTACTGCCCACATGTTGTTCTACGTAAACAACGTGTACATCCTTTTTTACTCATCGGAAGCGTCTCTTCCCGATGAAAATAAATCATATACAATGTAGTGGTTCTGAGGAGGCAGCATGCGACGATCATCTTAATGCGAAAAAAATAAAACGCGACAGTTGGAGCGCACGTATTTCTGAACGGTCTGCGATTCGGATAATAATAATTGGAAAACTTTAGCACTGATGAATTATCGTTCACAACGATACGAATGCGGTATGAACAAATTTGAAAATTGTTTTAGAATTTATAGCTTTATACCGTTTTGGTAATCTAATTTTATCGAAAATCACAAAACAATGTCGAAGTTAAATGTGACGCAAAAAAAAATTTATAAAAGAATCACGATTATTTATCTAGAATAACAGGCGTATTCGCTTGGAAAAAAAATTCGATTCGAAGCCAACAAGTCAGAATTAAGTTTATCCAAGTCTCATTCCGAAACATATTTCTACCGTGCTCTCGCAGCTATAATGAATAAATTACGTTTTCGTAAATATACGTTCCAATGATTTCTACGTATATTCAATTTTAATAGTAATTTTGGTTTTTTTTTTAATTACTTACTGGCCCGAGTGGACCGCATTATATTATTACAATCTTGCCGCCGGTCGTTTGCCCACGAAAAACGTTACTAATATATTTATGTCTATAATTTAATTACAAGAAATAGTTGATAGAGTGCAACTACTTTTATTAAAATGTTCAATTCCCAGTGGTATTACGCAGTGGCGATTTATGTGCCCAACTGCGAAACGTATAATTTTATTCCCGCATAAACAGTATTATTTGTTTTCTTTATCATATTTTACTGTCACACATTAAAACTTGAATTAATTTAATTGACAAAAATATATTATTGCCTCATTTATTTTATGTACAAAAACATTTCGTCAAATTCAAACGACAAACAACTCGACGGCGATGAAGAAAAAAAGAACACAACAAAACAAACAAACAAAAAATAAAATAAAGATATAATAGACTTTTTAATTTAATTTTGTTTTTATTCAATATCAACGGGTTTTGGTCTGGTTCGCGTTATTTTACATTGTATTTTTACTCATTATCAATACACCTGTTGAATAGTGAACGGATAATCGATCATAAACAAGTCGAAAAATTATCAAACTTATTGTCGTGGCGTGATGTAATAATGTATCGTTTTATTCAAAACAAATATTTAAGAAATACAATGAAAATAATATAATGCGTAAATAACAATCTTGATTTTGTTTTTGTCAGTCTTATAAGTCTATATTTGTTTTTTTTTTTTTTTTTTTTACGAAATAATCAACTTTGGAATTTATTAAATCAACAGTGTGAATAGTGAAAACTTAAAAATAAAACGAATAAATAGCAATAATGAATACAAACAAAAGAATAAAAAAACAATTTAAAATCGATTTTAATACATAATGTTTTTAACTATCAGTTTAACATGTATATTTTAGTTATAAAGTAAAGAATAAGCCAATTATTCTGGAAAAAAAAATATAAATATAAATATTAATGTTATTTTATTGTCATAAAAGTTCAACTGTGATAAAAATGACCGTATAAAAAAATATTGTTATCTAAAAAAAAAAAGTTATATTTATATAAGAGGAATTCAATTTTGTGTGACACGTAAAAAAGGTACGTAATTAAATATTATTTAAAAATACATTCAACATTCTAACTAATATCTACGTAGGTACTTATATTTGTTGAATAATATATTTTTAGGTAAAAAACCACATTTTATTTCATGATTGATAACTGCGAAAAAAATATTCAATGTTGACTTTTCAATTTGATGTTTAAACTAAATATAAATCGAAATACTAATTCGATCTATTCTTTTGTAAACAAAACCATTCTACAATAACGTTTAATTTAAATAACGATTATAATAATGGTCATTTTATATTTTTAAGCACTTTGTAATTTATGGATTATAAATGCGCATATATTGTTTGTGAAATCACTGTCCACGATTTTTTTTTTTTTTGTTGTATACAAATGTACCCATGTAATATTATTTGCTATTTCATTTTGATTAGGCCATAGCGATTTACATAGATTTTTCCACAATTTTTGTGTTTTATCGCTTTATAATGTCCCGTGAAGGAGTATAATAGTAATAATATCAATAATAATTTAAACAATTTTTATTGGTCTAGATTGGTCGATTTTTTCCCCTCTCAATTATTTATAATAAATTGTTCGGGTAATCGTTTGTTTTTTTCCTGAAAACAAAAAAAAGGAGAAAAACTTGGTTTTTAGCAAAAAAAAAAAAAAATTTAAAAAAACCATAATTCCTGTGAATCGGAAAATATTATCCATCTACTCGACTGCAGCTTACATCTAACATATTACCATCTAACATATACATAGTGTACATACATCCAAGTCCGATTTCGTGGTAAGAACGATCTATTTTCAATCGTCCATGATATTTTTAAATGTTGCTTAGTTTTTAGTAGCCGCTGGTTTTATATCATAACATTATGTTACGAAAAAAAAGACAATCTGGTTTTTAATTATCGTCTTGTACGACGCGGACCGCCGCCACAACGGCGTCGCGGTCCAGAGACCTGTGGAAACGTCGTT